>CM053600.1:128669704-128742149 GCA_028646575.1 Pseudocheirus occidentalis | reverse complement strand
GGAAAGCCCCTCTTGCTCAGTCAAAGACATATAGCTATGATTATCCATATGTAGCAAAAGGGGGCTGTCACAAAAAGCCCCTTACAGAAAAAAGGGAGGGGGAGTAGGGGCACACCATCTGATTTCCCCAAAATCAGGTGATTTACAGGAACATGAAACTTAGGCCTAAAGAGATCTAGGACCTAGCTCAAGTTTGGTGACTGTCTCTTTTATTTTATGAGAATGCTTTCACTTATCTCATTCATTAAGAAGATTCAAATCTGACTTTATATCTTTCCTCCAACACTTACTAGCTTTGTGACCCTGAGCAAATCATTTAACCTTATTTGCCTCAGTTTCATCATCCGTTAAATGAGCTGAAGAAGGAAATGACAAACCACTTTGTTGTCTTTGCCAGGAAAGATTAGGGGTTATGAAGAGTCAGACATATTTGAAAAGGAACAACAAACAACAAACACAACAAAACAAAAAGTCCCACAAAAAACAAATACAGAACAGTATGATTCCATGAGATTAATATCTAATTGTAATAATGCATTCATTACATTATATAAATGTAATTTGAAGGTAAAATGACTTAAAGAAAGTCAGATATGACTGTGAAGTTTCCACAAAGAAAAATGCAGTAAATGGTAGAAATATGTGTAAGTACATTGGGTCTGTTTCTTGTGATAGACCTCAAGTTTTCTAATAAGTTTCAATATTCTTGCATATTAAATTAATTTCTTCATATCTTAATATTAAGGAAGGAGACAACTGATAATGAAGTTAACATTGCTAAATATTTAGTCTTGAATAATATGAGAGAATAGGATTAATATCTAATTTAGTTATGTAGATGTAACCCATCAAAATATAAACCTTTAAATAGCCACAATTCTGTTTTATTTGTGTTTAGGCATGGAAGTCTAATGAATAAATCATGTGCTCTCCACCTTGTGTCAGGTCTAATTTTCCAAAATAATCCAATGATGGCATATTCACTAATTGCATTCATTGCTTTTATTGACTGTATTTTATACATTTCACTTGACATGTTGCTATATGACCTTTAAAAATATGATCCCCTGTCATTTTTCAGTATAATTATCAACATTTTTTGCAGAAAAATCTAGTAGGTATTTTTCATTACATGGTTTCTGTTAAAAATTACAATCTTTGAAAAATGCTTGCAAGGTAGTAGATAACTTCAGTGTGTACTTTTTAAACTTAAAGAAATTCATGACTTTCTAAGTAACCATATTACCTTAATGAAAGCTTCTCTAATAATTTGACCCAAAATTCTGGAGTATCTGCTTAGTACACATATAAGCATGTTCACATATATTTTTGCATATCTGCATATGTTTGGGGGCCTGCACATTGAAGACTTAGGTTTGATTCCTAATTTTTCCAGGACCTAGATGTGTGACACTGGGAAAATCTTTTCAGTTCTCTAATGCTGATTCCTCATTTTCAGGAAGAGGACATATTTCCATAGTAGAGCAATTTTTACATAGTAGTGCATTTTAGGTGCTAAATTTTCAACTGAAATGACAATTTGAAATGGATCTCATTACTTTATTTCCCTATTTCTTATTTCCATACTATCCCTAGACCTGCCTTTTACAAACTGGGGTGTGTACAGTAAATTAAAGTGAAAAAAAGGAAGGGGGGGAACCCAGTAAAAACATAGATAATATTCAAACTTTGTATCCCGGTGACTTTCTTTGAAAAACTTATAGCTTTGTGGTATACACATTAATTCAAAAAACATATGGAGAATATTTTAGTCATACTTAGATGCAACATACTATGTGTGTATGTCAATTCCAAAACCAAGACCTTTACAAGTAAATATATATCTCCCTTGTATACTGAGAAGTAGAAGTGGTTAGGATTTAAGGGAATTCATGCGAATGAAAGTCATTTGGAATGTAATTCAATGTTAATACATAATACACAGAGTAAATAATTTCTATGCCTACTACAGCATGTATCATCCTTAAAATTTTCACCTTAACGTTCTCCATAGATTTGCATATACTATATTATCTGATAAAAATTGTCTTATTTGAATTAATATGAAATTTTCATTTGAATAAGCATCAGTCCCTACCTTTAATATTTTGGAGCAATACCGAAGTTTATTAAAATTTAATAGAAATTCACCAATTTAAGGGGATATGCTTTCATAAATACCAATGAAAGCTGAATGGTTTGTGGATTATAAAATCTGGAAGGAGGACTTCAGTTTGAAATGCTAATATTTAAATGGATCAAGGTGTAGAAAATTTCTCCCTACCTTTTCTTTTTTCTTCTTTTCTCTGCGATTCTGACATGGATATTTAGTATTTTCATGTCTTTAAATAACAGCCCTGTGTGCCTATTATAAAAGTGTTAGTTCTTTTCTATACCAATGAAGTAAGTGACTCTCTAGTACATTTTACCAGGAAGAATAAGACCATTCTTCAGCAAAAATGCCTGCTGTGTGTTACTGCAGACTTACTTCCATGTAGGCTTAGCTATCATTATTTAATGTTAATATTCACTTGCTTTTAATTTTTTCATTGTACATATTTTAATTCCTCCTTTGAGGTTATCTAGGCTGACTCTGGCAAAGACTTACTAAAGTTCAAAATAATAGATGTGAAAGCCTATGTAATAAAAAGTTAGCAAGATGCTGCATGAGCCTTCATTCACCTACTTCCATAGTAATTTAAATGTTTTACTTAATATAAAAGACCTACCTTAAGGAACATTAAAATGCTGTATGAATTTTATATCCTTTTTATGTGATGCATTTCTGAAAGGTGGCAGTGAAATGAAGTAATGTTAGGTGAAGTGATGGGAACGGGGAGTATAGAAAAGTAAGGTAGGAAGCAAATTATATTGTATTCAGTGTTTCTTCATACCACATAGAACCATTCTTTCCTTTTTTATTTTGTAATAGCTTCCCTCCTTCTTTTCTGTAGTGGACTGATAACTGGCCTCAATACCAGAAAGAATGGGATGTAAAGTCCTACCTTTGACATACACCAGCAATATGATCCTGGACAAGTCACAGCTTCTCAGTGCTCTAGGCAACACTCTTAGACTGCTAATTGCAGAGATTTTGACCTCCATTATTGAAAGGAGTTTCCTCTCTTAGGATTTTCCTATAACAAAGAAATCACTGCCTATCTTCCTTTCCTTTAAAAAAATCATACTTTTGGACTAATAAAATATTTCAAAATTATCTTCACTTTTTTGAAATAGGGTTAAAGTATTCAAATAGATGGTCTAAGCTTATATGAAACCAAATTAGGATTTTACATAGATCTTTGCATATTCAGAATGCATTCTGTCCACTATACTAATTAACCTACAAAGACCCATGTCTGGTGTTTAAGAATGGATGAAGAAACATACATTTCTCAGCTTACCCAGGGCCAAAAAGTTAGCTCAGAGAAAGAGCTTGGATTAAAGGTTCCAATTTCTAACTGCTTATCACAAGGGATGGGAAGTGTTGGCACGAATCTCTAATACATTATCACAGCTCTCAGACTTTTAAGGTCTGAGTAGGGAGTGAGGTTAGTGTCTGAGCACAAATCAAGCTCTTTAGGCCCTCATTTAAATGTTTGCACTATAGGTCGAGGAGACTAGGAATCGTTTTTTTAAAATGCAAAAGCACCATGGCTAATGTCCATTTGCTATGACAGCAGCATCTAGTATGACTTTCCAATGACCCATTTCTTCTCCTCTCAGCCAGAATAAATGTTCGCATTCTAAGACTCCAATCTATTCAAACTCTCTTCTCCCTCTTTTCACAGTCCTTTGTTAGAGGTTCGCACTGTTCTTAGGGAATTGCAGGTGGGTCATGGAGCGCATGAATCCTCTCTATCTTAGGTGGCAAAGTTGGACAAAGGCAAGTCAATTGAAAGCTTTTGCACCTTATTATTTCAAAGACTTTCTGTCTTTGAGGAGACAATAACTCAAAAACTGAGGCTTAATCTAAACTTTTCAGGCTTAAAGGGAATTACCATCTGAGAGGTTAAAACCATTGTATAAGACTTTTCTGCTTTTCATATAATTTATTTGATTACTCAGAACTTTTTCCTTCCTTTTTGTTTTAGTCTCTTTTCCCCCTTTTTACCACAATTGACACTTTTAAAGTATATATTCTGGGAATTTATATATTGTTTCAAAAATCCCAGTGCAGTTATACAAAACCAAAGTCCTTGTTTGTCTTCTCAAGATTTTGAAACAGTTTTAAGTATTTAGGTGCCTTTTTCTCAGTGGAAAACACATCTCAACCAGAAATATAATTAAAACTTTCATGAATTTTAATCTGGTTTATAAAATATGCCCCCTCATTTTAAAAAAATTTTTAAAAGTTCTTCTTAAAACATGAATTAATATAGGTTTTCACAGTCTTGGCAAGGCAAAGGTAGAATTTGTTCTTAGAAGAATTCTTGAGGAAAACAAACAAACAGACAAAAAACCTGAATACTCTTAACTATAAAGGCCTGTCTTAGGGCTTAGGGCTATTGAATTGAAACAAGCACTAGAGTAATGAGAGTAAGAAATAAAACTATTTAATTGACAATACCAAGATATTATGGTGCTGTACAGTTTAAACACTGTTTCCTGTTCAGTTTGAGATCAGAAAACAACAACAATAATAAATAACTTCTATTCACATAGAATTTAAAATAACTTCTTTCAATGTAGGGATATTGGTTTATGTATCAAGAAAGATAGGCAAATAGGCAACGCTCTCCTTTTGATGTTGGCGAAGGCAAACTTGGTTGAGCTGAAGAAATGAGATTACATCAGACCCTTTACATATGGCCAGGGATATGCAAATAACTTAGAAACATTTTTTTAAATAACTCATAGACTTCTTATGTCCAGAAACTAGCTAATTTTTTAATATACCCACATGCCTACCACAGTGTCAAGTGCATGGTAGTAAATTCTTGTTTATAGAATCATGTGATTAGACATTTAGAACTGCAGAAGACTTTGAAAAAAATAATTCAGTCCAGCACTTCATGTCACAGACAAGTACTGATGACAGACTGATAGAGACCAGTAATGATGAGGTACTTCTCACTGAAAGTACAGGGATAACACTTTGCAATTATTCCTGGGTTCAAATCTGTTAAAAGTATATACATTTGAAAACTAGAAACAAGACTGTAAACCCAAAATATTCATATTTTTATCCCCCAAGGCCAGAACATGTGAAAAATATGCAGCCGGTGTAGGTTGGAAGAATACTATTTTTAAGAAAAAAATATTGGAGCAAGAAGTAATTTTCAGAGATTGTGATTTTACATCTTCCAGAAGGAAAGTTACAGGAGTTCTGTGGATGCTAAGTAAATAAAATACTCTCTAGGTTCCAATATAAAAGGCTATGATGCAAATTGCCTCTTCCATTGTCCTACCATATATTGACATGATTATTCCTTTAAATCAGCATTTGACTAATCTTTAAAATTATTTGTAATATTGTATCTGCTTTATTTTGCATAAACTGCAAAGATCCCCTGTTGTGCATTTGGTACTATGTATTGCATATGATATTGTAATTGTTCAGGTTTAATACAGTATGTTCTTCCACTCTCCACCCTGTGAATCCTCTGAGGCATCAGATGTAGGCCATTGCAGAAGTATTATCCTAGAGTAGATTAATCAAGGGTCTGAATCTGTATAGTAAATCCTATGTGTCCAAGGAGCTAGGTTATAAAGTCTGTGTAATTCTCACAAGAGGAATGCAAAGATATTGTTCCTTTTGTGTCATATAAAATTTGTTATATTCTCTTTTATTAACCACTTGATTGCTGTCCCAAGTACTTACTAAGTAGGACACACTTCAACTCCTATGTGGTTGCCAGACTTTAGGGGGTCAAGTTTCCAAGTGAATAACATTTCAAAGAACATGACTGTGCTTTTCAGAATCAAAGCCAAGCAGGCAAGACCCTTTTTGTGCTTCCCAAGTAAATTAACACTGAATGAAGTTCTGATACGGGGTTCCAAGAGACAAAAGTACATTTTTTAAAATATAGTATAGAATGCCCCATATAAGGCTGAGACTGGATGCATTTTAACATTGGATATGTTAACATATACATATGAAATAAGGGGTGAAAGGAGGAATCCTCTTGGCTATTGAGAGATTAGAATAGAGACCTTTGGGGATGAGCCATTAATGTTCTGTGAAAGGTTTAACCAGAGAATGTCAATAAACATGATGAGTTTGTTCTTGGTTGTCATTACCAACCATGTAACCCTAAGAACACATTCTGCCATTTTTTCCATGTATTAAGAGTCAGCTCAGCAGTCAAATCAGCCATCTCATTGCTGCTGGGTATTGTGGGGATGCAAGAGCTCTGACTGTGAACAGAAAGTGAACAAGATCAAATGTAGGCAAAATAGTCTGACAAACATGAAGACAAAAATTAATATATGCTTCTAGAATTATATCAAGCTCTTTAGGAGGAGAATACTTACTTGAATTACTTGCCCCTGGCACTCTTTTGAAGCTCAAATGAGATCATGTATCTATATTTTGAATAAAAATTCCAGTTCTTTTTATTGTTATTACTATGTGTACACGGATATAAAATGATGATGATGAGCTTATTCTCAACTTTTTATGATCTTTCATCTCATTCTTATATTCATTAATGGTGTTCTAATAGAATTAGTCCTAAAACAAACTGTCATATTGTTATTGTTTTGTATTTAATGAACTACATACTGTTGCATAGGTGGATAAAGTAATTTTGGGGGGTAATTGAATCAAAATATTGGAATATGAGTTCATCTTCTTTAGGCTCACTGAAAATAAGATCAATATAACTCCAGGAGTGTAGATAAGATGACATAGAAAATATATGATTTATTTTGTTCCCGTATGGTTTTGATTTTTTTTTCTGTTGAGTCTCTATGTTTTGAAAATTTGTCATTACCAATAGTTTAGAGATTATGAGTATTTGCCATGGTGACACCTTTATGGTCATTAACATCAACATCATCACCACTGTTACTATTATTATTTGTAGTGGTGGTGGTAATGGTAGATTCTAAACTTCAGTATAGAATATGAAAAGAATATTGTTAATCACTACTAGGTTCTTAGTCTAGTACTGTCACTTCCTGTGTGACTTGGAAAATCATTTAAGCTATCTAGCACTCACTTCATTTTTCTCTATAAATAAAATCTACAAAATGGAAGTAGAGATTCCTTGTTTTGAAGGTCAAAGGAAGTTTTGTATATGAGAACATTGTGAACATTACAAAATACTACAATATGCTTATCCATAATTTAATAACTATCTGAAGCTGACCTATAAATCTGTTTTCTTGGATGTTCATTAAGAAAAAAAATACTTCCCTTCATTTTCTAATAGGTAAGCAGTCAGAAACAATATTGTCCCATCCTTTGTTCTTTTAGAAGTATATACTTCTTCTCAAATTGCTTATGATTTAAAACAATTTTTCCTTGTCTTGAAAGAAATATTTGTTTTTAGAGGCTTAAGTACCCTAGACTGAGGTAAATATATACTATTTCAGTTAGAACAATGTCTTCTTACCCCTGATATTTTAATTAGGATAACTCTGTTAAATGGCTTAAGAGTGGTGCAAAAAAAATTCTCTTACAAACCATGAATATTGCTACAACATTATTCTTTCACTAATAAATGACACAGACTGGTTCTTTTGACAAATAAACCAGTGTGGGGATATGGGGAGGTTTGGATAATCTTGAATGCAGGGTATTAGCATCTTATCATTCTTGGTAGAAAAGGTTCTCGTAACTCACTGTAATGGCCATTATAGACTATGCCATGTGAAATGTATTAAATATTCCAAAGTTGTAATAGTGGGACTGAATTTTATTTTTATCAGTTACCCTGGATAAAGGAAGGTAGTGGTTCTCATTTTCAAGACAGAAGATTCTTAGAATCTTGGGTATTAACAGTATGGTTTCCAAAAGAATTATAAATAGAAGCCCACAATGGAAAAAAAATTTTTTACTTCTATAAGACAGATAAAATGATGCTGGATTTTCCTCCCCTGTTTAATAGAAGAAAGGAGTCAAACATGAAGGCTGGCAGTACTTTCCTCTACTTAAATTCCACCCACATCCCCAGTTGATTGACATCTTCAATAAGCCGTTAATTGCCCACTTGGTTTGTTATAAATGATCCTTAAAATTTTTAGGATTTCTGATGCCGATTTGAAGAAATTGTTGAATCAAATAGGTTTAATTGCTTATTTTTTTTGTCCACCATTCATGGAGACAATCTTATCCGCCAGTGGAGCACTTAGTGAAGTTTTCTGTTACTCCTTTCTTTCCTGGCTAGAGCTGTGTGCATTTGTTTTCATTAAATGGATAACTGTGTGCTATTTAGCCTGGTATTTATTCTTACTCTAGTCCTTCATCGGTATACAAAGTAGCTTTTATTTATTCATAAAATAAAATTGTTTTTATGCAGATTAGCAGTGTTGCAGAACAGCAATTTAGCAGCCTTCTTGCATGAGTGCTCCGTATTAGAAATCTAAGATGGCTTTTTTTCCCAGAAGAGTTGATACTACTCTTCTGTTTATTTTTTTTAAGTCATCTTCATTGAGCTGTACTTTAATAGGTTTAGTCTCTAGAGGACATAGCTGAGAGATAAGATTGCAGTGATGATGCCAAGTAAGCAACAGGTTCATGATGATACACTTAGTATTGCTTGCATTCCCCAAATACATAATGGTTTATATAAAACAAATCTAAGTCTAGTTGAGTTAGGATATTCTTATAATAATGATGATAGTGATAGTCAATAATATTTGTATAGTGTTTTTTGGTTTTGTTTTACATATATGTGTGCATGGGTGTGTGTGTATACAAACATACAAACAATACTTTCTGTTAAGTAGCATCATAGGTTTTATTATCCCACTTAACAAATGAGCAAATTGATGCTTATAAGGGCTAAGTAACTTGCTTATGGTCAAATACCTAGTAAGTCAGAGGTGAGATTTGAAAAAAGGTGTTCAATACACTATGTCCAGAATTTGATGTGGTTTATAACGTTGCCTCTCATACATATACATATATATACACATGTTCATTAATGCATAAATATGCATGTGTGAACACATACATATTTGAACATGTATATGTATTAACCTATATGTTCATATTTTGCCTATATTTTACTTTGGACTCAGAATAGCATTTTAAAAATGTGAAATAGTTAATACCTGGTGTATAGTAACAACATGCACAACACGGCAGTATGTTTCTGGATGTTCAGTTCTATAGTTTGGATATATAACATCTATTTTGGAATAGTAGTATAAAATATGGCTTTCTTCCTTTTAAACTATTGCAAGATTCTGAAATTTTGTATTACATAAGTAAATATGTATTTTTTAAAAATGCCTCTAATCTGCATTTTCCTTTGGCCTCTCCCATACTTAGCCAAATCAGTTGATGTTGCTCCTGCATTCAGTGACAATAAACAAACAACTTGATAAAACAATAGAAATAGGAGGGGATATGTTTCCAAAACCTATTTAAAATCATATTGTACTACTTCATGATTTATTTTTATAGTCAGCCTAAGATTTTTTAAAAAATTGTCATTGACCCCTAAAATTACTGTAATTTTCATGGATGACATATATAGATCTTAACCTTAAAACAGCTTCACAGCTGTTTAGCTATGATGCTAATATAATTTAGCAAAATTCTTAGAAATCACATATAATAAAAAATCTTATACACATGATACTCACATATATGTATATAAAATCACATCTATATATATGCATGTGTGTATATATACATATATATGCATATGCACACACACATATATATTCCATAGGGAATATCATATATTCATGAAATACATGCAGCTGACTTTGTCAATGTGAGGCTCATTTTGAGATGTTGCATAGCTATATCACTTAAAAGTCATGTTGCCTTACAGAATTACATAGAATGTAGCTACGTGAGGCTTTTAAATATTATGCCCAGAGCACGAAGCATCTTCCTGTTATATTTTCCTATTAGGTCTTCTCAGTTTCACATACCTTCACAAGAAATGCTATATGATCTTTCATCTGTCTTTTACACCTCCCGAAAAGGCAGAAGAAAATACCAGCTAACCTTTTCAGTTCAATTACTGAGAGAACAATTTGTTTTTATAATTAGAGCTCAGCAGTGATCTCTGTTTATTTCACCATTATCCAGTTCGATGTAAACAGAGCTCAATTTTGACAACTGTTTAGCTCACGGCACAGAGTTAAAGTATTAAAGGATAATGGAAGACTTATTAGATTAGCTTTTGCCATGATCTTTCAGTGTCCCAGATAATTATTATCTGAGGTATAGCTGAGTAATTTAGGCATACCCTGTTGGAATACGTGAGTTTTTTTATTGATATATAAAAAACAGACGCATATAGTATGTGTCACAAGAATATTAGAGTGACTTTGATGAGAAATCATTTTCATTTCTTTGTTGCTCTTTTTTATTTCTGCCAAAAATCAAAAGGTGAAAGGTTGTAACAAGTTCTTGACATCTCCAGAAATCTTTTGCTCAGCTGTCTTCATAATTCTAATTACCAGTCTGTCATTCTTCCTAGTACTCATTTGAACTCTACTGCAGTCCCTTTATCAAACTTTTACATTGCATTTCACCTCCTTTCCATTTTTAGTTATTATTGTCTCTTGAAGCACTAGGATTTTTATTCCTGCTTGAGTTCCTGATTTTATTTCTTTTTACTCATTCATGACCATGTTTACTATTTTCTAGGATGACAAAGCTTTAAAAAATTGATTTTTTAAAAAATCCTTTTTTGTCATGGATAACTTTTAGAACACACACACACATATATTTTCTGAACAGGTGGCTTTTTGTTACTTGATCACTTGAGTGAATTTTCTGCTTTTGTTACCTTTGTTAGTTTTCATTCATAGAAAGCATAAGGGATTGTTACAAACCAAATTTAGAGTTTAATTACAGGTCTACTGCTTACTCTAGGTGTGACCTTCACAAGTCATGCCCTTCTTTGGATTGAACTAAATCATCTTTAAGATGCTTTCTAGTTTTAAATCTTGATTTAATGATCTCCAAATTTTTATACATATGCAACATAATTTCCATGCCACAATTTCCTATTCAAATAATTAATTTTTTTCCTGAGGCTTAAAAGCATATATATTCTGAAAAAAAATTGAAGCATTCCAGCAGTTTATATGTCAAGTTATTTACTTGGTTTTTTCTATAATAAACTGATTATAGTCATAGACAGTCTGTCCCTGTATCTTAATGACAAGAGAAGAATGGAAAGAAAAAAAATGTATCATGAAGAATAAAAATTTTTATTTATTTTTATTTTTTTGCTCTGTCAAGAGACTGGCATTGTAATCTTGACTTTTCAAAGTAAATACTGTATGGCCATTAGCAAATCATTTAATTTTTCTGGTCTTAATATTTCTTATCTATAAAATGAAACATTTGGACTATATCATAGACATACATATTTTTCAATACTGGAATTCATAAAAAGAAATCCATCCAAACGTGCATTACACTTGGCTTAATAATAACTCATATTGGATTTTATTTACACATCCTATTAGTAGTGTTTATGCACCATTGTTCACCTAGCTTGCAGCATCACCAAATAGAAGTGTAACGTGCAAAAACTTTGGGAATCCTCATCAAATTTCTGTTTGGAAATCTCCATTTGAAGAGAACCTATTAATTTCTAGGACCACCCATTATAGACTTTTAAAACTTAGATTATTAAATAGATTGTTTTCCTATTACATTCACTCCTCCCCCACTTCTATCACAACTCCCCTTCCCCCACGCAGTTTTGCCTTCTGGGTCCAAGTGAAATATAAAAACAAACAAAAAAGAAATAATCCCTCCTCCACCCAGTAGCCCTCCAATGTTGGCATAAGGGAAGGAGCACAGGAATCAGGCAGAACATTTGGGTTCAAATCCTTCCCTGATATTCCTTGTTTGACCTTGATCAAGTCAGTTACCCTTTCTATGCCTCAGTCTCCTCATCTGCAAAGTAAGGGAATAAGATTAAATAACCAATAAGGTAGATTCCAGCCTTTTATGAACTTCAGAAATATTTGAAGACAGTTATTATATCTTAGGATGTCTTTATTTCCTAATGTTTTTACTGATGTTCATCTTGCCTAGGCTTCAGTCCTCTCTCTATCTTTATCCAGTAACGACAGGGAAAAATAGACAACAAGGACATGCAACAGAGGATGAAACAATTTTACTTTGTTTTTTTTTAATAATTGTCTCAGGAGTTAGTGCTTGGAACAAGCCAAAGATGCCAAATAAAGCTAAAGATGACAAGGTGTTGTTTGTTTTTAAGGTACATGAGTAAAAAAGAAGAATCTCAAAGAAGGGATAGTACCATTTTGAAGAGCAAATGGGGGCATGTACAACATAATAGGAAGCATGCAAAGCTGCTTGTCTCTTATTGTTGTTGTTTTTTTTCTGGTAAGGGGAATAACCTTGGCCTTTCAGAAGGTTAAATGAATATGACTGACAAGGACTTAATGAACAGTAAGAGTAGATAGTAAGAGAACACTTAACTATCCTTGTTGAGGTCAAGACATTCAGTTCAGGTGAACTTTATCCTAAGGTACTAAAGCAACTGGTTAGAGTGATTGTAGACCCATTGTCAGTGATCTCTGAAAGATCATAGAGGGTGGGGCTAAGTGGTGCAGTGAATAGAGTACTGGCCCTGGAGTCAGGAGAACCTGAGTTCAAATTCAACCCCAGACACTTAACAGTTACTAGCCATGTGACCTTTGGCAAGTCACAATTGCCCTGCCTTCCCCCCTCCAAAGAACCAAAAAAAAAAAGATCATGGAGGAAACTAGAAGAGATATCAGAGACTTATAGAAGGGTAAATACTCTTTCAATTTGGGAGAGAAAAGAGGAAAATGAAATCTTCAAACAATAGGTTAATGAAATTGAATTAAATTAAATTCTTTCTTTTAAATTCTTAAATTCTTTGTCTCTTCTATATTGGATGATTAACCCCATTTTGTCTCTCCCTGTCTCCTCTCATTTTAGTCCTCTCCCACCTCAGAATTTCACCTTTTAAAGTATCATCCCTTCCTATTCAATTGATCCTGTACCTTCTATGTACACATATACACCCATACTCAGATATGTATTCATAAGCATATATACCCTCCTATATAGACATATGTGTAGGTATACATATATATCCATTTGTATTCCCTTCATCTATCCTCATACTGAGAAAAGTTTCATAAGTTACTATTACCATTTTTCCATATTGGTATGTAAATAGTTCAACTTTGATAAATTCCTTATGATTTCTTTCCCATGTTTACCTTCTCATGCTTCTTGTATTTGAATGTCAAATTTTCTGTTCAAATGTTTTTTTTTTTCAGCAAAATGCTTGAAAGTCTCCTACCTCACTGAATGACCACATTTTCCCCTGGAACATTATATATACTCAGTTTTGCTGGGTAGGTGATTTTTGGTTTCAATCCTAGCTCCCTTGATCTCCAGAATATCATATTCCAGGCCCTTTGATCCCTCAATGTAGAAGCTGCCAGATCCTTGGTTATCCTAATTGTGTTTCCACAGTATTCAAATCGTTTCCTCTTGGCAGCCTGTAATATTTTCTCCTTGATCTGGACACTCTGGAATCTGGCTATAACATTTCTAGGAGTTTTCTTTTGGGGATCTTTTTCAAGAGGTGATTGGGGAATTCTTTCAAGTTCTATTTTGCCCTCTGATTCTAAAATATCAGGGGCAATTTTCCTTGATAAATTCTTGGAGGATTATTTCTAAGTTATTTTTTTGATCATGGCTTTCAGGAAGTCCAATAATTTTTAAGTTGTCTCTCCTTGATCTATTTTCCAGGTCAGTGGTTTTTTCAAGGAGATAATTCACAATGTCTTCTATTTTTTCATTTGTTTGAATCTGTTTAATAGTATCTTGATTTCTCATAAAGTCATTTGCTTCTACTTGCTCCACTCTAATTCTGAAGGAATTATTCTCTTCAGAATGCTTTTGAGACTCTTTTTCCATCTGGGAAATTTGATTTTTTAAGGCATTCTTCTCCTCATTGGCTTTCTGGGCCTCTTTTGTCATTTGATTTAATCTATTCTTTAAAGTGTTGTTTTCTTCAGTCAGGCTGTTGACTCTCTTTTCATAATTTTCTCGCTTCATTCTCATTTCTCTTCCCATTTTTTCCTCCACTTCTCTTCAAAGTCCTTTTTAAATTGATCTATGGCTTGTAGGCAATCTTCATGTTTCTTGGAAGCATTTGGTATGGTATGTGTTGTCTTCCTCCTGTTCCATGCTTTGATCCTTTTTGTCTCCAAAAGAGTATTCTAGAGTTAGTTTTCTGTTCTTGCTTTGCTTCCTTTTCCTACTCATATTTGCCAGTCAATTAATTGCTTGAAGTTTTTAGATCTGTGGAACTATGCTTCCGTGGAGGAAAGCTCTGTCCCAAATCACTGGGGTTTTCCCAGCTGCCAGAGCTATTAGGGAGGTACTGCAGCCCCCACCAGCTTTGGCTCACTGAAAGTGCACCCCAGGACCACCACCCAAGACCACAATCCGGATCCAGACCACTCAGCAGAAGAGCACTTGGCCTCTGATCAATTGCTTTGGCTCCCCTGCAGTCTGCAGGCTGGGAGTTCTGAAGCAGCCAAGTGGAGGGGCTGCTGCTTGTGCCGCCTGTATCACTTCTGCTGCTTCCTTGTCCTGGGGGCAGTTCGGCCAGACTGCTTTTCTCTCCCAAATTTAGCTGAATTCCACTGACCTTTCTCTTGGTCCTTATTTCTCGTGGCTTGATAAAATCTGGAAATTGCCACAGTTGCCACGGATCCTCCCTCCTGAAGACTCCAGCTGTGGCTCCTCCTGACCACCATGGGGCCAGGCCATGGTTTCAGTCTGGGCTGGTTTTGGCTCCCAGCCTGCTGGGATGAGTCCCACCTGCCGAGCTGCCTTAAGCATGAGATGTGTTTTTTGTATTTTTGTGAGTTTTGGAGTCCTAAAATTTGTTTAGTTGTATTTTATGGGTTTTTAAGGTGGCTGTGTGGGAACTGTGAAACCTTGCTGCTTCTATGCCAGCATCTTGGCTCTGCCCCAGTTTTATCCTCTTTAATGTTTTTCTTAGAGACCTAAAAAGACAGAAATGGTATATGTATCAGATTTGTAGGAGAGACAACTAACAGATTTGGGATTATATCAGCAAGCACCCTAGCATACCCAGGATGGCTACTAGAACAGATTCTTAGATCTGCTTTTCTAAAGGAAAGCAGCTAAAAATGGGTTAACAATCTTACTTTAATGAATCAAACATATATCATTTACTTAGTTCAGGGGGAAAAGTCAACACCCTGAACTTCAGAGAATACCAACAGAATACAAACATAAGTTACAAGCAGACAAAGAAACATATCAGCAGACAGGCTTCCAGCTTCCTGACCATTACATCCATAACTAGTTAGTTACCAGAGAGGGAAGCACCAACATCTGGGTTTTCAAAGCCGGGGACTCAATGGCTGCCCAGAGTCTCATCTGGCCAAATCACACAACACTTTCCAAAGTGAGCCCAAAGCAAAATTTCATATCAGGGTATACATAGCCTTCTCCTGGATGAGAGAATGTCACAACCCTCTTGATCCACTGCCCAATCACAAAATAATAAGGTGTGGGCATTCCTGAAAAAACAAGCCTCCAGCTACAGGCTCCTTGTGACATTCAGCCTATTAGGGGGCAGAGTATATTTTCAAATCAGGGAAGGTTCTCAGAGTCACTTAAACCTATCAAATGACCTAAGGGCAGGGAAGATCTTCAGATTCCCATAATGGGGATTCAGAAAGCTATTTATAGGCTTCAATATTGGGCTATTCAGATAGCCCTTTTTCAGATCCAGAAATTCAAGAGCATCCAATGATGGTGAAGGCTTTTGAAATTATCACATAATTAATCCACAAGCATTTATTAAGAACATAACATAGTATGATCATTATAACAATTACTAGAGATAAAGACAAAAGCCACACAGTCCCTTTCCTTACCAGATGGAATACATTGTATCAGTGGAAACAGACATTCATAGGTACATGCAAAACATGAAGTAATGGAAAGCATCAGGAAAGAATTCATGTATTTGTTTTGAGTCTTGAAGGAAAGGAGGGATTTTAACTGGTTGAAGTGAGGAAGCTATGCATGCTAGGCAAAATGACAGAGATAAGAAATCAATTGTCACAATTGTTTATTTCTCTAGACCAGAGAGGGCATGAGAGTAAGAAAAGGGCAATATGATCAGAAAAGGAATTTGGGGCCAAGTTGTGAAAAGCTTTGAATATCAAATCAAAGAGGTGACAGGGAGCCACTGAAATTTATTGAATAGGTAAATGAAAAGACCAGACCTGTGCTTTAGGGAAATCACATTCTATATGAGATAGTTATGTGGAGAATAGATTAGGGTGGGGAGAAACATGAATCAGGGAGAACAATTAGGATGATATTATAATAATATCAAGATTTGGTGAACACTGAAATAGTGCTGTGGTCATGTAAAGGGCAACAAGGGACATATGTGAGAAATGTTGTGGAGGTGGAAATGACAAGATTTGGGAATTGATTGGTTATGGTGAGTGGGTGAGAGTGAGAAATTGAAGACAACACCAGGGCTACAAATCTGGGGGACTGGAGGCATGATGGTGCCCTCAATAGAAATAGGGAAATTGAGAAGAAAAATAGATTTGCCGGGGGGGGGGGGGAGGGAAATTGGAGGGAGTGGGAAGTGAGTTGTTTCTCATATGTTGAGCAGAATATCCACTTTTAAATACTCAATAGGCAATTTATTATGTAAAGCTCAGGAGAGAGACTTTGGCTACATGTATTGATCAAGGAATCATCTACTAGAGATAATGATTAAACTCAGCAATTGAGGAGATTACTGATAAGAATAGAGAAAAGAAAGAAAAGGGACCCAAACAAAACATAGACTATAAGACACTATTTATTCAAGTTACTCCTTTCACTTTTGAACAACTCTAATTTTTTTGAAGATATAGCTTGTTTAGATCTAAAATATGCTTCCTACAGAACTCAGACTTTCACCATGAATACTGTAGTTCAGATACTTTCTCTCACTCAGCCAACCAGCACGCCTATATTGAGCTTACCATGTGCAGAGCTTTGTTCTATGTATTGGGGTTACAATTAAAAAATAAAATAGTCCATGTCATTAAAGGACTTTATAAAAAAAAATCATTTGTGGCCCAACCTGGAAATGTTTCGTCCTTCACATGTAGATTTAAAAAACATTCTTCTTGTAACAGCCCTGGGTGGTAAGCAATATTATTATTTCCATTCACAGATGAGGACAAGATTCAGAAAAGATTTACTTACCAAAGTCACACAGCTAATAAGAAATGACAGAACTAGGCTGCAAAATCATTCCTCAAAACTAACCCCCATTTCCATAGGAGTGTTTCTATTGGATAATGTAGTCTGATATACAAATAACAGATTTGCAAACAAACCTTTGGAACCTGCCCCAATTTTTAAATCGAGAACAAACAGTAAGACTGTGAATGTGTGCCTGTATCAACTATTGCAATTTGTAAAGCATGTGTACAGTGTATTGTATGTAGTAGGTGTGATATAAATGCTACTTATTCATTATTGCTATTATTTCTGTTTGAATATAGAAAGTTCTCTCTAAAGAAAGAACAATGGGATCAGAGTCAGATCAGGATTTGAAGTTTGACTGTGCTAATTTGCTAAGCTATTGCCTGGGGGAAATCAATCTCACTTTTTGTAGGCTTTAGTTTTTGTTGTTGTTTTATTATTTTAATCTGGAAAACAAGAGTGTTGGACTACAACCATGTTAAAGGTCCCTTTTGCTTCTACATCATATAGGAAGATTTTCTCTTTCTTCACCTTTTCCCTCTGTTTTAAAGATGGGAAAACCTAGATAGAAATTGTCAAACAATCATTATGCTTGAGCTGGGTGGATATTTTTATACTCTTGGATACCTGTCCTCTGATTTCATACCTAAAATCTGAATAGTCTCTGTGATTTAATCACAACGGAGTCTGTAGCTGTCAGTGTGCCATTTTGTTTTGACATTAAAATGAAAAGGTTTAAATTCTTTTTTCCCCCTTCCCTGTAGCCATAGTCAAAGATAATGATGATTACATGGCTTATTATGCCTTCATGATGTTTTTTTTTTTTTTGCAGGCATTACAAAGTCTGCTCAACAAAGTGCTCTAATACGAAAGAGAAATTTTGCAGAAAACCTAATACAGATCATGGCTTTCTCTCTTTGATCATAATTCTGATAATGTGAATCATCAAAAAAAATCGAATTCTGCATCTTTTTCCAGGTCAACATAATGAGTAATGGGCTAAATGTCAGGAAAAATTAAATTAAATAGCTGTGTAATTCTCTGTAGAGGAGTCTGCTTAGCTGAATAGAATTCCCACCAGGAAACCTTGAAACCTAAGATGTGTGCACAGGGCTTGGAAGAGGTTATTTGAAGCTAAGTGAGCAGGGTGTAATTTGCTATGCTACCGTACAGTATGCATTGCTTTCTCATTCAAAGAAACTGCAATAATGGGGCAGAAAAATTCTACCATAAACAATATCACAGTTGTATCCAATAGTTTCATGCATTTGTATTGAAGATACCATTGTCATTTTTTACACACCGTTAGGTTCAATAGCCTTGCTGTAACTTATAACCTGGTTGGATCAACTCCAAGGCTCCACATTTTCTGGGCACACATGAGTGCTCAATAACTACCTGTGTACTGACATGTGGCAGCTTGTACAATGTACATTTCTTTCGGTCTTCTCGGGTAGCTCTGAAATAAGCCTCCTGTACGGATTTGTTTCAGATCCTTTTAATGTTCTTTGACATTTCCACTCTGCTCCTTCTGCTTATTTTTTTTTCCCTTCTCAAAATAGGAAAGGGTTGCTTAGAAAAACAAGGTATTGAATATTCAAATTTTTTTAGACTTAAAAATCAAAACAGCTATATCACATATTAAAGAATCCAAACACAATAATATTGTTTTTCATGGAAGTTAAATTTACATTTCAAAAGAAATGTCTTTATTAATAATGCACATACTCATTGCCAACTTCACAGTTTGCTTTGGCAAAACAATGTTATGGTCTTAAGGAAAGATTTTCTCCCCATGTTGTTCTCTTTCATTTACGAAAAGGAAGTCAGATATTTCCCCATAATTATTGAAGGAGACGTTTAAAAAAACAAACATTTTTGGCTGGCCATTCTCCTAAGAAAAGACAAAATTGAGTGACCCATGTCTCCTTTTTCACAAATATTGTTTTTAGTAGCATAGTATCAAGCTTTTGAAAGACAATGGTACTCTTTTTTTAATGCAAGTATTGAGAGATAGGACTGACAATTGCATTTTTAAACTAATCGTACTGACTAAAATTTTACCCTGTGTTTTAGGGGAAATGTTTGTCATTCATTCTACCATATAAATACAATTGTCACAGTTTTATTTCATTATTCAGCTATAATTCACTAAAATTTTCTTTTCTTTTAAAAGAATCTCTTGCTGATTCGTAAAATTTAGCATAATGTTCTTTTTTTCCTTTGTAAGAAATAAAAAGCACACTTTTTTGAGTCATGGTAAGTGAACATATATGTTAAGGAGGGAAATAGGAAAATTAAAGAACTAAATTTTCATTAAACTTTGTTTAGCCACAAAATTATAACTGGATTATATAAGAAATTATTGTTTTAGCAAATTTTACCTTTAAAATGATTTTTAGTAACTCAAGGAAGGAAGAAGACTTAGAAAATACTGAATTTATATTTCTGTTAATGCTACTCAGTTTCCTTAAATAAGGTATAAGTTCATGTATTTCATAAGAATACATAATAAATCCTTTCATGTACTAAAAATTGAAATAAAACAAATTCTTACTTGAGTTATTTCTCAGATTACTTATCCCTAAAATGAGATAATTGTACAAAAATCTCTAAATATATCTTATATACTTGAAATTCTGATTGTATGGAATGATGGCAACATGTAAATAATGAGTTTTTACTACTACCATTCTCTGCCTTTTTTATTCCTTATTCTTTAGCCAAAGCACATCTTCCCCATGTACTTCATATCTCATATCCATACCAATGTTCAAATTAGTCCCTGTTTCTTAAAAGTTTTCATTCTACATGTTTTGCTATTGGAATCTGATCTTCCTTCCAAGCACTGCTTAACTGCCACCTCTTTCATCAAGTTCACATTAATTCTCCCCAGGAGAAAGTGATCTTGCCCTCTTTTAAATGTTCATAGCACTGTTTATACCTTTCTGACACATTTGCACTTTTCATATTATATTTTGTGGGCATGTGGATGTATCTTCCCATCTAATAGATGCTCCTTGAAATGAAAGACTATTTCTTATTCATAACCTTAAATGCTTTGGTACCTAGGGCAGAGTTTTGCACATGATAGATGTTGAGTAACTTTTATCTAAATTAAACAATAATTTATACTCTTTTAAAGTGAAACTGATGCATCTATTGAATCAAAATGTGGTTTTAATCTTTTTCTAGTTGATCTACTACATGTAGTTGATTTTCACATCCATATTCTGTCCTGGGATGTCCAAGCGAGTAGCAGCTTGGCTGAGCTAAAGTAATCCCAAACATATGATTTTCCACTTCTTCCCCCCTGATTTAGACATTGGCCCCATTTGGATCTTTAGCTATAACACACACATTTATATGAATGCATATAAAATATATACATTAGTATGTGTATATGTACACACACAGAAACATATATGCCCATACCAAAGTTACATAAAAGTCTATTTCATAATAGTTATCTATTTTGACTATAAAATAAAGTCAGGATATAAGTAAAGCTCACTTTAGGCATAACTGTAAAGATTAAAATCTATATTTTGTATAGCTACCTGACAGTTTATGCTGAGAGATTACACAAACTGAAACTCTGCATATTGCATTTAAATATGATTTTATACAAAACAAACCTATTTCAAGATGAAAAGAGAACCCCTATTGGTCTTCAGAGCATAAGCTTGAAGAGCTATTAATTTATAACCCTATGAAGCAAATACTCCATTTTAAATTATTCAATATGATTTGAATCCATCTTGCATAAAATAATTTGTGTTCCACTGGCTGATCTTAGTTGAGGTATTTACTAAGCTTTGTAGTCAGCAACATCTATCTTGCTAGCATATGTTCTTATCAAACCATACCAGGCTTTCTTCATTTAAGATCCATAAAAAGGAAGACTGAATTTGTATTATACATATCATCTAGAATCTCCTTTTCAGCATCGGCTTTCTAATTTGCCTCTTTGCCCTTCCTAGGTTTCTTTTATGACTATCTGGGATTTTTGAGCTTAAATTTCCTTATATGACAGTTCATGTTGTTTTCATTGGAATGAGACTCCCCCTGTGCCTGGAGATGAAAGGGTAATAGGCATCACAAGCCTCTAGTTATATTGTGGGAATGGAAGCATTTAGAGATCTCTTGTCTATTTGAAACAAACACTGTTAGATCTAGTACTAGAAGGGAACTTAAAGGTCAATTTGCCAGCCCCCCTCATTTTACAGTTCATAGGATCATAGATTTTGGACATGGAAGTGACCTTAGACATTATCCAGTTCAACTATTTTTTTTAAACATGAAAAAAGGAGGTCCATAGAGATTTAAGTGACTTTTATGAAGTCACACAACTAGTAAATGACGAAGTCAGGTTTCAAATTCAAATCCTATAATTCTAAGTTCAGTCCTACTTTTTGTAAACTGAATGTGAAATTTCATTTAACAAAGTTCATTTAAAAATGAAATGTTTCAAAATGACAAGTATTTTAATACAGAAATTGAGTATAGAAGGGAATTACTCCAAAGTTAGCAAAGCCCAAAAGAGGCTGCTTTAAAGAAAGTCTGAATAGTGACAAGCAGGGCCTCCTACCTTAAATTCCTTTAGCAAGAGCTGTGGTACCACTTGAGAATATTTATCTAAATGTGGCAACAATGTGGCTCACAGTTTAATTCTTTTGCTTCAATTTGACAAATATTCTGTATTTTTTCTCCTCCTCCAGTGTGCAGAATATCACAATAGGTGTCTTATAAACATGTGCATAAGCCAGACTTATTTTCAGGTGTTTCCATCTGTTGTGGGAGTGCACTTTAAGAATGAGAGAGAAACAGACTCAAATTAAACAGGAAGCCAGGAAAAGAGAAAAATGATAGAAACATCTGCAGGGCAGCAGTGCGAAGAAATGTTTAAGCTGCCTGTTATTAAGTACTCAACCTGTTTTACACTGGAATTTTACATAATTACATTTCAGGGGAGGGGGAACAACAGATGTTGAATAAAAATTGAAAATAATAAAATGAGACCTTAAAGGGGAAACAACACTTGCTGACAGCTACACTTTTTTATTGGGGAGGGCAAAGCAAGAGTGTCAGAGAGCGATCT
This sequence comes from Pseudocheirus occidentalis, assembly GCA_028646575.1. Lineage (NCBI taxonomy): Eukaryota > Metazoa > Chordata > Mammalia > Diprotodontia > Pseudocheiridae > Pseudocheirus > Pseudocheirus occidentalis. Next base: position 128,719,623 of record CM053600.1, on the reverse strand, counting down.
TTTTTTTCTTTCACATTCATTGGCCATTTTGGAAGATTAATGTAAAAGGGTGTGTGTGTGTGTGTGTGTGTGTGTGTGTGTGTGTGTGTGTGTGTGTGTATGTGTATGTGTTGAGGTGGGGTGTTTCTGTTTGTAAATCTGATCACTGGGACATTTATACAATTCCAATAATCCCTAAATCAGTCTTCCATAAAACATCTTAATCTTGCCATCTGTATTTTTACCAATTAAAAAAATGAATTAAATATTCCCTTCCTATATTTTTATGAGTAAAGGGAACTTCCCTTTATGAAGTGCAGAATTTTAAACAGGAACCCAGGAGAGTCAGGTACACCACTGAGTGTCTATAATCAAACCAGTAAATACTTATTAAATGCATCCTATTTACCAGAAACTGTGCTAAGCACTGGGGAGACAAGAAGAGGAAAAAGACAGCTCCTGCCCTCAAGGAGCTCAATCTAGACTTGCACAGGGTCACAGTGCCAGGAGGGATCCTAGGTAGTAATTTATTCCATACCTTCCTAACTTAGAGCCCAGATTCCTATACATCATGCCATATGGTCTCTGTTCAAATGAAACTAATCAGAAGTAAGCCCCAAAAGCTACCAGATGTTTTAGGAGTTTTTTGTTTGTTTGTTTTTCTCCTGAAACCTGCAAAATGCACTTGATCTCATGGTATTTAATCTGTACAAAGACTTAAACAATAAGTAGTACATTGACTATATGGTTTACATTTAATAAATCTCACTAAACTACAGTGAGAATAAGCATGGGATAGTGACTGCAGACATAATCTTGACCTTGGTTAGAAACCTGACTAACATAGAGTAAAGAACCTGAGCAAGGTATTCACCTGTTGGTACCTTAGGCAACTAAATCCAGGGCTTTAAGATTTCAGAAGAGTTTCTGGTCTCTGTTGGCAGAGAAAGTTTCCATGACTGCAACTCCTCATCATCCAGTTCCAAATAAACAAACAAAACTCTCAACAGTCCTTTTGTTGGAAGCCTTTTTAATTTCAATTATTTAACCATGGATTGTTAGTTACTTTAGTTTCAGTGACATATGATCTGAAAGGGAACTTGGCATAGCGGAGACATTCCTAGAACCTGGAATCAGCAAAATAGATTCAAATCATATTGCTAGGTCTTACCAGGTATATGACCCTGATATACACACAGCACTCATCCAAAGAGGAGATAGTTTTTGATATAAAAAAAATAAACTCATTACTATCCTAAAAATAGCATTTTTTTCATAGGTGATATTGAAGACTGGGACTGCTTATCTTAAATGCCTTTAGGAAGAACTGCCATACCACTACAGAATATGAATTTGAGTGTGGTAACAATGTAGAGTTAGCAAATGCATTGTTCTCATTTAGTTTGTAATGAAATTACCAAGAAAGGAGTCATTCAGATAATAAGAATAGGTTTCATGATTCTCTGAGAATCTAGTGCTGTATCTTTTGGGATCTATAAAAGTAGAAATACTAACATGAATACCCAAGTTAAAGGAGGATCTTGTAATTGGGCTGGACCCTTTTCTCCACTTTGTTTTTTTTCTATTTGTTAACTAAAAATATTTTATTTTTCAAGCATTCCCGACTTTGCTTTCCTTTGCTATCCTCACCCTACACACCATCACAAGTAGACTTCAGTCTGTTGATCTGCTTCTGCCAGGTGAGCAAATACTTCATCTGCTAGCTCTCTCCTCTTATAATCAGAATATTACATTTTAGATGCTAAAACTCATATATATATATATAATATATATATGTAAAGTATACACAAATATATTTTAAATCTTTGACTGGTAGACAATTATTTCTCTGTGGTCTTATAAATAACATGATATTTTTGAAAAAAAGAAAAGAACAAGTTCAAAATGTGTTTTGCTTTCCAGATTAGATCATCATAGATTTCATCTGAACAATATTAAAAATTAAATTAGTTTATTATATTTGCATGGGGACCATTAGTGTTTTGCAGAAGAATGTTTTCTTCAGAATAGAGGCTGGACAGGAATGGGGGGGGGTGGTGAGAGCAGAAGGGAAAAACCCTACACAAACTGTTCTGTGCAGTTTTATCTAAACATATTTATATCAGTCTTTCTAATTATCAGAGAATGTGAGTGATCCTAACAGTTACCACAGTGACACCTGCAAACTTACCCTACCAAAAATCTTATAGTAATCTTTGTTTTACAAGTATTAGGAAATTGATGGAGCCAGGAAAACAACAACACATTTTCCTTATGGAAAAATAGTTATTTTTGGCAGGGAAGGCATTGTTCATCCAACCACCACCATCCTTTTTGTGTTTAAACTGTAAGTGTAGAATAGATTCCACTATTTTAGAAGCTGAATCATTAACCTGACATAGTTCAACCACCTTTCTCCATTTTCCAGAGCCAGTCACCCTTCATGACATATAAGTTATTTCATATCATGTAATTTTAATTAAAATGACAGTTTGTGTGACTGTATTAAGTCTATACCTGCTCCCAGGCTCTGAATGGAAATATCATCAATGTGATTTCACTTGCCAATGATACAGGCTGCAACCCCAAATGAAATTATTCACATACTACTTTAAAACTACACGAATCACCTTGGAATCATTTGTCCAGAAACAGAAACAAAACCACGTATTTGGAATTTAGGAAATTATTGTTCAAAGACATCATAAAAAAGACATCATAATCCAGCAATTGAATCTAATAATTGAAAAAAAAATCAAGCAACTTTGGAAACCACATTAGTTCTTTGGCACCACTACATTATTAATATTGTGAATTATGGTAATATATTTAAATGGTTGAATATTATTTTTATTTTCTTTATGCTCCTTTGCTATATAAAAAACAATGTTTTCTCACAGTGAAAAACACATGGGAAGTACGCTTACTTTTTGGGTTGTTTGATTTATTCTGAAAAAAATTCAATGATGATTTTGTGCTGAAGAAAATTTGACATCATTTTTAGTAGCTTTTGCAATACTTGAAAATCCATTCCTGTGTAGAAATCCAGAACTCTAAAAATTCTTGTATTTCATGTTGTCTCCTAAATTTCTATTTGTTAACTAAAAATATTTTAAATGTCAGAGAAAAGGAGAAGGTAAAACTGAATTCTAGTTTGGACAGAGAAAGGAAAAGACCTATGATTTCATTGGTATCAGCAACTCCAGAATGAGGAAACTTCTTCTGCCAATGCAACTTGGCACCTTCTCTGAAACTTAGGTCTTAGAGAATTGCCTAGAGCACTAAAAGTTCAAGTGATTTGCCCAAGGTCACAAAGCTAATGTGTGTCAGTCAGGACTTGATAAAATATAAATGGAAATAAAACAACCTCCCCACATAGAGCATTACTTAAAATCACTTTAAGCACTCTAGTCTAGCAGGCATTAGCTTTGAAGGAGGGAATAATCGTTGTTTAGGATTTCTTACAATGATTTAGGGTGAGCGGTTTGATATTAAAAAAATCTTTTAAATGTATATTTTATCATGTTAACCTTAAGTAGGAATGCTTTTAAATAAAAAAAACTCATGCAACATATTTGGAGGTAAGAGAGCTTGTAGGGTTGAAAAAAGGAGGAAATTATGTGAATGGACAACACATGTATTGCCTTGTTTAAAAAATAATTTGCATTTCAAGTGTGAAATTTTGCTAGTCCCTATGCTCTACAATTTTTGTCAATTTCTTTGACATCTTTCACATACACACACACACACACACATTCACACCTGCTCTTAACTGAGGCTGTTTATCAATGTGAGAAGCTGAGCTAACAGGGAATTGTGCCTGAGCACAGAGAAAGCCAGAGAGTGTTGAAAGGTGGTTCGGGCTTAAGTAAATGTTTTTAGAGGTTATTACCCTTAAGCAGGGCAGGTGTATGCCGGAGACTTCCATTTACCACATGTCTCTCTGTTCAACATCTTATCTTTCCATCTATCTATCTGTCTCTGTCTGTCTGTCTGTGTATCTATCTATGACATATGTATGCACAAATATATAATTTTAAAATAAAAAAAGCATTTCAGTCTTCCTTATCAAGTTCAACTATGGTAAAAAATCACTTATCCGTAAAATATCCATGTTTTCTGTCTATTTAAAAGACATTACAGTATCAGGATTATGAAATTTACAAGTCATTTTGCATCTGTATGAATCTCATCCTAAGGCTCTCCATTTTAGAATCCCTTGTGTCTTTTCTCATTGGTTAATACATCAGTGCTTTCTCCCCAATGTGTAAGTTTTTTAAAATTTTTTTTTCAAAGCAGCACTTGAATTCCTGTATGAGCCATAAATAAATCTGCATACTAAATATATCTGTAAACGGGAAGAGAAGCTACATTGTTGTTTAGGTGCTTATTTCTATAATATATTTTTATATTGTCAGATAGCATTGGGTATAGATATAATTCTTTTCAATAATAAAATAAGATAATTGAGTTCTAACTATAAGTTTATGTCTTACTCAGTCCAATTATTAACTTAATAATTTTTCTGGGTCACATTTGTAGCAATTAAAATATCTAGATTCACATAACAGCAGTTAGCTGGACTCCTTTTCTAGGGCAAAGATATACTGAGAACTCAATTTATGGAACCACCCACCAAAAAGAAAATTATCAGTCATCTCTTAAGTCAGGGTTACCTTAAGATTTATATATAATAAATACTGAATAAAGGATTTCAATAATTACATCTGATGTTAAGTCAGCAACTTGGAAAAAAAGGGATGATACATGTCACAAGAAATTTTAGATCAGTTTATTTTATTTTTATGCTTGGAAAAATGATTCTGATACAGTTAGCTCCTCAGGGCTGAGACCTCATTATTCCAATTAGAAATACATAGATAGTGCCATATATATTTAGCTCACCATGTATAATTATGGCACAACTAAAGAAATCTCAGAATATAGTTATTAAGCCTCTGCTATTTTTCTGAAGATTAAAATATTGTGCAGAATCTGGGTAGCTTTGCTTCACAATAAAATTGTCAAGTGTCTTTTTTTCCAGTTGTAGACAGTTATTCAATCCCTCCCCATCCCCCCAAGAATCAAGGGATGTATACTTATTCGTTCCTCCCTATCAGACAACATTAAATCTTGGTTAGTAATAATTATGCCAATACCATAGCCATTTAGTAAAGTATAGGAGAATTGACAGAAATGGAAACAAGTAAAATAAGAAGGGAAAGGGCTTAGAACTGTCTAAATGGACTGATGTGGATGTGTCAAGAAGTCATCAAACAATCTTGATTTTTTTTAAAAGAAATGCTCAAAAGATAGAAACAAGGGTGAGAAATAGATAACAAAAACCAAGAAAATGTAGCATGGTCCTATAAAAAGTGGCAAAAGGACTAAATCTAAAAATCAGTCCAGACTGGCAAAAATGATATATTGGGGGAAGAGGAGTATCTGAACAGAGATAGAACTACTGCTAAGGGTGATCAGGAGGAAGAAAACCCATCAGATGGAAGGCACAACTACTCATCTCTTTTTTTCCATCCATTTTCTCTGCCAAGGAGACTGGTATTTGAAAGGGACTTATAAGCCAAGATAATTAATGAGATGCTGAGAGAGAAGCTAGTTGCCCTTGATGAATTCAGTCACTAAGCCCAGGTGAACAAATCCCAGGCTACTGAAAGAATTGGCAGATGGTATTGCTGGGCCTCTGTCCATGATTGGTAAGAGTAAATGAACTGATTTTTTTTAAATGAATAGGCTCAGAATATATACAACTTCTTTAAAAATTCTAGATCTTGTTATTAAAGAAAATTAGTTAATATCTGGAAGAAAGGAAATGGTGATCACAAAAAGTTAGCTGGTTTCATTGAAAATAGGTCATACCAAACAAACCTCATTTGCTTTGTTGACAGGGATAGCATAGGCACCTAGGTGAGAAGAATGCTGTAGCTGTAGGTGACCTAAACTATAGCAAAATCTTTAATGCTATTACTGAAAGTAACACAGATTGATATGAGCCGATGGATAAATGGCTGGAGCCAAAGAATAATCATGTGTTTCATTGTACACTTGTAAAGAATTCTGGTGGGCTGGAAGGCTTTTCCATTTAACATTTAGAGCAACACATAAAACACTGATAGTATGCTTACTGAATTCTAAGATGAGACAAACCTGAGATTAGCTAACATTACTGGATAGTAAGGGTCTAAAAGGACCTCACAGGCTGAATCTAATAAGGTCAAAGATAATAAGGATACATGTAAAGCCCTATATTCTGTTTCAAAAATGGAACTTCACAAATACACTGTGGAAGATATGATTAGAAAGCAATTAAAAAAATTCCGTGGTTTCACTGTGCTGAATATTCAAATGAGTCAGCAGTAAAATAAGGCAATGGAAAAGCTACAATAGCATCGAATGGCTTTGAGAGCCATGGTAATAAAACTGGGGAGCTGATGGTCCTGCCAGACTCTGCCCGGGGCTTCCCACATCTAGAGCTTTATGTTTAGTTCTATGTGCTAAATTTGAGAAGGGAATCAATAAACTATAAAGTTTCCAAAGGAAGGATCCCAGTATTGAGAAGACCTTGTATAGTATACATAGGTTTGGTTGGAGAAACTAGCACTGTTTTCATGAAGAAGAAAAGTCTTAGAAGAAGCATGATAGTTATCTTGAAGTATTTTAAGGGGAAAGGGATCCACATTTATTTAGCACCTACTGTTTACCAGACATTGTGCTAAGTGCTTTCTAAATATTATCTCATTTGAGGCTCATTATGACCCTGTATGGTAGGTGTTATTATTATTCCCATTTTACAGTTGAGGAAACTGAAGACAGAAAGAAATCAAGTGATTTTCCCAGGGTCAGACAGGTAGAAAGTTCCTGAGTTTGTATTTGAACTCAGTTCTTACTCCTGCTAGGCCCAGAGCTCTATCCACTGTGTTACCTAGTTGCTTCAAAGATTAGCATAAGGAGAAGGTCATTATCAGGGGGAGGTCCTAGGTGAAATGGGTGGAACTTGTAGAGGAGTGGATTTAGGGTCACCCTAGGAGAAAACTTCCTAATAAATTATTGCTCTCCTCAAAGAGAAAAAAGGTTCTCTTTTAAAAAGTCAGAGAAGTACCAATTGCATTTTCAAAAATGTCTTTCTTTTAGAAAGCTAAATCTATTTCACATGAATGTGTTTTGTTATAATATTGCTGTATGAGAAAAGATAGTTACTTTCACAGTGCCTCACACATAGTAGGCTTGAAAAATTTCAAATCTGAGTTTTAAAAATGAGGAGAATTAGCTTTATATAGAAAAGTGTTTTTTTTTTGCTTGGGTTAGTCAGTTTCTAGTTAGTCTAGAATTAGAATTTATTTCCTTCTGTTCCTGGGACACTGTCAAGAAAATTCTAAAGATGACAAAATTGTTTGGCAGTTTTTAAATCAGTGGATATTTATTGAACTGCTAATATAAATAGCATTATATTCTGTGGAATATAATATAACAGGAATATAATGTGTCATCTTGGCCCTAAACAAAACTTAGTTGAAAATATAAAACATTTAGCTTAACAGATGACTAGCAGTTTTGTCAGAGATTTAAAACATTCTTTGGTCATCTATCGTTATCAAGCCAAATGAGTAGTACAGACAATACTGGAAGTACAGCCAATCAGGAGTGATAATAGGTCTTCATAGAGAACTTTCCAGCAAGATTTAGACTTCATTTGAAACTCCAAGGCTAGGTAGAAATTAAACTTGGAAGAAGATGAGGGCATTTTACGTCAGGAATACTATGAACAAAAGCCCAAGTCTAGAATTACAAGGGGCAGTGATTATTCAAGTTTCACTGAAACAAAAGACTAATGCTGGAAATAAATGAGTAAAAAAAGAAAGGTTGGAAAGATAATTGGACAAGGATTATAGAAAGCCTCGAATACCAGCAAGAGTTTGGATTGTATTTTAGAAGCATTGGATAACAATGAAAAATTTGTAAACATGGGTGTAAAAGGCATAGAAATACATATAGTAATCATTCAACTTTCCAACCTTAACATGGACCTTCAAAGTTATTTTTGGTGAGGAAAGAACTTGGAAGTAGAATCCTTAAATATTAAAACTCCAAGTCTTATAATTCTCTGTGAAATCTTCTGACATAGGTCGTGTTTTTGATCTAAAATGAGAAATGGCCTTAAATTATTTATGCTTGTATTTGTGCTCTTTTTCATCACTCTTCACATTTTAATGCTTTATTTTCTGTTTTGTTTAACATCCCAACTCATGTAGAAAGTATTCTGTAATATAAAATCGTGTTTCAAACTGGAGCAGTTCATAGTGTATTTTCTATTTTTTATCTGGGCTTTTCAAACCTCTTACATTGTCATTGGAACTTTGGTTCAGTGGTTGCCTTCATCGGTGACTTGTTGGCTGAGTTTTGATTATGTAGCAAACGATTTCCAAAAGGTCACATCTCATGTTTCTCTGCATGTCAATTCCTTGACCTATTTTCCCATTTTCCTTACTGGCTCAATGTACTCTAATGACTATAGAATATGAAAATGGTTCCCAGGAAAATGGCATTTCATTGTTACTAATATACATTCCAAAACACTTCCATATAGTTAATAGAATATATATGTATATGCACAGATGCATACAATCCTCATGAATTGTGAACACTTTGTTTTTTGGTTTGTTTGTTTGGTTTTTTTTTTGGCTTAAAATGTACTTCTTTCTTAGAGCAAAGCAAACATGTAACAAACAAAAAGGTAACTTGTATTAGCTTACATTAACTCAGCATATGTAGTACCTGTTGTCGTTTTTAGGTCATAATATCATTTGTTTTATTCCCTTCAGTTCAACAAGCATTTAGCAAAGGGCATGACACAGACTAGATACTGAATAAATTCTTATTCCCATTTATAAAATACCTCTAATGTACCAAACACTGTTAGTTGCTGGAGAGAGATAAAGTCTGAATCTGATTGATCTGGGGATCTCCCAGGTAAGCAAATTCTCTCTACCAATTCAGGTGGACAGATTCTCTTCAGTGTTTGCTGGTAGTACTGAAAAGTTAAGTCACTTACCTAGGGTCAAAGAGCCTTCAAGTATCAGAGGTGAGGCATGAACCCAGGTCTTCCAGGCTCTGGAATGAGTTCACTCTCATTTTGGGTCTCTGTTTCACATACTATGTCATGTAAACTGCAGGCACTAGGGGTAAAAATACAAACATGAGAATTTTTACACAAGGAGCTTCCATTCTGCTGGGAGTGTGGTCTGGCAGTAAGAATACAGCACATGCAGAGACATTTAAATATGACATACACAAAATAAATGCAAAGCAACTTGGGGGAAAGGTCACTAAATGTCTTTTTATAACAGGCGGCAGCTTAGTGGAGACTGGAAAGGAATTAGAGGTTCCACAAGGTGCTTTCATGATGGCTTCAGTTATAGGGAAAAGCATAGAAACAGTACCTAGTTTAAGTTGAATTACAGACTAATATGTTTACATTTAAGTTGCACTATCTGTACCTGTTTCATGGATTTCCTTTTACAGGCACTAAAAATACTTTTTTTTTCCTGACTATTCCTCCCCAAAGACATCACTTTCATGAGAGGCAGATGATAAAACTCAGTTACAAAATAATTACCAGCCACTTATTTTGGATTGTTTACTTTTTTGTGGGAGTCTGTTGCAATCACTAAGTTTATTTTTTTCCCCATACTATTCATGTTAGAATGAATTGTAGGGGAGCATCACTCTAAATGTCGTTCTCTCCCACTCACTCCTTCTTACCACTCTCCCCACAGCTCACAAGAAGCTAAGTCACAACTATCTTTAGAGAATTTTTTTTCAGTTTGAACTTTGCAATGAAGAACACTGCTTTAAAGCATTATAATACTTGCATTCCTTTGCATACATGTCCATCTAATTTAAAGGAGTTCAATGGAAAACTTCATACATTTCTGCAGATTATGTTTCTATATATTGAGCCTATATCCTCTGCAACAGAAATACTGTTGAAAGATTAAAATTTAACCCTTCAGTTTAAAATATATCTATATATCTTCTGGGCCTCCCAAATCCTATTGGCAGGTACTGATTACTGAATAATAAGCAGGAGAGGATTAGCTGCATCTGCATTAACTCTGTAGAGAATGCTAACAATGACACGGATTCTGTTTACCCACCTCTAGCAATTGAACAAAGAACATGTGTTAGTAACAGAATATGAACAACAAGATTTATGCTGGTAAATAGATGCATGTCCCCATAGAAATCAGATAGCAAAGCAGAGGAGAAAGAATCCTAATATGAATATCCTGCTTGTTACTTACAACAAGTTAGGCTTAATAGATGTGTTTTCATTGACCTTCCTTACAGGATTAGAGCTTTGCCAGAAGGATGACTTGAATTTTAGATGTGTTCATCCATGTCATCAAAGATTCATGTCATCAACCCAAGATAGAACTAGCAAACAGAGACACTGAAAACATAAGGGAAATTCTCCACTTCTAAAGATGAAAAAACAGTAATAGAGTTAACATCCTTTTTATGCCTGAATTTCATTGCAGTGTTTCAATGGCTAGAATTTAAAATTTGGCCTTGTAAGCCAAATAGCATCTTTGTGAACTGTGTGCCAAAGCATCAGTTCCTCCCTGCATGTAAATCAGACACTTTTGGCAGCTGTGTTAACCCTTTGGAAGGTACTGTGGAAATGCTCTAGTGGTAAATTACTAAGATGAGGGCTCAGAGTCTGACAGAGAGAGTTCCTGAAACTTCCAGGGGTTTCTGACTAACAATCACTGAAGAAGATGTCCTAAATGAGAAATTAGTACATTTTGAATAAAGTAACAGTAGGAAGTCAGGATGAGAGGATAGTTATGATTATGTGTTGAAGTATTGTTTTTTATGGCCAATTCACAGTTTTTCATAATTTGATATCATAAATGAACTATTATTTAAATGTTTGTTTTGATTTAAATAACACTAGAATAAAAAAAAGACCTAAGAAGGAAACCTTTTGACCTCCATATTTGAATGAAATTGTAGGCAGGAGTTATATATTCTAGCTTATAAAATCTTAGAGAAGAAAGGGATTTTGGAGTTCTTCTAGTCCAGCCTCATTTTAGATGAGCAAACTGAGACCCAGAATAGTTAAGTGATTCTCTGACAGGTCTATAAATAATTAGGGGCAGGACTGGAGGTAGGTCTAGAAACTAGGTCTCATGATTCCTGATCAAGAGTTCTTTCAACTTTGCCATGCATTTAACAATTATCCACAATCATGATGGTTGTAGAGAGATGGGGGATGGAATGGCCTACAAAGTTAGAGTTTTCATCTTTTTCATGTTAGACCAGTTTGGAACTGAATGGATTTAATATCATGTAGTGGAACAGGAACAATTTTAATTTAATGAATTAAAGCAAATAATGTAGCAGTCTGCATTTAGTTCTTTATGGTTGCCAAAAAGTCGTACATGCAGAATCTCATTTGAATTGCCCGACAACCCTAGTAGGTACACTGATAGGGCAGATGTATTATTATTGTTATTATTCCTGTTTCATAAGTGAGGAAAACAAGGCTTAGTGAGGTGAAATATTTGTGTATTAATTGACTTGCCCAAGGTCACACAGCTAGTAAGCATTAAGTGTATGAGGTTGGATTTGAACTCAGGCCCTCCTGCCTCCAAGGCTGATGCTCTATTCACTGCACCATGTAGCCATCCCAAGCTGCATGATTTTTAAATGTCAATGCTCAGACTCAATTACAGAATCACAGTTGAAAGGGACTTCATGTGCCATAAATAATACAATTCATTATTGATGTACTTTGAGATTTTTGAGAGCAGTTTTTTAAACTTTTCCTTTGTTTGTACCTCTAGTACTTAGCATAGATCCTGACATATAGAAGATGCCGACACAATGCTTGTTGACTTGAGAGAAATAAACAAATAAACAATGCTATCTTCATTTTCAACAAGTAGTCAGCCTGTCCCTTGGGAAATTCCAGTGAGGGAAAACCAACTACTTCCTGAGAGAGCCTATTCTACTTTCAGACAGTACTCATTCTTGGGATTTTTTTCTTTTTAATTTCGAAGCATAAATTTGAATCCACAACTTATATGCATCACTACCAGGTCTTACTCCCCTCCCCCAGCCTTTTCATTATATCTCTAGTTTTGCTTTTGTGCTATAGATTATTTTTTTTTCAAAACTGAAATTAAAAAAGATTCAGCAGTCTTTTTGATTTGGTAAGACATGGTTCTTATTGGCAGTGCTCATTAACATTATCACACTCAAGTCAAATTTAATTTTGGTCATATATATAAGTTACAGGATAAGGAATGACATTTTAGTTAACCACATTGTCTTTAGTTATGTACCTGAGTTTAGGACTATGCGATAAGTCACAAAGAATAGCCTAATATCACATCTGTCCTGAAGGGCACTTGTTGGACTAACAAGAATTACAAACATGAAACAATTAGCAAACAGTCAACAAGCACTTATGAAGCACCTACTCTATACCAGGCAAAGCAAGTTATGATCAAGAGCAAAATCATGTTTTATCTCCATTCTTCTGGTTTTCCCTGCTTTACATGTTAGTTCATCTTCATTTGTTTATATCCTACAGATTATGTCAACAGTGCTCGTTATTTTAGAAAATTCTCTCAGACTCATCTCTCCTTTTTGGTTCCAAAAACATATTTGATATAATAAATAAGGTTATCGGTCCACAAGCAAGACCTCAGTCCTTCATCTTACAAGAAGAGCCTTCAAAACTGTTTTTTTTACCAGTTTGGCTACATTTTCAAATTTCAGATATAATTTTTATCAAACATTGACTCCTCATTGTCTTCTTAATTAAGTCAATGTTTCATTCCCTGCCATTTCTGTTGTTGTTTTATATTTTCACTTGGATTTCTTTTTTCTTTCGAGACTGGGTCTCCCTACTTCACTAAATCTGGAAAGAGCCACTCCTGGATGATCCTGATGTCATCAGTTTGAAAGAAACAATCTCTTCTGCCTTTCTGGGTTGATTTGGGGTTTGGTTGATACTTCTGTAGGCAATCTGGTAATTCTTCAATTTAGACCAGCCACAAGTATCCCAAATTCAAGTAATCCATCAGTTTTGGGCTCACCCAGTAGCAGGAATTACAGGCCTGCACCATTATTTTCAAAAGCATTTCATATCTTAGTTTCACATTACACTTCTGCCTGGTTTTGACCACTACTACCCAACACAAATTCTCTACTCTGATCAGGCTTCTTCCCTTATTGTTCTACCTACATAGCATATTTATGCTTTTTTCTCCACCCTTGCCTATGGAATTTTTTCTTTGATCCTCAATCCCTTCCTTTATTATATCTTCCATTTGTACTTCTCTACATCCTTCAGAGTCCATCTCAAATTAGGTCAACTACTCAAACCCTTCCTGATCTCTCCTGAATTAATTATCATACTTTTTAATGGGTAATTTTTTTGTCAAATTATCTCATAATGGAATGCTCTGTGGAAGTCTAAGCCCCTCCAAGACACTGACAACATTTAATAGTTGTTGTTTTCTGCAATTCCCTCTGGTGTCTACAGCCATGCCAGTGTTGATGGACGGACACATAGAAGGTGCTTTGAGGCAGTTGTTAGATCCACACACATTTTTCCCACTGAATTGCAGCTCTTCTTTTACTTACAGGTTTGATTGGGTTGAATCTCACCCTGCCAAGAAGTTCTCATCAGAGTCCTAGTCCAGTTAGTAAGTCATTCCTGTCTCAGTATTACAACAAAAATACTTCAGGATCCTCTTTACTTTCTGGCCTATAAATTGCCAATATTGGATTTAGATTGTATGTTTTCTTTTTAATATTATTTGTATCTTTTAATATTCTCTATTCAATTGCTGAGTTTTATTCCACCCCAAAGATGTGCTACTAATTGTCAATGCAATCTCAGATAATAGCCTGGATCTTAGTTGCTGTACTCTGTCCAGAGGGTCACAGAGACTCATGAATGTTCCCTGAAGGCATGCAGGTGCACTCAGCAATGGCTGCAAATATTTAAGGCAGCTTGGAACATCCAGCTGCTGCTGGATTCTCTCAAATAGTATGTAGACCAGTAGGTTCTAGTCTGAATGAACTCATGCTAATGTATCAGAGGAAAATTTTACAGTGCAGGTGTATCCCTCAGGATTGCCATTTTAAAAATGCCCATGTTGTCCCAACTTTACTATGTTTTAAGAAATTATTCACCCATACACACATCTAAGTTGAATATATGGAAGACAGACAATTGACAAGGCAAATGACATTCTGAGAGTTTAACTCCCAGCTATGGCCTTAGATATTTATTATTTGTCCTTATGCAAATTATTTGAACATTGATCAGTATATGGTAATTAATGAAGTAGAAAAAAGAATAAAATCTCTGGATTCACAATAATAATTATTAAATGTGGTAGAACAATAGGCAATTATTGGAGGGGTATATTGTATGAGATGACCTGCTTGTAACAGCTTCCATTTCCCCCACACACATTCCAGAAAGGAGCCAAAAACAAACCTCTGCATCTGTAATTCACCTACTTAATTAGTTAACCAACTGTTGGTCCCTATGCACAACTGAGAATCATGGGTAATACAGTGCAATATATGAAAGATCATTCAGCTGAAATAAAGTGATTAATTCCTCCTATGTCACATTTTCCCTCACCCATTCTTCTTCTCCCTTACCCTGGGGGTAAACCTAACTTATTAAAAATAATTTTAATACCTACTCAGGTGAATGCTGAATATATGGGTGGTGGGGGATGGAAGAAAAGGGCTGCATAGATGAAGTGTAGGACACAATTTACTCTGATATTAATAATCCTTTCTCTTTTTCTGAGTTCTATAGCATATTTTATACATGTAGTCCTTTAAGCAGTGTTAACAAATGGAGATATTGAAAGTAAAATGTATTTTTCTTTTCTTTTGTATTTAGGCAAAGGAAAACTTAAAATCCTTTTAGAATTAGTATACTTACTAAGTTCAATATCAGAGTCATAGATAAAATGAATGAATATAGGCATATAGGTTATCATGTTGCAGGAAGCCATTGCCAGTTCTCCTCGCCATCAATGTGGCATATATGGATTAATAATCACTACCGGTAGAGAAAGACCTATTTTTCCTGAGGAGGCACTCTTCCAGGACATTTGTAACCATATGTCTACAGGAGTATTGGGAGAGTATTGGGATTTATTTCCAGTTCTCATTTTTAGTTTTTCCATTTTATCTGTGCTTATGCACTAGCTCAGATTCATAGAAAATGCAATGTGTTCTGCTGTTACCCTTGAACTCCAGCATCAGAGGCCTTGACTTTTCATAGTTTTCTGTCAGAGGGAGCACCTGAGATGGCACACTTCGGTATAGCATTCATCTACTGAACACTGGCACGGGCCATAAATAGAGACAGGTGACTACTTCCTACTTTCTCAGACAGCTAATTAGGGGCTATGGATGCTTATGTTAGTGAAGGAAGTGGAATTGGAAGTAAAAAGAAAAATGAGAACAAATAAAAAATGGACTTCCATTTATAGAGTTTTCTACTTGGAAACAACACCGAGTTTCAGATCCTGCTAGAAACAGCACCGACTCTGCTAAGAAAAGAGCACTCTTTCTATTTAAAGCTATTCACAAAGCAGAAATAAAACTATTTTGTTGACAGCCATGAAGTGGAGAAAATTCCCTCTCGAATTGGGTACTGCCTTAGCCACTGAGAAGCAGAATGCCCCCATTCATGTCCTGTTTTATTTTTGTATTCAAATTTCCATGACAGAGATTTATATCTTCATAAGAAGACAATTAATTCTGTTCTGCAGAGGCAGATAGCATATGTATATGTGAAGTTCTTATGCTCAAAGCATATGCATGGTTGCTGATTTACAAATATGTGGGCTCCCAGGGCATTAGAAACTAAGGGAACAAAATCATTTTATGTTCCTCAACGATTCCTGTTGGTGGTTAAAAATGAGTTGCCTAGCATCCATCGCTGGATAGAGTTGCACAGGGGCACTATGACATGGAAGAGAAGTCTAAACCTCCAATTTGTTTAAGTTAACTGTCTGCCTCAGAGCTTAGAAGAAAGTACAGTAATGCAGCAGTACACTCATACTAAAATAGGAAGACAGGGGCACAGTAATACTGTGTGTCAGAGTTCTGCAATACTTTCCTCGAGCTTGGAGTGTAGTGGAGTCCCGGTAGATTCCCCCCCTCCCACACACACACACACACACACACACACAAAGAAAACCTCCCACACTTTTTCAAAACAAATGGAGTCCAATGTAGAATCACTTGACCTTTATAATGCCTGTGCTCAGAATTTTAGTCATTTACGTATAGGTTTCGGAAAATTTTCATCTATTAAAGAAACAGACATCCAGTGTGTAATAAAATAGAAATATTGTGCTATGGAAACCTTAAATTTAGGGAAAACTTACTGCACTTTGAAACAATGGCATCACAGAGTCTTGGAGGGGAGAATTAATTAATTGATAAGCATTTGTTAAGTGCCTAGAGCTGGAGACACAAGGTGATGATGATGATGATGATCTAGATAGCACATAGTTCTTTGAGAACAAAGGACAAATAACAACTGATGGCAAAGTGGATAGGGCAGTGGGTCTGACATCAGGAAAATCTGAGTTCAAATTCATCCTCCAATACTTGCTAGTTTTGTGACCCTAGGCAAATCACTTCACTTTTGTATACCTCAATTTCCTTTTCTGTAAAATGGGGATAATAATTGCATCTACCTGTAAGGGTTTTGTGGAAATCAAATGAAATAGTAATTTTAAAGCTCTTAGCACAGTTCCTGGAACACAGTAAGGGCTGTATGAATGTTAGCGATGATGATGATGATGATGATAAAAAAACTTAAAGTTTACAAAGCACTTTATACAGGCTATCTGATCTGATCCTCATGACAACCTGTGGAAAATTATTGTCTATTATCAGTCATTATTATCTCCATTTTAAAGATGAAGCTGAAGTCTTAAGGTTAAAGTGATTGCCCAGGGTCACATAGATTTTAAAGATCTAAATCAGTATTAGAACTCAGGTCTTTCTGAATCCAATTATGTCATTCTTTCCACCTAATTGCAAATGAATTAAAACATTTCTACTCATAAAGATCTTAGAAGTCATCTATTCCAAC
Source organism: Pseudocheirus occidentalis (assembly GCA_028646575.1). Classification (NCBI taxonomy): domain Eukaryota; kingdom Metazoa; phylum Chordata; class Mammalia; order Diprotodontia; family Pseudocheiridae; genus Pseudocheirus; species Pseudocheirus occidentalis. The sequence goes on along the minus strand of CM053600.1, from coordinate 128,702,465 downwards.
ACTTGCCAATGTTAATAATTCTCTTGGCTAATGGTCATCTTCTTTGGCTTAAAAATGGCCACAGCAGGAATTTCACCTGTTGCCTTAGCAGTCCATTCTATTTTGACAGATTAAATTGATATTAATTTTATTTTTTACCCTTACATGGAGCTGAAACCTATCTCCCCATAACTTCCATCCCTAGGTGAATGAATGCTCTCCTGCTATGCTCTCTGGGACTTTTAAAAATATAGCTTTTCAAGTACCCAAATAGTAAGCCATTATTCCATTCCCTGAAATGAATTGTCATATAGCATCATTTTCCAGTATCCTAATCATCCTGGCTTCCCTCTTTGGGTCATAATCTACATTGTCAACTTATCTTTTGAAATGTGTTGACCAAAACTGCATAGGACACTCCAGAAATATTCTGCTCAGAGCACAGCACAGAGGGACTCATCACCATCATTCTGGTAGCCTTTTGCAAAATTGTCAAAATTACCTGGTATCATTGCAGCCAATTTACTTAAAGAATTACTTGCATGCAATTTTCTTTGCATAGATGTGGCATAAAATTCTTTTCCAGTGACTTATTTCTTTTGAAGATATGTTTTAATGTTAAAAATATAAAGATAACAATTCTTTGATGCATATTAATAATCCTCACACCAGAGGGAAAATCAAAGGCTAGCTGAAGCTAAAAAATGAAAGTAAAAAGCAGTCCATTTTGTGTTTTTGAGTCTGCCTATAAGAGTGTCTCAGATAAACAAGGGAACATGAATATGCAAATTTCCAACAGATCTATTTAATAATAACTTGTGAAGAGAGCAAGTACTTTGGTTCCCCTTATTTCTAAATCAATGAATTACATCTAAACTTTTGATCAAATGTAGTACAGTTGTGAGCTACCTAGATGTTGGCATCATATAATCCAAGACCTAAAAGTTTAGAGGAAAAGTCAATGCTTTCTCCATCTTCTCCCTTTGAAAATTGACCCTTTCCATTCATAGCATTGTCCAATAAAGGAATTATCTTCATATCAAAACATCATTTCAAATATATTAACAGAAAATGTAATATATTGTCAATCATGCTGTTATAATAATACAGCAAAATTCTATTTGATAAAAAACATGAATCAGGAACTTTGTCCAAGGTACCATAGATACCAGTCCCTATCCTCAAATAGTTTACCGTGTTCTACTTCTTTGAGAAGTTATTGATGTGAATTTTTGCAGATGGGTTTTTTTTATCTATATGAAGAACTAGATTTAAAAAAACAGATTTTGTAAAGTTAATATGGAATTCATATTAACATTTATATCATTTAAAATTTATAAAAAACATCAAAAGAATCCGCATATATTATGTGTTTTCTTTTAGAGGTGTGCTAAAAATGGATGGATTCCATTTTGAAGAAAGAATTTTTGGACTTTTAAAGATATGTATTTAAAGAAAAAATAAATAATAATAGAAATGTTATAATTAGTATGCAATGTTAAGATTAAATAATATGGAGTTATAGGATGATATGTAGAGAATAAATCCCAATGTCATAAAAAAGTGAACAGCATTTTATGATCCAGTCTTTCTGGAACATGGATACACATACATTAATACAGTTGATTTGTTGAATAGGTTGGAGCCAAGTATATGTCTTCATTTGCCACATAATGAGCCATCTTCTGTGGGAAACAAGCGTAGTTTAAAAAATATATATAAGAATAAAGTTTTGGAGATTCCATTGATTGCACTATAAAGCTTATCAGAATAGACTTTTCAAAAAATGAATTAAATACTGAAGGCATTATGGAAACTTCATTTCAGTAATATGGAAAGATTGTTGTTTTTTTAAAATCATTTGTTTAGTATGAGGGGAGAGGGGTGACACTTGTCCAAAGGTCTTCTTGATAAATGGCTTTAACTTGATCTACATTAAGACATAATGCTCCCTAATTATGAGTCAGTTAGAGTCACTCCTTATACATGTATGATGTTTTGGAGTTCATATGATATCTTCAAACAAGTTGTCTCATTGGATCTTCACAGAAAAAAAACCCTGTGAAATAAGTAGGGGTAAGTATTACTGGTACTGTTTTACAGATGAGAAACTGAAACTCAGAAAATCCAAGTTATATAGATATTTAGTGTTGAGAATGGGTCACAAATCCAGGCCTTCTGAATCAGTCTATCTTTACCTAAACTGCATTTAAAGTCCCTGAAAGAGACTAAAAATTGATAATCTTTATTCCACCAAAGAATAGATTAGGAATAAAATGCCACCATCACAATCCACAAATGCTACCCCTTTTATTCAGTTGTGCCTTGTTGTTAGAATTAAATTACAGTATAAATACATTTCTTTGGGATCTGGTCATAGACTAAGATGGTCCTTCTCCATCTCATCATAAGGTAATTTTAGCACTCTGTCCTCTTGGGTATGGAGAAGAGAGAGAATATTCTTCATGCTTTTCCTCCTAGATGGCATATCCCTTTGCTTTTTTATTATATGAACCATTACAAAAAGGAGAATTTCTCTGTGTTTTTTTCCCTGTAGTGAATATGAACCTGTCTTTTGATAGGGCTGTCCAGCATCCCAGCAGTTGAATAGCAGCATGATCTCCATCTTGTTCAATTAATAATGTCTTTCTCCTTAACATGCACCCTTATCCAAAGTTATTATTCTGCTGGATAAGCATGCACCAAAGCATGAATCAAACAGTCAAATTTGTGACTGAATGATTGGCAGGAAGTATAGGTGCTTAACAAATAAATGTTTAGTAAATGAAATCCAATTGAAGGCTATTTGGACTCTGTCATATACATGTCAGGTCAGCTCCCCATGTCTCACGGAAGAAGACACTGACTTGTTAATGATATCTGCTTCCAAGATAAATCAAATTTTGGATCAAATTTATTTGCCTATAATTCTTCTCCCCAGTTTTTCTTAATATTTGTCTTTATAAATTCCCAATACAGGCAAGTACAGATTTTCCACAGAGCTTATGTTCCCTTTCTTTCTAAAGCTGATAATTTAGCACATCTATTTTAAAATTTGTTCTCCCAAAGGTGTAGAAAGCAGTTTTGATTGTCTACCTTCAAAGCTCCAGAGATTGAAGAAAGTCTCTATGCTATTCCTATTTATTATACACAAATACATTGTTAAGGATATATTTTTAACAGGAGGCAGAAAGTCTAAAGATAACAAAGAACACTATAATAACTTGACATAAAGTCTTTAGGGGCAGCTAGGTGGCACAGTGAATAGAGCACTGACCCTGGAGTCAGGAGGACCTGAGTTCAAATGTGACCTGAGACACTTAATACTTACTAGCCATATGACCTTGGGCAAGTCACTTAACACCAATTGCCCTGACTTCCCCTTCCAAAAAATCTAGAAAAGAAACCCAAATATTTTGTACATGTATGTATAATATGTATGCAAGTATGTATGTGTATGTGTATGTACTAAGCATATACACTTTTGCTAATTTTATCTTTCTGTGTATCTGTTTCTTTACTTTTACCTCATTTCTCCTTTTGTTTTTTTCATAAATACTAATCTGACACTTAATGGAGATAGTTCACTTTGATTTATGATTTCTACTACTAGTACAAAAATGCTTCTCTGATTTACTTTTCTGTCTGTAAACTGTAGCAGTCCAAATAACAGTCTAATGGTGAGGTGAGTTGCTTATAATGTATTATGACCAATACTCCAAATTTCCTTCCTAGGATGTGACAGACATAAAGAGTGCAATAAAAAACACACCAATTTTCAGTGCTTAAAGTTCAAGGTGCTCACACAGAGTTAGTGCTTTCACATTCAAGGTCAATTTCATTTGCTTTTTTTTTTTAACATAACCACATTATTTTCTTTTTCCCTCCCAGCTTTTTCTTCATTATTTTTATTTCTTTCTTTTTTTATTCATATTTAATTGAGCCAGTGTCAGGGAGGCTACCCAACAGAAGTGAAGGATTAGTCCAGATTGGAATAGAAAATTGTATTATGCAATTTCGAGGATTGTAATAGGTGTTGAAAAACTTGGAAATACAAGCTCTAAAACATGTAAATGTATTGTTAGGCTTAATGGATAGTGTCTTTTTCCTTTGTGGGGTTTTTTTTTTTGGTGCAGGATTGTGGTAGATGAATATAATAGTAGATATAGGATCAGATAAGACTGTAGATTTGTGGTTCTCAAGCCAACAAGGGTGAGGAGACACAAATTTGTCAAATTAAACCATATTAGTTTAACAACTCTGTTATATAGCCTGTTTTTTTTTGCCCTCTACACCTAAAAAAGGATAGAGAAAGTTGTCTAGAAAACAGGCTAGAAAGCAAATGTGATTGTTACAATTAGCTGTGTATGATAACAGTGCCTTAAGCTAGACCTTATAAGACCATAAAGATTTTTTGAGAGTTTGATGAATTCTCAATATTTGTTTGTGTATATGTATTTATGCATAACTTAAATATGAACATATTTAATTTAGATTAGCTACAAACTAACTCTTAAAGCCTTTTGAATATATGTTTAACATATGTATATGTGTGTGTACACTCCAGCTCATTCACTGAAAATAACATTTAAAAATTGACCTAAATGTAAGTGAGACAATGTACCAAAATACTTTTTGCCATTTTAGAAGCGTGAATGTTTCATGCTATGAAATACGACATAATTTTCTGTAATGTCAGGATACTAAGAAACTTCCCTTTATAATGAAAGAACTTCATAAAGTTGAATTTTACGAGTCATTTCCTCATATCTGGAAATATGTGCATATTTCAAATGTAAACCCAGATTTCAAATCTGCCTTTGTAGTACTCCTCTTCACCCCCCGCCCCACTCTCAGCCATTCTGTGTGGCACTTAGGCATTAAGGATATGCTTTTTATTTAGGAAAAAGCTGGCTATGGAAGCTAATAGGGATTTTCTCTGGCATTACCTACCATCAATTAAAGAGTAATTCATAGGATTCTCAAATGTGCAAAAGACCTTATTTCTAATATGTTAACACATATCTTTGCTTCACAGGAAATTTCCATCGACTTAGAACGGATCAGTTCCATAGATTATAAAATCTAGATCTGGAAGGGAACTTAGGAATTTTAGTCCAACCTCTTTATTTTATAGATAATGAAACTGAGGCTTGAGAAAGGTAAAGTGAGTTGGCAAAGGTCACTTAGATAGCAATATATCAGCTTTCCAAAACCAAGGTCCTTTAGCTCTCAAATCAAATATTCTTTCTACATGAAAGGAGTAATTATTTTGAGCAACAGAACCAATTTAGACAACTTAGTGGACCAGGGTTACAGTTCAGAATATTGGGGCCAGTGAAACTGCACAGGAAAGAGATTTTCCTTCATATGTTCTTGTTCAGCATCTTTAAAACAGCAGCCATTAAAAAAAAGTTTTATTTAGATACTCCATATGCCTATTGGCAAAACAGGGAAGCAACATTTCTTGCAGAAAGCATTATCATTTGAAACAGAATGTCATGATTTGTCATTCATTCTGAGCTCTATCTCTTGAGCAAATCCATTTTCACATACTTGCACTAAAAACAAAAAGCAGGAGTGAAGAAAACTGATTACATGATCCATACGCATATCTAATAAAATACCAGTGTGCACTTTTTGACAAGCTTATTCATAATGCATTCTGAAAGAAAATTCCATTTCTCCATTCTCAGCAGGAAAAGTAGACTTTTTAAGAAAACCTTTTATTTTATGACTGTCACCCAAAATAACAATTACAAGCAAAGTGGAGGTAAAACATGAAAAACCAGCTTGAAGATTTTTATGAAAGTCTGAAAGTAAGTCATTGCCCTGTTATTTGATTTGAAAAATTAATCCAGATAATGCCTTTTGAGTTGCTTAAGTACTGTTCACCATTTTCTAAGATGAGTTTTCCTGAACAAAGACTAACTGATTTGTGCAGCAGATTAGTTTATGGTGAAGCTTTCTCAATTCTGTTGAGAATGATTCTCCAGTGGCAGCCTTTCACTTCCTCTGGGCTATGGGAATTCCTTAATATCTAGAGGATCATGTTAAATAAAACTATTGTCTCAGCCTGAAGGTTTATGCAACCCTGCTGAAATGTTTTAATTATTGTTTTCTTTATTTTTTTTTAATTAAAAGACCAGAGGTCAAGCAAGCCCACTGAGAGCTGATCACAGCCTCTATAGAAATGTTAAGGAGTATCTAATGATTGGACTTGTTGTTTTCTCATTTGTTTTGCAGAACAAGAAGAGTGTGTTAATTGTACAGATGAATGTCGAGTGCTTGGTCATTCTGATAGGTGTTGGATGCCACAGTTCCCTACAACCAATCAGGCTGAAAATGCAGATTACCGCACAAATCTCTTTGTACCCACAGTGGAAGCTAATGTTGAGACTGAGACTTATGAAACTGTGAATCCCACTGGGAAAAAGACTTTTTGTACATTTGGAAAAGACAAGAGAGAGCACACTATTCTCATTGCCAATGTTAAACCTTATTTAAAAGCCAAACGTGCCCTGAGCCCTCTTCTGCAAGAGGTCCCCTCAGCATCAAGCAGCCCAACCAAGACATGCATTGAGCCTTGCACCTCAACTAAAGGACCGATAGATGGTTGTGACGCCAAACCAGGAACTCTAGCAGAAGCAAGCAACCAGTACCTGCCCGCTGACAGTCAGTATCTGTCGCCTAGTAAACAGTCAAGAGACACTGTGTTCATGGCCTCCGATCAGATGGCTAGGGTCTTTGCGGATGTGCATTCCCGAGTGAGTCGAGACTCCAATGAGATGGACTCTGTTCTTGAGCAGTTAGACCATTCGAACCGGGATCTAGGCAGAGAGTCAGTGGATGCAGAGGAAGTTGTGAGAGAAATTGATAAGCTTTTACAAGATTGCCGGGGAAGTGACCCTGTGGCTGTGAGAAAGTGAAAGAAAAAAAAAAAAGCATTGGCATTTTCTTGCCTCTTCTGTTGATTTAGAAACAACTCCCCCTCCCCCCTGGTTATTACAGTTTTTACAGGGATGAAGGAAGACCAATGCTGCTTTAAGGCTTTTAGTGAACATCTGAAGTGCCCACAAGTATGTTCTTTTCACTGCTGTTTCTTTTTCACAGATAACACTGGTTTCATTTTGACCAAACTTACACTAGGACAGAGTCAAGTACGCTTAAAGAAGGACAGGAAAAAAGAGAGAGGAGAAACAGAGGGAGGGAGACACATCTTTTGACAATCTGTTAAGAAGGTATAAGATGAGAGGAATGAAATCTTTCGGATCCTTGTAAGACTGTCCTCCATGGTTAATGCTGACTTTACTGTTTACCTATAAACCCTGTGAAAAACAGGGTTGACAAATTTTTAATGTGTGGTGGATTTCCAGCAGTCATCACAGGCCTCTACTGAAAGTCCTGAAAAGATCTTTGCAGTAGTCCAAGCTGCACCAAACATTAACACACATTTGTGGTAAACGTTTCTGTATAAAATTACCTGCCACATATGAACATACAAAGAACATTCCATATCATTAGTCAACAAAGCATATCCTGGTCATTCGTAATACACTTCCTGCCATATAAGAGTTAAGTGTAAAAATGATATAGTCCATTTTGTCCTGCACACACATTTACTATTTCACTTCATTAAAGAAGAAAATTTTTAAAGGTTTAAATACCTATTTAGCATTTTAGTGTCCAACAAACATATAAATAATGATCAATGTTTTAAACTTGAAATATAGTGAAGTTTTCAGAAAAAAAATATTTGCCATTGGATGGTACTATACAGAGAAAATTAACATTATTAACACTTTTTTATCCATTTGTGGACACTAAAATAGCTCAGGAAAGTGAAAATGTCCTAGACATACATAAATCACATGACCATTTAAATGTGCAAATGTAAGAAGATTCAATGTGTTTACATCAAATGACATATTTTTATTGATTTATTTCAGATTCAGTGCATATGAGCCAAATTGTTGAGTGTATAAGAGCTATATTGTGTATTTTATTAAATTAATATATAGTTGTGTTGCAAAAATATTTGGGCTTATATTGTAAATGGCAAGTGTTGCCTCGGTAGCTGTCGAACTCTATGAGTTTTGTTTTTTCCTGCTTCCTTTTCCCCATGGAGTGTGGGAAGCAGTGCCTCAGAGCAAAGTCTCTTGTTTAATGTATGGTCTAGCAAGTACAACAGTACATAATCTGTTCAAAATGTGTTTGAGTGAGCTGATGGAGTTAACTGAAAAGGTCAGAAAATACATCCATCAGTCATGGTTACGTGCAAGTCCTTGTAGAAGCTTCTTATTGAAAATTCATGTTTAATAACAAAACTTACACTTGAACCAATACCTGGAACTTCCTTTGGTTCTTTCTCCCCTCACAACAATACACTTAGCTTCTTTTTGTGGAGATGTAATGCCACTGATTGATTGCTCTGAGTATCTTAAGGACTTCAAGATCCATGCTGCCATTCTGTCTGCAAAGCATGAGAATGCTTTAGTGCGTGTCTAGGTACCAGCACTGTCTATACCCTTATTTTTTTTCCCTACGTGCAATCTCACTTAAGATTACAAACTTTTAAAACAAATAGTATTCTTTCTGATTTGAAGAGCACATTTGCTCTCTTTGTTGGAGTAGCATGAGAGTGACCAATGCTTCTCCATGTTTTCTCTCTATTTTCTTCTGTGGATTTTGGCAAATATCAAAGTACTTGTAAATAAGAATGGGAAACCCTCCAATTTCAGATGGTCAAACATGAAATTAACCCATTCAGAGGAATCAGGAGATGAGAAAGTGCTTTAACTATTTTTTCCCCTTGAGTTTTTAAATATCTGACTTTTTATAATTTCATGACAGAATATCAGGACCATACCTTAAAAAATGTTGTGGAGCTAGATGAAAGTTATTTGTGCACTGGAACAGAGAAATACATTATTGTGAGAATGGTGGAGAACTCCGTGCCTTCCTTTCTGGTCACCAAGCCAGTGTAGAAACAATATAAATGTATTGAAGTCCTTACATTATTTTTTTGTGATATGAATTCAGTTTTGCAATTTCAGACCTCACAAAATTCATTTGAGCTATTTCCATCAATTTCAGGTGTGATTTTGGACAGTAACTTATTGCAAAACTGTTTTCAGAGGGAAGAGTGATCAAATCTCATCAGCCTTACAATCTTACAAAGAATTGTCTTTGGTTCCTGGTAATAGCTTTTCCAAAGCACTGCTCTTGGTTTTTTTATTCTTCTTAAATATTTAAATTAGAAAAAGCAAAACAAACTAACAAATAAAAAAAACAACAAGGGATCTTGTACATGTTGAACCTAGCTGCTCTCTGTATTTTGGACAATTTATGTATCTGAAATGTGTTGTCTCTGTTATACAATATTATTTTGCCAGGAGACTACAGGTTGATTTAGCTTGATAGCTGAAATTTGATGGAGAAGTGACTCTGCTATTTAATTCTACCAAGCACTGTCTCTCTTCTACTATACACAGAGATCTACACAGAAAAAAAAATCCAAGGTGGTGTTTACATGAAATCAACTGAAAGTGAATAGGGTTCATTCTTTTCAACACTCCTAACCCTGAATAACCAGCTACATCATTCATTGTATGTGTCCGAATATGTTCAAAACAAATGAACCGTGAAACATGAGATTTTAAGAATTGGTTTGTGCCAATGTAAGAAGAATTTACCTTTAGGCTCTCTGTCACTAGTGATTTACTAGCTTTAGGTGTTTAACACATTATATGTATTTAGTAGTGATTATTTATTTACTTGACTGAGGTAATTCAGCACCCATGACTCTGAGCTTTCTAGCTGAGTTGAGGGAATCTTGCTTTTATTCATCTAGCCAGCAGCTACCTTTGTCATAGACCTCTGGTGCTTTGCTTCCCATGAAGCCATCTGAGATTGCCAACTTCACATTTTTGGAATAGCCTGTGTAAGCAGGCAGTACATGATCGACCAGTGGAATTTGAAGGGGCCTCACATCATATATAAAATAGGAAAAAAAAATCTAACATCCTTAAATTGACACTCCTACATACATACATGTTTAATAATTAGCTCATTTCTCACCTGATAAAAAACCCCACTGTTTTTGAGGTCAAGCAAAATAAGTGACATTTTGTGGAAACTCTTGAAAGATAATGTTTCAAAAGTTGTTTACTGATAATAATATTGCATACAATACTGTTAGAAGGAAGGATAATCAGTGTTATTTAGGTCTTCCTCAAAGTAAGTGCTAAAGGGGAATACAGCAATTTCAAAGGATATTTTCATAGCCATGCTTTAGTGACTCTGGTGAACTTTATTGTAGATAGTATGTTAAGGTTGATTCACCATACCATAAATTAACTGTATTCATGGTCAGAAGATTGACTTTATCTTGATACCCCCAATTAGCAGGGACCTTTTTAACTACGATGTGCCATTAGAGCCTGTAGATGGTGCCCATTTAGAAATGTGGCCATAAAAAAAATCATGTGATGACGAGCAATGGAGCAAGATGCTTTATTAAAACCAGCTTTAAAACTGAATGTTGCTTAATGGAGTAGAAGTTGCTGAGGTCAACAAGTAGTCTGAGGTCTGGCATAATATACATGCACTCATTATTGTCTAATTACATTCTTTTTGACAACAGACAGCATTTATCAGAGCATTAATTCAGATGAGAGTTTTGGCTATCGAGATTTGTTGATTTGAAACGTAATTGAATGAGACCTGATTCCAGTCTTGATTCCCCTGGCCCCATTCTTCCACAGGTTGGCAATTCCCATTTATCAGCTTCATCATCCCCATAAAGTTCTGAGCTGCACCAAGCAATTGGTGAACAAGGACAACAAAAGCAGCATACATTGTATGGATTATCTCAACGCTATTGTCTAATGGCTGTGTTTAATGTGACCTATCTGGAAAATGAGGACTACGAATAAAAAGCAATTACTAATAGTTGTGTTTCCTCCTCTTGCATTCGTTAACACTGGAAGCAATGTGTTAAACACTGCATACCACAGAGAGCTTGGTGGTAATTACTTTGGAAAAGCAACTTGTGGCAATGCAACTGTTACTGCTAGTTCTCTGCTCATCCAAAAAAAGAAAAGACCAAGCCTATGAATCTTCCTTTTTCATTGATTAGAGATGGTGTTTCAGTGTTTTCTCCACACTACTATTTGGAATCAGCAGACTTAGGGGATCCAAATGCCAGTCATGCAGTGACCATGGGGCTGAAGGAATACAAAGTAATATAGATTCCATAACAGGTCAGCCCTCAAAGAAATCAATGACAGAGGAAATAACTTTTTAGTAACATCAAGGCTTAGTGTTTAAATGGTCAAATGGCAGTCACACTGTTATAGTTGGGATTTAAAAGTAATGCTTCAGTGTTCAGGCCAAGCTAAAAGTAATTAATGTGGTTAAGAAAGGAATGGATAAATTTAAACAATAATCTTTGGAAAGAAAGAAAAAACAGCTAGGGTTTTCAAGGCATGAAACACTTAATATGTGACTATGACTTCTCTAATCTCCTGATAAAAAGTCTCTAAAAGAAAGTAATATTTTCTAAATTAAATTTTTCCAAGCCATATCATAATCAGACAATTATGCTAAGGTATGATTAGCATTTAGATATTTTTATAATAGTTCTATATTTTAATATATCTATACAAGTCAGGTACGGTTTTTATTTCATCTAAAAGGAAAATTTACATTAGTCAGTACTTGCATAGCTTGTCTGAAATGTTGTACTTGGAAGTTTTAGAGATAGAAGCAACCTTAGAGATTATACATTCAAATTCCCTTATTTTACAGATGAAAAAAGTGTCACATAGGTCAAGCGATGTCCAAGATCACAAGAGTGAAATTAGAAAAAGAAGCCTTTTTCTGATTCATGCAGCCCAATATGTTATGCTTTATAACATACTGACTTCCTTAGGTGGTTTTTTTCTGGTTTTGATTGTAATTTTGATTTACTTAATTCTTTTGAACTCTACCTTTATCTCAATCCACATTTCATGTTCTCTCTTAACTTATGGTACATAAGCAAACCTCCCTTCCACAATTCTACTACCAAAGTTACAGCAATATTAAAACCGACAACAATAACAATGAGGAGGAATTAAGTCTTTGAGAAAAAATGTTCTATTGTTGTCTGAACTTTGCAATGCAGTGCTTAATTCAGAGAACTCAGAATCTGAGACCTACAAAGATCGTTTTAGTATAATCCTGCCAGAATGTTTCGTAATGAACATGCCATTTATTTTGGTCTCTTGCATTCACTAACTGCAAGTATAATAGAAGTGATTTGGCTAGATCTCTTATATAAAGGAAAGGCTCATTTTATAGCAAACCAGTCACTGATTTTATGTATGGATGGAACTCTTAATTCAACCAACTCAGGAATGGTTCTTTGCACATCAAAACTGTCCAGCAGAGAGCCTATTGTTCTGTAGTAGGTAGCCAATTAACTAGAGGTTCCTAAATCTTCACTCACTCTCTCAGAAATCCTATAGAGACTTACAACACTACTAACCTAGCTTTATTCCATCAACAAAATATGAAAGCCACCTAAAACATAGATTCTCAGTTAAAAGTACCCAGAGGCTGAATTTCCTTGACACTAACACAGAATATTCTTTGCAGGAGACGTGCAGGCCTGAATTCTTAAAGGTCAGGATGGTATCAGCAGTGCACATAGAAATAGATCAGAAAGTTAATGAACCATCTTTAAACCTTTTAAGACACACTTTCCAGGATGCTTATAGCAGACTTCACAGAAGGAAAAATATCACCTTCTGTTCATTTTTTATGTCTACTAATAATTCCAGGTAACACTCATTTTATATTTAGCGATTAGATTCTGGCCTAGCCAGGACTGGAAGATGGAGTTTCCTAAGTCTTTATATTTCAGAGTTAGTTTACAACAGCAATTATTTTCCTCAAATTTCATAGCAAAATAAAAATGAATAGTGTTTTCTTAAAGAGATTAATTAAAGGGTAGAGATTGTTTTACATAACTTCCTTCAAGTTTCCACTTCTTATTTATGTTATATTAACATCTAATTTCTCAAAATGGATATTCTTTTACAAATCAAGCAAACAGAAAATTGATACAAGAGTTATGTAACATTCACTTCCCAAATAAGAAATGCTAACAATATGAAGGAATATTTTTGTACACTTATTTTGTGATACTTTGTGGTGATTAAAAATTCAGAAGACTTTTTTTTAGGAACAAAGAATATATTTAATATTCAATATTACTTAAATGACTGGATAAAACAGAACCAGTTTTCTACACATTTTTCACCCTAGCCTATATTCTCAGCATTACTTGTGAAAACACAGTTTTCCTTGTAATGTTTACATGAAGAGTGTGTGTCTGTGTGTGTGCGTGCATGCGCGTGCGCATGTGGGGTTTTTAGTCAACCTGTCAGGTAATTTAAGTACAGAAAGTAATAGAAAGATTAAAAGAGGATTTCACATTCATACACACACACACATATTCATATACACACACAGAGCAAGATAATCAAAAGCATGTTCAATCTAATCTAATTGATTTGAACAAGACTAAAATATTTAGTCAGTTGGTTTTATCTCAGCTTGTCTCTCTAACCAGAAGCACTAAACCTTTTTCTTACATGATTCACTGAAAAAAATAATATTTTTTTCCATGGCTTTCAATTACCTCTCCAAACAATAGACTAACATTTTATTCTAAAAGAAGTTACATTGAATCAGAATTACTAAATAAATCCATAAGAAAGACAAAAATATACTTTGATGATCCATCACTGATGACAATTACTTTTAAGATTTGGAAAACCAAGTTCTACATCAATGAGAAGCAACACATATTGATTGATTTTGTTCAATAGCTTGCCAAATTTGCTAAGGGTGCCCTTTCTATTACATTTTTAGATATCATTTTCTAACCCACTTTCCATTTTGCTACTAATGTTGAAACACTGATACATTTCTTTGAAAAGAGTTGCTTCAAACTTTTAGTTCTAGTTTCATCCAAAATCCCTGTTCTTGATAATATTAACTGAATATTTTGAAATATATTCTGTATCCTGCCTCTTCTCTTTTCCTTTCATCTTTTCTATTGGTAACACATTGGTAACTACCTGCTTACTTTGAAAAAAAAATCCTTTCATATATTAAAACAAGTCTCCAGATCATGTTGGGGAGAAGATGTTTAATTCCTTTGCTATTATAAAGTGGAGAGTGGGGTCTAATTGGTGCTATAGACTTAAATGAAAACTCTGAAGCTCCTGGATCTTACCACAATAGGTCCCTGCCCAAACTAGACTTACTGGTTGCATTTTGGGCTCTCCTGGCTTAGAGAGAAAGTCCATGGAAACTTTCTCTTTGTAATGTCAACCCTGAGGGTCTTCCCCTCCCAGCTTGATTTTTTTTTTCCTAATTAAAAGGCTCATCCCTTCAACTCACTTCTCAAAGAGACCTATTCACTGGATGGGCATTACCTCACTCTAAATGAGTACCTGAAAAGGCCTTAACCTAAAAGGGCCAGGGCCTCCTATTATGTCCTGAGTCATCTCCAGCCATCCTGATGAATATCTGGTCACTGGATCCAGATGACTCTGGAGGAGAAAGTGAAGCTGATGACCTTGCACAACCCTCCCTGGCTCAAATCAAAATCAACTGCAAGTCATGTCATCATTTCCCTGATGCCATGGTCCTGTTTGAAAACAAAGGACAAACACAAACATTTTAGCTGAAACCTAACCTTAAAAAAAACCCAAAACCTCGAATTGATGGAGACTATGGTGAGAGGGACAGTGGAATCTCACAGAGAAGATATGGGCTTGAGTATCAGTTTCATCGCTTGCTCTCTAAGTGAATCTGGGAAAATCACTTCAAATATCTGAAAGCTAATTTCTTTGTGGAGACAGGACATTTTCACCAACAGCCTCATAGATTTTTGTTGGGAAACTGAGTTAGCAAAGCATAGAATTCAATATGAATATGATCTATTATGAGGATGGTAGAGGTTATTAAATGAAGCTCAGAAAAGTTACTTGCCCCAGTCACACAGCCAGAATGTATACAAAGAGGGAGTTATAGCCAATTCTTCCTGACTCCAGGCAGTCTTTGTATTCCTGCCTAGAGGCACCATGGGAATTTCATTTCTTTGTTGGGTGCATTTTTCTCTTGGTTATGATCAGGACTAATGTCTTATATGAGTTGTTTTTCTTCTTTCTAGGTGTCATTCTCAACTATCACATATTTGGGAATGATCCTTTGCAACTAGATAGAATAATGTAGATTTAATGTGGAGTTTATTACTGTCATTTTCACCAGTCTTCCCTGTGCTAGCACTGCAAGAAGGTCAAAAGCAGTGCACTAATTATGTGTGAACTTGGAAAATCACGTAATCTTGTTGTGCCTCTTTCTTCATCTGTAAAATGAAGTGTTTAGACTCGATTGCCACAAAGCACCTCTAGACCTAAATTTACGACCTCCAATTTCTATGTCCCAGGAATGGAAGTAGACGTTTACCATACCTTCTGATCATCAATCTGAACTTGATACACACACCTCCACAAAACCACCTAGCTCTTGTCATGCATGTTCCCTTTGCTGCCATTAGAGAGGTCATGGTAAAGTTCTTTAAATTGTTGTGTATACACAAAACACATACACATGATATACACATATATACACAGAAATAATATGTGCAAACACGTGTATATGTATACATATGTATGTATATATACATGCATGCATGCAAATAAATGCACTCATTCACATAAACACTATAAATGTATATGTGCATGCATACACACACATATATGACTTGATCTCAGCTAAGAACTTTTAAACATTAGAAAAGGAAGACTGTTCCTGGATAATCCCTATCACTGGAGAGACTCAAGAACTAGCTGTAAGAGTAACTGTAGAAACAGTTTCTGATATACTGAGAGAATTTTAAATAGAAAAATGTCCATTAGAAATTATATGATTCTATGATATTTTACCCTGTTGGCAAGTCTCTTAGCTTCTCACAGTCTCAGTTCCTCAACTATACAATATAGGTAATAATACTTGCTTTAGCAATTGTATTGATGATCATTTATGGAGTGCCAAAAGCAGTTTAGCTTTTCTAAGTGAACCTGGGAAGGTGGGATAATATAGGGAGGTTTGTTTATTTGTTTTTTAAGTTTAGTCTCTCGATTATACCCATTGTTTCACACATCTGTAGGGGATGGTAGGCAGTTAAAATGCACATTTTATGAATTTACCTTTGAAGTGACACTGGTTTAAAAATAATAATGATAATATGTTGAAAGGGTGACAGTGCTATACAGGGGTAATCATAAAAGCATTCACGTTGGCAGCCTAAAATAAATATTAATCATCATCCCCAGTCCACATTAATGATCTTATTTGGCATAGAATGTCCAAATATACAATAATTAGGTGAAAATGGAAGTTATTACAAATAGTAATTAATATTGTGTCACCAATAGACCAGGAGTGCTTTGCTCAGCACTGCATGGTTTTAAATACTGCATCCTAAAGTTCATACTAGATTCAGTAGTACACATCACAAGCCCTCTGGTTGTTCTTCCACTGGTGAATCACATCGCTAGCCCAAATGTGCGTGGCAAACTTGTTCAGTTTTATTTATGCTGTAATCTTCCTATTAAACAATAACAACAACAACAACACCAGAGCAACAGCAACATAATTGCTGGCTTATCACTATTGTTAAATCTAATTTACTTCTTAAATAGTGCCTTTGCATAGCAGAATTCCCATTTTATTTCCCAAAGAATGTTATGAGTCCACCTGCTATCCTTAAACAGTACACCACAACGGAGGGTATCAGATTGAGGGCAGCAAAATCATGAAAAGAAAGAAGTAAGACACACTCTTCCCCAGCCACTACCTGTATTAACCGTCTTCCTCATTGGTGAAATATAATAGTTCAGCCATCATTTCTCATAAAGACAAAATGCTCATTCCAGTATTCTAGTGGTGTTTTTTTTAAGTTGGCAAAATTCAGTACCACACATTTTCTCAAGTGATACTAATGCACTCTGTCATCGTGAGGTGAAATGTGAAAGATACGTGATGAGATATAGACAAATAGAACATGGCTTATCGAATCTGAACCTTATGCCAACTGAAGAGCTGTTTTTTCTTGGTTTGGACCATATTGAACTTGTAGATAACAGTACCCTATAACACAGGGCTGTTCTCTGCCCACAGCAAGTGATCAAAAGAAGGAAAATATGTTTTCTTCTCCTTTCACCTGAACCATATTCATTATATTTTTCTTCTGCTTCAAGGTTCAAATCCTGAGGTGACAGCTGTCATTTTAAAGGTGATTCATTACAATCATTTAAAGAGTCCCCTAACAGATGGATAGGTCTTTCTTTCCCAGAGAACATTGTCAGGTTATGATTTTCAACAGCTTTTAATCATTTTAACAAAACTTATACACATCTGTCAATTACCCCATTCAGAAATGCTAATAATATGGCAATCTGAGGAAATGATAACATTTCCCTTTTTTATGGATGAAAAATATGAAGCAGACATACATTTAAAAGTTGTCCCGTGTCCCTTTCCTCAAGCAATGACTTCAGTCATTTCAAATGGTACATTTCATTTTTATATTGCTCATTATTTAATATTCTTGGATATATAATAAATAAGAACAAGAAAGCCATAACAAAGGACATTGTAAATGGTTCTAACCCAACAAAAATGCGTAAGTAAACTAGGCATTCTCTAGAAAGACCAGAAGTTTAGTGATAAAATGAATCTTCTGACCAATTTATACTCCCCTCTCATTTTTCATATGATGACTCTGAAGTCCCAAGAGTTTAAGTTACTTGACAGAAATAGGAGTCATCTGAGTCCAGAGAGTCTAGCACTTTCCCCTATAACAGGTTGCCTCTCTTAAGAGACGTTGTCCTATATAACAATAGGCTTCCAGGTAAATGGAAATGTAAGCTGTTTAAGTTCTAAAGGGATTATATTTCAAGGTTTTAATAGAAAATATGCTCTAAATGAATTTTAAAAAATTAACAACTTTGGTGCTTACACAAATAAATATATGCATATTTCTCTGAGCACATATGGTTAAAGTTCTCTTTTAAGATGCTCATTAGAACAAACTTTGCCATCTATATCAGTATCCAATTTTCTCAGTGTTAATAAGATCACCCAGGTCTTTCCTGTCAATGCTATGGCATGACAGTACTCACTACCATTTTTCCAAGAACCTCTAAGGCCTTCGCCTCACTTTGCACGAGTTCATAGGAATTATACACTCTCTGGTCAAATGCTCTTCAGTGAAGTTAAACAAGTGGCAGCTGGCACCATACAGCTCTGTTATAATGAAAACATGAGGTGGCTGCCATTACACAGTCCTGCTCTAATGAGAACAGTAGGAGGCTAGCATTACAATGGTCTAATGAAAACAGGAAATGGCTGGCATTAAATTGGTATAATAAAAGCAGGGGGTGGCTGGCATTACACTGGTACAATGAATAAATTAAGAGATGTCTGTCCCTACCAACCTCATCTACATTATATATGACCTCAGCAAGCACAATATAACCCTTGTCCACTCAAAGTCATGCTTGTGGTCACTTCAAAAAGCTGTTCTGGGTGTTCTTTGGAAGAGTATTTTGATTCTTTTTGTGTTTACTTCAGAAAAATGTGAGTGTAGTGGCAAATAACGACAAAACTTAGATTGAGACCTTTCTCTCTTTGAAAAAAAGCAGGATAATTTCTGACATTTAACCTGATAGAATGTGAAAGTTAAAGAAGCTTAGCTAGGAATGTGACAATGCAAGTTTTTTCCTTTGGTCTCCTGCCTTTTTGACCTACTCTTTCCAGTTAAATATACAGGGGTGACAAACTACTTAAGAGTATTTCACAAAAGGAACAGAAAGAGAACAAAAAGGAGGGCAAAATTAATGCTGAGGAGGAAAAATAAAAAAGAATTTAAGAACAAAATCAATCATTCAACTAATGGGCTTCCTTGTCTGAACAAAAAGGTTAGAATTTCTTGTGCCTTGTTTTTCAAGTTAGCCTCCTTAGTTGAGAGTTTTTGTTGTGCTTGCTTTTAATTATTACTGCAGCAGGGGTCTTCTGTGTGGCTCCCAGACCATAAATATACAAGAGGTGTCTGTTTTATTGTGACTTTTACAGCCATCTGAATCTGATTCATTCTTGTCTGCCTAATCTGGGGTGGATTCACAGGCAAGTTCATCGAGTTCAAGGCCAGTACATTAAGACAGTCCATCAATCTACTCTGTTCTCCTGTTGCTCTAACCCTCATTTTTTATTTGGAATATCAAGAACATTTTTTTAAAAAATTAGCTAGTTCCCCTCTAAACTAGTATATAAGAATGAGGAAGAAAACATACATTGATTTCTTCCCCCCAAACAAGTCTCAGTATACTACACAGTTACATTTGAAAATGTTTTGCTTCCAGCGGGCTTACACACACTCCCAAAAGCCTTTGCTTCTCTTCCCAGATGATTCTAGGGTGAAAAAATATTCCAGTCAGGTACTACTAAGTAAAACAGCACTATGATGCAAATTAGGCACCCATACAGATAATCCAATCAAACTTTTTCATCCATTGTTTATATACTGAAACTCATTTCTTTCTGGTCTGTAGTTTACATGTTGTTTAATCACTTTTCAGAATTAGCTTAAAGAACCAATACTTGAGATGTTATGAAAGTCTTTTATATCTAGCATATATTGGAGGAAGCAAAGAACACTGGAGTATAATAATTTTCATGTATTGTTTCATTTTAATTTCCATTGAAAAAGGGACAAATTCTTTCCCTACATATTTCTTGTTAGAAACTCCCTCTTATTAGTCGTATGAAAGTTTTAGTAAAGATGGAGTGAGAGGAGCTGTTCCCTTTGTGTTCTTTAAATACAAACACACATACATACAGACACATGCACACGCACAACCATATTGCTTTATATTTTCAGGACTCAAATGGAATCTCTGATGACCAGTACCTTAATACATGTGATATATAAAGCTGTCACTGAGTTTTGCACGTAGGAGCACAAATATGGCTTAATTGAGACCAAGCAATGCATGCCATGAATTCAGAATTAGAAACTGGCTCTAGGCCACCAATCCTGGCAACCCAGAAACTGATTTAATCTTTTGCCAAGTTTCTGCTAGGCCCGAAGCAACTAAATCCGAATCTCAGTGTTAAAGCCCCATCAAGAGAATAAAATCTCTTTGAGTTCTTTGGGCTGAGTAATGTGAAAATGAAAGACTACATTTCAAGCAGAATATAGAGACACACAAGGCAGAAGATTTTGGATCAAAGAAATACCAACAGCTTCAGTGGTGTCCAATTAGAGTATAATATTGATTGCTTCCTAGTCAGCTCTTCCCCTCCATCAAGGTTGTTTATTCTTTGCAAATACAGTGGGCACAATGCATGTTGCCCATGTTGCCAGCCTCTGCTAAAATATGTAGTAGCTTATGAATATTGTATACCATAAATTTGCTTGACAGGTCTCATCACTTTGTAAGCAATATTTTTCATTAGCCAACTTAGCAGGCAAATGGCATTTTGCCCTATTTCCAAACTAACAAATTCTGTCAGGGTTGGCATATTTATTACATTATTAAATACATCAGTCAATACCACCTGGCGTAATTGAGTCTTGTTATGTGATTCAGATAGTTGTTAAAACTATGGATTTTTCAAAGTCAAGTCAGCCACTAGAAAAGAATATTGTTTTAATGCAGTTTTAGATAAATAAGTATTTCCACAGCAACTATTTCTGATTTAAGATAATGAATTGACCTTTCCTCACATTCTGCTCAAAATCTTTTACAATTGCATTGTGGCAAAAGTAGTGCATTAAGCATTTGATTATCCTTGATTTCAGCTTTGTGCAAAAATACCATACCTG
This sequence comes from Pseudocheirus occidentalis, assembly GCA_028646575.1. Taxonomy (NCBI): domain Eukaryota; kingdom Metazoa; phylum Chordata; class Mammalia; order Diprotodontia; family Pseudocheiridae; genus Pseudocheirus; species Pseudocheirus occidentalis. Next base: position 128,681,533 of record CM053600.1, on the reverse strand, counting down.
CAATTACAAGATCACAAATGAATGAGGTGCTGAGAGTGAGAATCATCCTAAAGTATGTGTTTTTGCATGTGTGTGTGTATGTATCTGTCATATAAACTGATTTGGAGAAGGAGGTAGAAGGTAAAAAAAAGGACAATGTTATAAATAAAGAAACTAGTAAAAAATTGTTTTTTTACAGCAAGAAATATTGAAATATTAGCACTGAAAGAAAAGCCTGTGTTGTTAAGGAAAAATGCAGCTACTTCTCTTGCAGGTCCTTACTAAGCATTGGCTTCTTAAAACTAACAAACACTAAGTAAGCAAATGTGATTCATTTAAGTTCCAAACGGGAAAAATTGAAAAAAAAATAGAATTTCGAAGTCACTCAGAAGTTGAGAGACAAATCAGGAAACATTGTCTTGATTTCAAGGTCTGTCATCCTACCTCCCCATTCCATCCCACCACATCTCAAAAAAACATAAGGATTATTTGTTGTTGTTGTTTTTGATGAAAAGATACTAGAAGAATGCCCAAATGGCAGAATATCTTCTTTCCTCTAATGAGCATACATAAAATAATTCCTATTTTAATCTCCCTACAATCTGTCTTCCAGTCTCATCTTTCAACTGAAAGTGGACTCTCCAAAGATACCAAGGATCTCTTAATTACCAAATTTAATGACTTTATATCATAACTTATCTTTTGTGACCTCCTAAAATCTTCGGCCCTGTCAATCATTCTCTTAATTTTTCAATTTTCTTCTCTATGGGTTTTCATGACCCTGTTTTCTATTGGTTGAACTCCTACCTTTTGGACTCCTAGTTCTCCTTTGCTTTATCTTCACTCACAGTGTTCCTGATAATAATGAGTATCCTGCAAGGCTGTCATAGGCCTTCTTTTCTCCCTCTCTCCTTCTCTTCTTTTCCCTTTATACTACTTCTCTTCTTGGTCTCATCAATTTCCATTGATTTATCTTTCATCTCTGTGAAGATGAGTCTCAGATCTGTTTATCCAGCTCTAATTTTTCTCCTAACTGAACTGATGTCTCTGTAGAGTCTTAAACCAAACTTATACACAGCTGAAATTCCTCCAAAGTCCTTTCCTCATCCTATCTTCCCTATTACTGCCAGTCCTCCTAGTCATTCAGGCTCATGACCTATATGTGTTCTGCAACTCCTCATTCTCTTATTTCCTCCAATCATAACCAATCCGTTGCTAAATCCTGTAGATTGTACCTTCCATCCCTTCCATACTGTCTTTTTTCCTCTCTGAAGCTGTCACCAACCTGGTGTAGGCTCTCATCATTCTCTACTTCACTTCATCCTCCACTCAATTATAATAGTGTTCTTCCTAAAGGTATCTCTGACTTTGTAACCCTTCTCATTAAAATCTAGTGACTCTCTTTTACCTTTGGGGTCAATTATAAAATATTCTTTTTGGTTTTAAAACTTCTCATAGCCTTTTCTCAACAGTTTTATCACCCCTTGGTCCCCTTCACATATTCCATGATCCAGTGATCTCTTTATCATTCATTGAACAAGACGTTCCATTTCCATTCATTTTAAATGGTTCTTATCTCTGGCTCAAATTCTCTATTTTTTTTTTTACCACCTCCACTTCTCCCCCCTCAAATTCCTTCAAATCTCAGCTAACATCCGATTTTTTGCATAAAGTCTTTCTTGGTCTCCATTAATGCCTATCTTTATTCAGAGATACCTTCCATTTACTCCATATAAGTACATACAGTGTTTGTATACAAAAATACAGTGTTTGTATACATACAGTGCTTTCTACGCACTTAGTTATTTGTGTATTGTCTCCCTACTAGAACATCAGCTCCATGAGAGTTTGAGACTACATTTATCTTTGTTTATGTTCTCATCTTTTTCATAGTGCCTGAAATATAGTGAAGTGCTTAATAAATCCTTGTTGACTTACTGACCAACTGCTGCTGGTATTCAGGTGTTGAGATTGTCGCCATTTCCACTCTCTCTTTCAAGACTGTGTATATATTTTTAAGAACTTTGTGGAAACTCAATTCTTCCTTCTGGCTCAAAAGTCTCTATAAGTCACAATACTTCTGAAGGCTGAAAGAAGGACGTTTCTCCCTATGAACTGAAAATTCCATGACACCAGTCATTTTTCAAAACCCTATTACACAAGGGAAGGATTTCTAAGTAAGTAGTAGAATTGGGGGACATATCTGGAAATTATGTTAATTAAAAAAGATGTTGATGGCTTAAAATACAATAAAGAAGACTAATCCACTTTGCGGTAATCCATATATAACTCACTTTTCAGCAAAATTTATGTTAAAAATTCTGATTCACAAAAAAATAAATTATATGTGATCATTCCCTTTATAAAATGATTCTTTGCTCAACAAAAATATTTTTAATAGGATTCCTTTAAATACCAAGTCCCAAGTAATATGATATGATTTAAAGTATAATAGCCCATGTTCCCACCCACCCACCCCAGGAGAACCTATAGTACATGAAGAAGATAGATATAAATGTGTCTAATTTAATCATTAAGATCATCCACTTAATAAATTATAACTATAACAATTGAAGACCGGTAGAGTTGCAAATCATAAGTCTTTAAAGTAGGTACTATTGTTCCCATTGTACAGCTACAGAAGCAAGCTCAGAAAAATAGTGCAAGTTGTGCATTTTACACAACTAATATATGCATAGAATTTTACTGAAGCCTAGGGCACATTTGTAACTCAATCTAACACTTATTTTTTTCTACTACAGGATACTTTATCTATTGGTAACAGTGAAAATATCCTTAATTATTTTGCGTTATTGTCCAATTAAAAACATATTTTAGTACTAAAAAAAGAAAAAGATGACAAATAGGAAGTAGCTTGGTGGTATAGTGCTGAACCAATCTTTAAATCTTGTTGCTACCACCTAAGGAAGTAATTCTCAAAGGGTGTTCTAGTATACTAGTATGCACAGGGCTTCTCTAGGGGTGCTGAGCAGTTTTGCTCTCCATATACCCATTTATAACTTCATGAATTATCAACTACCTGATTTGACATTGACTATAATTTCAAGTACTTTTGAGCTTGCAATTTTAATGTTCTGGACCAGCAAAGACAAGATTTTAAAAATGCAGCTTGATGTTCGCTTTTCCTATCTGATGTTAAGAATTGATCTATAAATAAATAGATATATTTATTAATTGTCTACTGCATTCTGGATACTGTTCTGTGAACTAGGGATATAAGTAAAAGACAAAGGAACAGCCTTTTCTTAGAGGCAGCTTACATTCTAATGGGATGGTAGAGACAAAATCTCGAAAATATATGCCTGTTCTTATGTCTCTGCATGTGTATGTGTGTGTATCCATGAATTTATATTCATCCACATCTTATCTAAATATATATGTATATATATATATATATATCCATATTTGTCTGTACCTGTATCTATATCTATGCCTATGTCTCTAGGCACATTTATATAGTTATTTGTATAGAAAAACAGATTGATTGATAAGGCTAGTTAGATGTATGTATAGATATTTGAATAAGAATATAGAGAGACCTATATATATAGATATTTAGTTATCTATTGAGATGGATGATCTACAGAAATAAATTAAGCAGAATACACATGAATATATAAAAATAAATTAAATGCAAGAAAGCTTGAGAAATAGGGCACTATCACTTTGTAGGATCAGAAGGGGTTCATGCAGAAAATGATGCTTAAACTTCACCTTAAAGTAAGAGAGGGACTCTATAAGGCTGGGGGCATGAAAGAGCATATTACAGACATGTGAGAAGGTCAATGAAAGGACAGAAAAATGGGAGATTCAGATGTGAGCAACAGATATAAGGCCAGTTGGACTGCATCTCAGAATATGGGAGGTTAAATATTCCATGAAGATGGAAAGATAGGTTAGGGTCAGGTTGTACAGACCTTTAAACTCAAAATTCAGGAGACAGAGTCAAGCTGGAAGAGTGTCAAGAAGAGGTACAGCCAAACTCCCCAAAACAAATATTCCACAAATATCTAGAAAATAAACCTTACTTGTCTGTGTGTGTATGTGTGTGTGTGCGTGTATGTGTGTATGTAATCATATTTTTATCTCAGGTAAGCAGAGGGTAATAGATAGATAAATCCACAGACAATGGGGAATGGGGATCTGCATGGAAAATGTCTACAATCTGAAAGAAAAACCAAGCTGTTCCCCAAGGAAATAAGTGGACCCAGACTTACATAGGAGACATGAGCATGTGTAGGATGGAGGAAGAGATGCTAAATTACATCTCAGCCATTCATTACTGAGTTCTAGGCCACAGATCCAGGGCAGAATGAGGAGAAGACCTGTTCCCAGGAATGAGCAGGGCCTTCAGACATTCTAGGATGAGGAGAGGTCATGGGTCTTAGGCTATGTACTGAGGAAGTCATAATTTCTGAAGCAAACAGTAACTTTATGGTTCTGACTCAGAGGGCCCAAAAGGGTATCATTTCTATTCTCTAATGCCTAGAGTCTAGCCAAATTTGAAGCCTGTAGCAGAAATCCAGGGCAATAGTCTCAGAATAAAGAATCCCAGAACAAGTGAGAGCTAGGTGGTGCAGTGAATAGAGTACTGGCCCAGGAGTCAGGAGGACTTGAGTTCAAATGTGACCTCAGACACTTGTTGCACTTACTGTGTGTGGCCTTGGGAAAGCCACTTAGCCCCAACTGTCTTTCCTTCCCCCCTCGAAAAAAAAAAGAATTTCAGAACACTGTAATTCAATCCTTCTAAACCTGAGGAATTTTCTAGTTGACTGATAGTGGCTAAGTCAAACAGCAAATTACTGAAATTTCAAGGAACAAGTCAGAAGTTATGTCAGGTAGAATCAAACACAAGTCAGAAAGTTACAGAACTCAGAACAGTATAGTAGTGATCAACTTTTCCCCTTTATCAGAACACTTTGAAATCATTGAAATGTTGTAAGTCCTGGATCTAAGCTCTTCTTAAGATCCTAATAATAATGCAACACTCATTACCCCATTTAAGCAACACAAGAACCCAGGAGGACACAAGTTCAAACCATACATTTTCTCTAAAAATGTGCAGGGCATGGTCCTAACATACAGTCTGAAGTTAGGAAGTAATCTATAAGAACAAACAAACAACCACATAAACGAAACCCCTCATAAAGGACTATTTGGTAACAGGGATGCTCAAAACACAACTGAGAAGAAGAGAATGACTCCAATAACACTCTCTCTCTCTCTCTCTCTCTCTCTCTCTCTCTCTCTCTCTCTCTCTCTCTCTCTCCATCCATCCCAAGTCTAAAGGGAAAAAAAGAGCCAAGGCATAGGTTCATATAGAATTCTTGGAAGAGGCTTACCAACATGCATATTTTTTCTTTTTTTGAAGTGCTAAGAATTGTTTTAAAAATAAAATGAAAACACTAGAGTAAAATTGGGAACAGAAATGAAAGTTACAGAAGAAAAAATTGGAAAGAGAATTAACAGGCTGGAACCAGAGATCCAAAATATTATCCAAGAATCAAAGTCCCTGAAAGTTATAATGAATCATATAGGAGGTTATAACTCTGCCAGATAAAAATATTAAAGATCAAAAAGAACTTTAAAAATTGAAGAAAATATAAAGTATCTCATAGCATAAACCACTCATCTAGAAAACAGAATGAGGAAAATTTAACAGTCATTAAACTACCTAAAAGTCATGACAAAAATGTACCTAGACATCATATTTTTAGAAGTTATTAAACTTCCTACAATTCCTAGAATCAGAGGATAAAGTAAAAAGGGGGGGAGGGCAGGGGAATCACTGGTTGCCTCTTGAAAGAAATCTCAAACTGAAAACTCCCAGGAACATTATAGCCAAAATCCATAGATTCCAGGTTAAAAAAGTACTGCAAGTAGCCAGAAAGAAAGAATTCAAGTATTGAGGGGTCATAATTAGGATCACATATGATTTAGTAGCAACCATTGTAATGGTGAAGAGATTTTGGAATATCATATTCCAGAAGACAAAGGACATACAGTTTTTTGTTGTTCAGTCATGTGTGACTCTTCGTGACCCCATTTGTTGTATAATTGGAAAAAATGCTTGAGTAGTTTGTCATTTCCTTCTCCAGGTCATTTTATAGATGAAGAAACTGAGTCAAATGGGATTAAGGGATTTGCCAAGGGTCTATAAGTGTGTGAGGCCAGATTTGGACTAATATCTTCCTGACCTGACTTAACTAAAATGTATTTTTTCAACAATGGAATCTGAACCCATGCTTCCATTAGAAGACCAGAAAACTCCTGGGACAAAGGAAGTTCCCATTTGTTAGACATGTTGGTTATTCTGACAGTCTGTGTTCACTCTAGAGAAAAAAAAATAGGATGGGGCAGGCACTATGCCCTCCAGTTTGTGTAGCAGTTGATATTCTACTGAATGTTTCACTGGTCTTGTTTACCCTACAATTATAGAGTAAAGAGCTCCCTATATTTTCATTGCACATTTTCATTCATTATATTTAAACTCATCAATTATGCCTTCAAATTGTTGTGCAAGTCTAAAGTTGAACTCTAAGCCCAAGTGTGCAGAATCAGTGGTGTGGCTTATTGAAAAAATAAAAGTATTATATACACTTCATGCTGTAATATCTGGAACCACTGTCACCCGATCAACAAGAAGGTTAGAGACATCAAGACTGTGGCTCCCATCATTGGTCACAGCCTCAAGGTTAAATCAACTCACCTATGTTATGCTCCCGTATTTTGAGACTCTTAAGAATTTCAAACAATGCAGCAAGCAGTTGTTGCTGGTGGATTATTTCAATGTGGTGTGTTCTTCATAATCCCCCATGCGATCCACCAACAATGAAAGAAAGAGTGTTGGAAGTGATGTGGAGAACTTGCCAGTCTCGGCATCTTCCAACACTAACAACAACAAATTGCCAGCAACCTCTCCTTTGGTTTTCAGAAGGTGGCCAAAGCAGAGAGGTTTATAGTAGAATAGTATAGAGTACAATGCCCTCATACCACCATCTGGCACAATGGTTCAAAAACGTATTTCAGCTTTAAGAATTTTATTGCTTGACAGTATTTATGGACAGAAGATTTCATGTGAATATTGTGAATATTGTCTTAAATTATTTTCATTGAAATATAGCATAAAAGTTCACAGACTTCTAGGGAATTGCTAGTACAAAAATGTTTTACATGTTAACTTTATTTGGTATACTGAATTTTATGGGTTATTTCAGGGTTACTGTGTTAGGGAAAGTTCATATTATCAGAATTAGTATTCTTTATAAAGAACTGTATGGAGAAAAGGGTATTTTCATCAATTTCTAGCAAAAGAGTACAGTTTTTGATCACCACAGGAATCTAATCCCCTATTTCCTATAGGTTCAATGTGTTAATATTCACATCTTTTTTTCACATTGTCCTCTAGAAAAAATACCCCCAAAAGTTGAAGATTAACTATATATTATTTAGAAGAAACATACCTGAAACAGAAACATAACTGTCATACAGTTAATAAGGAGCTGAAGAAAAATCTATTATGATTAAGCTGAAATAACAGATGAAGGGAGAGTGATCATAATTTCATGCAAAATAATATCAAATTGAGATTTAATGAAAAGTGATAAAAAGGAAACTATATTTTGCCAAAAGATATCATAGACAATAAATATCAATAGTTTACCATAAGTGTACCAAATCATATAACTTCTAAATAGAGAAAGGAAAAGTTAAATTAATAAGAGGGAAAAATAAATAGTTAAGCTCTGCTACTATGGGAACCTCAATTTACTCTACTTAGAACTAGATAAATGCTTTTAAAAAATAAGTAATGAAAAGAAAAAGAAGTAAAGGATTTAAATAGAATTTTAGAAAAGTTTGATATCATAGACCTTTGGAGATTAATTAATGTTTGGATGGGAATAGAAATGAGAATGTTACGCTTATGTGTAAAGACACGTGCATATGAAATATATGGATGTAAATGGGTATAAGCATATGTATGTGTGCAAATATATCATATACATATAAATATACACATGCACACGCACATATTTGTATACACACATTATACATAATTGACTCTTTATAGAAACTGACCATATGCTATAGTAAAAAAGGACAGAAATGCAGATAAGCAGAATTATTACATGTATATTTTACAAACTACAATTCAGTAAAAAGAAATATATTTGATTAATATCTAACTGAAGAAATGATGAAATGTAATTGAAAACTAAATCTGTCAATTGTAATGAATGGGTGGGTCAAACCAATTTTAGAATCATTCAATGGTTTCATTAAAGATAAAGACAAAAAAATGAGACAAATTATCATTTTTTTTTTTAGAATTTAGCAAAAGTAATCCTTAGGGGAAACTTTATTTTTTTAACACATTCTTCAATAAAACTTAGAATGATTATACACAATGAATTTTAAAAAATCTTTAAAAAAATCTAAAACCTTAAAAAAAAACTTAAAGTTAAAAAATCTAGGAAATAAACAAATTAAGCCTCTACAGATTAAGCACTAATCCTAAAAATGAAGAAATTAAGAATTCTTTAAAAATCTAATTAAAAAATAAAGCTTAGATCTCTTTAAAAAATGAAATAAAAAATTGATTTTTTAAAAGAAAGAAGACAATTCAATTGCCAATATAAAAAAATAAATAGTAAATTTATGGCCAGTGAATAAGAAATAAATTATTAGGAAATATTTTGTCCAATTGTCTTCAAATATAACTGACAATCTAAATGAACCAGGAAAATATTAAGAAAAATATAAAATTATCTGATTAACAGAGCAAGAAATACACGTCTTAAATAAAACAATTTCAGCAAATAAATAGTTATAATTTAACTTCTAAAGGGAAAAAAATAACTAGGTAGGTTTATTAGTGAATTCTACCAAAATTTAAAAATACATTTATTCAAATATTACATCAACTGTGAAAAAAATCCAGAAAAGCAGAAGTTGTTCCAAATGTCTTTTTATCATACAAAATTATCCTTGATTCGTAAATCAAAGTAAAAACAGAGAAAAAATATATAGACCAGTGTCCTGAATGAATCCTTATAAATTAAGTAAAATGTCAATGTAGATAATAAAACAACATGAGAAAAATAATACATCTAGATAGTACAGAAACTAGAAATACAGGACTAGTTCATAAATAAAACTACTCTAAACAAAATCCACCGTATTAATAATAAAGACAAGAAAAATCATATGACTGCTAATGGATGGGGATCTTGAAAAGATTCATGATTCAATTCTGCTTTCTTTTTTTAAACAACAAAGACATTAAAATGCCTAGGAATAACAAATATTTTTTTTTATATTTAAGTAATCCCACATTTTCTTTACTGTGATAAACTAGAGGGCTTTTATAAAGTAAGGATGTCTACTAACATGGTTATTATTCAGCATAATGCTAGAAATGCTAGCTATAGTTAGAAAGAAAAAAAATTTAGAAAATAAGTTTAGGTAAAGAGAAAAAACTCTTTTTTGCAGATTATATAATAGTTTACTTAGAGAATTCTAGTCAACTAAAAAGTTAATTGAAATAATTATCCAGTAAAATTACAAGATATTAAAAAAACCCACAAAAATCACGAACATTTCTTTCTATTAACAAAAACCAGGAGGAATAGTTGGAAAAATAAATTCCATTTAAAATAATAACAAAAATATAAAATACCTGGGAGATTACCTGCCATTACATACACAAGTATTACATAAACATTGCTATAAAATACTTTTTTGCAGAAAAAGACTGACTTAATAATAAGAAAAAATATGACTTGTTCATGAGTATGCCAAGTAAATATAAAAAAAATGACAACACTACTTAAATTAATTTACATACTCAGCATTATGCCAGTTACATTACCATAATTTTACCTTGTAGAGCTAGAAACAACGATGATAAAATTCATCTGGAGGAACAAAAATTCAAGACTCTTGAGAGGGAATAATAATAATAAGGTAGAGAGAGGTAGAGAAAAGAAAGATAGTGCAAGAGTAAAAACTTTCAAGTTATACCACAAAGTGGTAATCCTTAAAACAATTTGATACTGAATAAAAATCAGAGAGATTAAGCAGTAGAATAGGTTAGGTAAATGATGTTAGGCAAGTGAGTACAGTTGTCTTCTATTTAATAAATCCAAGGATGCCAGCTATTGGACTAAGAACCCTATGGGGGGAGAAGGGAAGGAAAGAAACAGGAAAGCATTCTGGAGGACCAACATCTCACACAGGGCACCAGAATAACTTCTGAATGTGTGACTCACTTAGATTTAAGGTAATATCATAAAAAAAAACTTAGAAGTGGGGGGGTTCGAGCCAAGATGTCATCTTTGAAGCAGGAAAACTACACAACTCCCACATAAACACCTCAAATACCCATAAAATATGACTCTAAACAAATTTTAGTGCTCCAGAACTCACAAAAGTAAAGAAAAGCACATCTTCCACTGGAGGCAGCTTGGCAGGAGGGACAGGAAGGGCTCATCACAGCTGGCTGGAAGCTGAAACCAGCCCATCCTGAAACCGCAGCTTGGCCCAGGAATGGCCAGGACGAGCCACAGCTGCAGCCTTCAGGAAAGTGGATCAGAAGCAGCTGTGTCAATTTCCAGACTTATCAACCCATAAGAAATAAGGACTAAGTGAAGGGTCAGTGGTACTCAGCTAAATTAGAGGGAGAAAAGCTTGTCTGGCTGAACTGCCTCCAGGGCAAGGAAGTAGCAGAATTGGTGGCCCTGCAGCCACTTCCTCATGGCTGCTTAAGAAGTCCCCAGCCTGCAGATTGTAGGGGGGCCAAGTGATCATTCAGAGGCTAAGTGCTCTTGCCTTGAGCTGCCTGCATTCACTTCATGGTTTTGGGTGGTGGTCCTGGGGTGCGTTTTCAGTGAGCAAATGCTGGTAGGGACTGCAGCAGCCTCTTAATAGCCTTGAAAGCTGTGAAACCCCCAGCAATTTGGGACAGAATTTTCCCCTCTGGAGGCAGAGTTCTACTGAGCCCAAAAGCCAAGTAATTGACTGGCAACATGAGCAGACAAAGAAAGCAAAACAAACTCTGCAATGCAACTTTAGATTCCTTTTTTTTGGGGGGGGGGGAAGTGTCAAAGCATGGAACAGGAAGAAGGTAACACAGTCAGAATTCCCTCACCAAAAGCTTCCAAGAAAAATGTACACTGCCTAAAAGCTATAGATCAGCTTAAGAAGGATTTTGAAAACCAAATAAGAGAAGTAGAGAAAAAATTGGGAAGAGAAATGAGAATAATGTAAGAAAATCATGAAAAGAGAGTCAACAACTTGACTGAAGAAAATAATACCCTAAAAATAGATTAACTCAAATGGCAAAAGAGGCCCAAAAATCAATGAGGAGAAGAATGCCTTAAAAAGTCATATTTGCCAGATGGAAAAAGAATCTCAAAATCTCACTGAGGAGAATAATTCCTTCAGAATTAGACTGGAACAAAAGGAAGCAAATGACTTTATGAGAAATCAAGATACTATGAAACAGATCCAAACAAATGACAAAATAGAAGGCAATGTGAAGTATCTCACTAAAAAAAAAAACACTGACCTGGAAAATAGATCAAGGAGAGACAATTTGAAAATTATTGGGCTACCTGAAAGACATGATCAAAAAAAGAACCTAGAAAGCATCCTTCAAGAAATTCTCAAAGAAAATTGCCCTGATATTCTAGAACCAGAGGGCAAAATAGAACTTTAAAGAATTCACCAATCACCTCTTCAAAAAGATCCCCAAAAGAAAACTCCTAGAAATATTATAGCCAGATTCCAGAGTGTCCAGATCAAGGAGAAAATATTACAGGCTGCCAA
>CM053600.1:128640757-128669204 GCA_028646575.1 Pseudocheirus occidentalis | reverse complement strand
CCAACAAACCTCAGTTTAGTCCAAGGGGAGGTCTTTTCTTCACTTTGACTCTGGGTGGTCTCTCTGATTCCCTGGACCCCCTTCCCTGGTCCCAGCTCCCTCCTGAATCTGCCAGACAATCACCTAGATTCAGGAGCTGAAAGCTTACAGGTTCTTGTCCAGTCCTCAGGGATGAACAGCTCCCAGGTCCTTGTCCAGTCCTCAAGACAATCCCTGGCACACACTGAAGTTCACAAGGCTCAGCATACCTCAAACCCTTCAGGACTTCTCTTGCCTGGAACTCAAGGATCAGCCAGGCCACCAACAAAGTCCGATCCTGTTCATGTCTTCAGTCAGCCACTGAGCCCACAAAATCTGTCTTTGAAATTCTCCTGCTTATAAACACTGGCCTTCTCCCAAGTCAACATGGTTCAGGGGAGTGTCTCAGCCAATGGCATTCTTCCAAGTCAACAGGGAAATTCACACCTTTTCACCAATGGACAGAGTTCTATACTTAACACTAGGTTACTAGGATCTACTTAACATCTGATCAAACAAATTAATTACCATTACATTCAGGTATGTAACCTGAAGAGTCACATGGGTAGACTTGTTTTTTTATTAGTTCCTGTAATTATAATTGTCTGTATCATTGCAGTTATATATAATTATTTGTTATCATTATATTTCATTGCAATAGATTTCCTTTGGCCAGCCACATTCAAGTCAAGATCGTTATGTGGTAGTGCTGGAAAGGATGCGGAAAAATTGAAACTCTAATGCATTGTTGGTGGAGCTGGGAACTGATACAATCATTCTGGAGGGTGTAAAGCCAATCAGCAGTAGATTCCTGAGAGAATGTTACTGTGAACAGCCTTTAAGATTCGGATTACACAGTATTAGTGAACACTCTGTTTATTCCATTATAAATCTAGATTCAGTACAATGTGCACAGTATCAACAATTCTAAATATTATATACAATCTTCAGAACAAGGATAGTCTCAATATTATATCTTATTACAGAAAGGAAGAAGGAACAAGAGGAGAATCAGCTGGTTTCCCTAAGGGAGAAACCAGCTTCACATTTTAAAGATTCAATCAATCCAGCTAAGGATTCAATCAATCAATTAACAAAAGGAATGACATAGTTTCCCTAAGAGCGAGTTGATTCAATCAACAGTTAACAATATACTGATCTTCCACTCATGGGGCAACCATTAACTTTAGTCTCCAAATAAATTTCTTAGACAACCACACAAACCCTTCACCCCTTGATTTCCAACAAACCTCAGTTTAGTCCAAGGGGAGGCCTTTTCTTCATTTTGACTCTGGGTAGTCTCTCTGATTCCCTGGATCCTCTTCCCTGGTCCCAGCTCCCTCCTGAGTCTGTCAAACAATCACCTAGATTCAGGAGCAGAAAGCTGCCAGGCTCTCGTTCAGTCCTCAGAGATGAACAATTCCCGGGTCCTTGTCCAGTCCTCAAGGTAATCCCCGGCACACACTGAAGTTCACTGGGTTCAGCACACCTCAAACCCTTCGGGACTTCTCTTGCCTGCAACTCAAGGATCAGCCAGGCCACCAGCAAACAAAGTCCCATCCTGTTCATGTTTTCAGTCATCTTCATGGAGGAACCAAATCCAAAATCTGTCGACTCTATAAAATTATTCCTTATAAGCACTGACCTTCTCCCAAGTCCACAAGTGACTTGGTCTCAGCCAATAACATTCTTCCAAGTCAACAGGGGAGTTCACACCTTTTCACCAATGGACAGAGTTCTATACTTAGCCCTAAGTATCTGATCTATTTAGCCCTAAGTATCTTATCTACTTAGCCCTAAATATCCAACAAATTGATTATCATTACAGAGGGCAATCTGGAACTATGCCCAAAGGGCTATAAATAATTGTATACCTTTTGATCCAATAATACCACTTTTGGGGTTGTATCCCAAAGAGATCATAGAACTGGGAAAAGGACCCATATGTACAAAAATATTTATTGCAACTCTCTGTGGTAGCAAAAAACTGGAAATTTAGGGGATACACATCAATTGGGGAATGGCTGAACAAGTTATGGTATATGAATGTAATGGAATACTATTGTGCTATAAGAAATGAGAAAGAGATGGACTTCATAATTACCCAGAGAGGCTTATACAAATTGATGCTAAGTGAATAGAGTGGAACCAGGAAAAGTTTGTACACAGTCACAGATACATCATATGTGTGACGACTGACCTTGATAAACTGGAATCATCTCAGCAATGCACAGTTAAAAGACAACACTACAAGTCTCAGAATGGAAGGAGATATCTACATTGAGAGAAAGATCTAGAAAGACCAAAGTTTAAATGGAAGCTGAAACAATATATGCTATCATTCTTTTCTATGTTTGGTTTTGTTTTTTTTTTTCCCATTGTTCACTCCGTTGGTTACGTTTCTATACAACCAGACTATTGTACAATGTGAAAGAGTTTGCAGATCCTATACATGATTGTATGCCACCATGGGGGAGGAAAGGAGGAAGGAAAGGAAGAAAATCTGAAACTCAAGTGATTCTGGAACTGAATCTTTAAAAGTAAAAGTAAACAAAGAAGTCATTTAAAAAAATAAAAATAAATTTTAAAAAGATCATTATGTGGTTAACAGGAATCGATAGTTCTACTGGCTTGATTCAGTTAACTATTATCACTATAGTTGAAAGTGATACCCCCTTTGTTCACTCTATCTTTCCAAAATTTCCTTCTTTCCTATATTCTCCAAAAAGTTTTCCTGAGACCTCAGGTACTACTACTTCTGTCTGACTCTTCACTCTTTTACCTTGTTCCTTTAGTTATTTTTCCTCATGAAAGAAACATATAAAGTTCATGGATTGCTGTAGACCATGTTCTATAAAAGTGGACAAAGAACAAATGCACCTCCACTGTCAACAAATAAAGTTAGTTTGGGTTTTGGAATGTGCATTAAAAATGTACTCTCTTGAATTGAAGCAGAACTAATATTGGTCACTTGGGTAAAGCCAATTTGACATAGTGAGAGAAAATCTGTGTTGAAACAAAGTGCTTATGTTCACTGATGATATTCTAAGAGAAGAGTAGATGAGGTAAGACTCAGACTTCCCAACTTCACATTTCTCTGCTTTGGCAAAGCTTCTAACAAGGACAAAAGAATAGGCATTGAAGTATCTCATTCTCACCTTGACAAATACTTAAAATGTAATTTACTGTTCCTCTCAATTACAATGTATTCCACAAGTGTTTACTATTTTTGGCATGCTGCAAACTCCCAGGCAAATGATGATAAATGAATGTAATGATCTCTTCAGTTTGAACAGAAATCTGGTGTTAAGGCAAAATAAGATATTTAGACTAATCTTCATAGCTTCGACTTGAAGCTTTAATCAACTGCCAAGAAGATGTGCTAACACCACAGTGAAAGAGATATTCCAAGATGACAGACTTTTTTCTAGGGAATAAGTTATTTCTCTCAAAAGGAAGAGAGAAAATGGCATATTTCACAAAAGTGTTATTTGTATTAATTATCTGGAAAGCTCAACTTGGTTCTGATATGAAACCTAGTAACTTAGCAAGGGTTCCCATGGTTTCGAGGGAATGAGTAAAATTCAAAAATTCCCCATTTCCATTCAATCTCTCACTATTTCTTAAAGGATGATATACATATTTGTCAGTTACTTAAGGCCTTATCTGTATAATGGACAAACCAAAATACCCATCCTACTCCTAAATTTAAGAACGTAACACTACACAAATGACTAAAAAAAATTGGCAGAGAATAAACTGGTGCATATGGAGGTGGGTGGTAGTGTTTGAACAACAGAACTGACTGTCCCTGAGGAAACATTTCAGGAGAATGTTTACTCCATACTGGTGCATTATGTTCCATTAAGGGAATGGTTTCCAACAAAATATTTCTGCCCGAAGTGTCTGTGCTGATTTTCTGGCTTAGGATTAAGTGTTCTAAGAGCTGTGGGCAGCTATGTGGCATGGTGGATAGAACACTGGGCTTGGAATCAGGAAGACACATCTCCATGAATTCAAATCTAGCCTCAGATACTTGCTAGTGTGCCCCTGAGCAAGTCACTTAACATTGTGCGGCTCAGTTCCACATCTGCAAAATGAACTGAAGAAGGAAAAGGCAAGCCACTCCAATATCTTTGCCAAGAAAACACCAAAATAGGATCATGAACAATCGGTAACAACAAGCCTAATAAGGTTGGTCCCTTACAGACCCAGGATGGTCCCTTATGGTTTCTATCCCCCCATACGAAATTTAGTTATTATGCATAAAAATGAACTTATATCACTTTGTTATCCAAATGTATTATTCTTGTCTTGCTGCTTGTTAACAAATGCCATCATTCTTCCAATTATCACACTTCTAACTTTATTGAGAATTATCTTTCCTCATCTTTAACCTTCCTGGCTTAAGACAAAGTCATTGATGGTCTCTCACATTTACTTTGCCCTTAACATTCTCATTTCCATCAGATACTGCTATGCAGTGGTAAAAGGCCAGGATTTGAACTCAGAGGTCCTAAATTCAAGTCCAATATCTTCCATCTCTTGGTCGTGTGGTTATAGGAAAGTTTAAATCTTTTTGAGACTTAATTTCCTTATCTGTACGTTGAAATCTAAATAACCTAGGGTATCTTCCCAGCTCTAAACCTTTGAACTACAAACTATAAACTATGAACCCTAATCGCCTCTGTCATGACAAGAAAAAATAGGTCAAAAATAAGTTTATTCCAAACACTAAGTTACAAACTTTGTCAGAGGGAAGTAGCCATTGAAACATAGAAAAGTGTCTTTCTGTTCCCAAAAGTATTTATATCATACAGAAAACAAACACTTAGTCCAGCTGGTTTTAAAACCAACTATGCACTGACTCTTAAGGGCAATTTATTATCTTTTGTGGAAGTGATACATTCTGAGAATCTGACATGATCCTTAGGAGTGTGAAACAGTGGAGGACTGTTTATTCTTTGGGTGGTCTTGTATGTGATATGATGAATGTTAACAAAAAC
Source organism: Pseudocheirus occidentalis (assembly GCA_028646575.1). Classification (NCBI taxonomy): domain Eukaryota; kingdom Metazoa; phylum Chordata; class Mammalia; order Diprotodontia; family Pseudocheiridae; genus Pseudocheirus; species Pseudocheirus occidentalis. Next base: position 128,664,180 of record CM053600.1, on the reverse strand, counting down.
AAAAAAAGTGAAAAATATCCATTTAGACATGATTTCCCATTTATACTAAAATGGAGGCTTAATATAAAAAAATCATGTGTAGAAAGGAAAAATACAGTGAACCTTATTATCTGCCACCCATTATTTGGAATAGTACAATAGGCTACAACCCAGTCTTAAATGCCTTAATTTATTTCCTTCTCTTGTCATCTATCCTCATTGTTTTTAACATTAATTTTTCTAGTGTGCAGTTCTGCTTGGAACACTGTTCTGCTCAAAGATTTTCAATCAATATCACCTCATTTTGTAATAATAAAGCCTAAAATCTTTAGCCTGACATTCAATATCCCCCGTGTTATCAATAACACACACACACACACACACAGACTCTAACTTTCCTTACCAACTTAATCTCCTCCACCTTTTCACACTGTCTATGTTCAAACTAAGTTACTTGCTATTCTTCCCCCCAAAAACGTTCCATACTTTCTGACTTTTGTGGTTTTGTTCATGTCTCTCAAAGTCAAAATGTATTCAGTTGCTTCACCTTGACCCCATCTACCCCATGGCAATTCTATCCGTATTTCAAGGATTAATTCAAATACTACTTTTTTCAATCAGCTTTTCCTTACCCACCTCCCATTCCATCAGTTGCAAGTTATTCTTCCAAATCCCATAGCACTGTCTACCACCTTTGTGTGCTTGCCCAATTCTACTTTTGAGAGGTAACAAGTATAATGGAGAGAAAAATAAAACATTAATTTCACAACTGTACAACCAGGTTTCCTGCCAATGAGCAATTCTGAACTGAGGTTCAGCTGTATAAGAGGCATCACAATGCCTGCATAAGCACCTCACAGATTGCCATGAGGAAACCACTTCAACTGATACATCAGCATTTTATTTTGAATTTATGGAAAGAGTGCCGATTGGTGGGAAAGACACTGAGTTTGCATGTGGAACATGTATGTTGTCTTCAAATCGACATTTACTGACTGGAGAACTTTATTGAATTGCTACACACCATTCAATTTCAAGTTCTTCATTTGTGTAAAGCAATAAGATTATTCTACAATATGCACCATCAGTATTAAACACAATACTGTAAGGCAAAATGCTTTAGACATGCAAAAGCACCGCATAAATCTCGACAGTTCTCATTCACTGTCTTCTCTGCCTTCTCCTCCTCCTCTTTCTCTTTTCTTCTTGTTCTTGTTCTTCTCCTTCTACTTCTTTGTCTTCATCTTCATCTTCTTTGTCTTCATCATCATCATCATCATCTTCTTCTCATTTTTCCCCTAAAATATAACCTCAGAATTTAAGCTGGCTTTGACTTGGACAGATTGCAGTTCTCTGCTCTGTAACACTCTGAATCTATTATCTATTAAGGTTCCATTTCTTTTTTTTATTGTTTTTTTTAGTTGACTACAACTTTTAAACTATTGTTTAATCTACAGTTTGCAGTCCATTAAGATTTCTAACTCTTAATGAATTTTTACCTAGCCACATCACCTACCACCATGTTGTTACAAAGTTGATTATTGAACCCAAGTATAACATTTGGGGGGATGTTGAGGGATGAAGAGATGTCTAATCCTATAATATCACATGCATAAGGAACTTGCAGAATCACAGTACTTAAGAATTGAAATGCTTCCAATCTTTATGTTGAAGCTCAGCTAGAAACTGACTTGTAAAATAATTACTATCCTACTTTTGTTCTTTTATAGTTAAATATAGTTGGAATATTATTACAAAGTAGAATGGAAAAATGTTCTTTTTAAATTAAAATGAAAGCATTTGGTTGTAGACTAATAACTGAAATTAAATGATTAGCTGAAAACATGCCCATGCTAACTCTAGTAGGAGAAAGGACAATAGGAATTTACATGTACCTTTCCCTGTTTCAATATGGTTTTAATTTCTTCTTCTAGTTCTCTGCATTTTAAGTTTTCATTACACATAATTTGAAATTTACTAATGTTTTAAATATAAACAGCTCTAAATAAACTATTAAAACATTTCATGTTTTATGGTTCATTTTATGTCCAGATGATTGTAGGAGACAATTAGAGAATTCTCTATTATCAGCCCAATTTATCTCCAGGATATCTGGGATTTTTTATTTGCAGTACTAGGATTTGTTGACTGTTAGTTTATTAATAACAGGAAACTTCTGGTATATAATTCTGACCACCTGATCAAAAATTCTAGGTATTCAATAGACATAAACTTTTGTAATCCCAAATTTTTTTTCAGTTCTTACTATTTCCTTGCACAATCTTTACAATTAATAAGTGGAATCATTAAAGATACATTTTCTGTAATTTCTGATGATAATGATATGGTCTTATATCATTTATCATGAAGCAGTCCATAACTGTTATGAATCTACTTGATTCAGCCTTTTAAATGAATCTTTGTTGACATGCCTTTGGTTATGTTCATGTGAATATCAACCATGGAGCATCTTTTGTTTACACTTTGGGATCTTTGCTTTCACATAGACTCCATCTGGAGATAAAGCAGTATCATTTACATTCTATACAGTAGTGTATATCTATTATCATCTTTCACAATAACTCTGGGAAGTTGCAACTGCTTATTCAGGAAGTATGGCTGTAAATGTTAACATGAAATCTGAGAGTATGAGCAGTCTTCTTCCCTCTTTTTGAAAAGGAAGCATTAATCTTCTGATACCTTTTCTGGGGGAGGGCAGCAGACTCTGTTTCAGTAACACTGTGTTTTTATTTGGATACTTGCTAAATTAATTATATTCTAAGAATGGTAATGTAAAGTACTGATTACCTGAAGTATGTTCTTTCCATTGAATTTTGATTTTGGGGTGCCAGTAAGTTGCATGATTCATATAGCCAGAACTTTTTTTTCCTTGATCGCTTGATGCCTGTTGTATCTTTCCTACAAAGGGCCATGGTGTTTAGCTTAGCCTTCTTGTATTACTACTACAGAAAGGAATGTCACTCACTCCATTATCCTCCATATCAAGCTGATTATCACAATGGTTTAGAGTAGGGCTTTAATTCTTTTTAGAAATTACATTCCATTGATAGAAGTCAAAACCCAATTAGTCAAAGCACCAAGACCTTATTTCCTGATGTGTCTCTGTCATGCCTTCACAGATACCATAATGATCTCAGGGCACATACTATTCATCATTGTATCACCAGACTATCAATTCCAATTTGCCAAACTGGAAATGTTGCCATTTCTTGACTCCCTTCACCCTTATCTCCAAACTATGTGCATAACAATTTGCAGTTCAGGAGGCTTATTTATTACTACTATTAAAATAATATTAGTATTAGCATTATTTCCTACATGCAAATTAAAGATTGAGATTTAAAGAATGATTAAAAGACACAATCAATTAACAAATATTTATTAAAAATTCATTATTTTCCAAGTACTATGTGCTAGACTTTGGGGGAAAAATGCAACGGTAAAAACAGCCACTGTTCTTAAGGAAAATATGCTGGCTTTTTCTTAGTCATTTTGTTTATATGCAAAGTTCCCCATGGAATCATATTAATTCTGGTCATAAATATTCTGTAACTATGTTTATTTGCCCAACAATAACATCATTATTTAAGTGTTAATCTTTGGGGGATTACAGTATATCTTTTTATTGTCCCATGCTTTTTGTACTGTTTAATTTTTATTATTTTGATAGATAACTGAAGGCTGGTTCATGAATCTATAAGCCTTAGAATGTCAAGGCAAAGGTCAAATGCCTCTAGATCATGTTCTATTTGTGAAAACTACCAGATGTTGGATGTTTAAACTGCAGCTGTTGCTACCTGAGTTTAAGCATAAGTACTGAAGATTAGAGAGACCAAAAGGAAATAAAATTAACAAATGAACTTACTTAAGATACTATTATAAATTCATTAGCAATCTAGAGAAAAAAATTCTGCTCCACTTCTGTGCAATGTATAACTCTCCAAGATAATGAAGAAGTAGAGCTAACTAAAATTAAAAAAAAATATTGATTATATCTGACAATATATTTTGCATTTTACATTAGTGGTTCCCCATCTCCCTACTAGGAAGGCAGAAGTATGTTTTATTGTCAGTTTTCCAACATCAAGATTAATCATTGAATTGATCCGTGTTCTGGTGTTTTTAAATGACACTTTTAAGGACTTTTGATTATTTCTATGAATGGTTTGACCAATTTATAGCTACAAAAAGGTATGATTCCCAAAGATTTTTCCACTAAAATTTGTTTCCTCTTACATTTGCACATTTCACCTCAAATACACTAGGATCTTTGCCCATCTCCACAACAAAGGAAGAAGAATCTTTGTTATTCAATATATAAATAGATCTCATTGTAAAGAATAACTAAGTAGGAAATATCTTAAAATCTATCTCAAACAACTGCTGCTACTTGACCTTATAAGGAATTATTGTTTTAATATATTCCCATATGTATGTATTTGCTTATTTGCTTGTTTGTTAATTCATTCCTTCTTTCCTTTGTTCATTTATGTGCTTATTATCAAGAAAATAGTCGAGGCACTTGGTGGAAGAAGTTTTGAAAGATTACAGAAACCATCATTTATGGTTATGACAAAATTATGACAAAAATTAAACTTTAAAAATATAATTTCAAAAGGACAAAGTGCAAAATGCATCTATTATCTAGGTAATACTAGTGATACATTAGTGATAAATTCAGGAGAAAATAAAGAAAGCTGCAATCAACTTTTTTTCTCTCTCTGTGATTTAATGGGCATTCATGATGTACTTTTTATGTCTTAAGTATTGGCATATATGTCAGAAAAAAAGACCAAAAACCAAATAAATAAATAAAGAGCTGTTTGCCTCAAGGAGCTTACATTCTTTTAGAGATAAATAGCAGAAACAGGTATATAAGTGTGACATATATATATGAAAAATATTTAATAATTTCTGGGACAAGAAAAGATGCCAGTAAATAAGGATGGGGAGCATAATTAGTATGGACTTCAAAAGTTGGTACTTGAGCTGAACCTTAAAAGAAATTCAAAATTCTATGAGAAACTGGTGGGAAGGAAATGCATTCTAGGGGGGACAGCCTCTGGAGAAACATGGAGATGGGCAGTAGAATGCTACATTTGAGAAACAGCAGACCAATTAGGATGCGAAGCATTTAAAGAATAGTAATATGTTTACTGTATTTTAAACATAGTAATAGAGTTTCCTGATCTATAAAATGAGTTGCAAAAGGAAATGGCAGACCACTCCACTATCTTTGCCAACAAAACTCTAAATGGGGTCATGGAGAATCAGACATCACTGGTAAACAACTCAACAATAACAACAACCCTCAACAGGTTGTTTGGAGCCAGATTGTGAAGAGTTTACATTTTATCCCATAAGCAATTATAATAACAACAAAAACTTAAATCATGCAGGTGTTTTAAGTTCTAGAAAGCAATTTCCTTGAAAAAGCCCTTCAATGAAGATAGCAAAAATACTTTTATCCCCATTTTTACCATTGATACCCTGATTCTAAGTAACTAATACATTCTAGCGTAATACACTTCTTCCCAGTTTCAAAGGACATCATTGAAGTGAATGATTGAGCCATTCCCTGGATAATTTGAAAAGATGTGAACATTTAAATCAAATAGGTTCTTTTAAAACCTTTCCTTCAATAGTTCTGCATTTGACATTAGCTATGAATTATCCTTGATTGCCTCGACTGAATTGAATTTAAGTAAAATATAAATCAAGTGCTTTTCTATGCAATCACTGGGGATGTAGACAGCAAAAAGTGTCTGTCCTCAGGAAGCTTAATTTTACTATCACACTGTGCAAACTGAGACTTAAATATAAGTTAATTTAAAGAACTGAAGATCACTAACAGGGTGGGAACAGGGAAAGCAGCAATTTTCTAGAACTTGAGGTGATTTTCGAAATCACCTAAGAAGCAGAAATAGGGAAAGAACACTTCAGATTGGAGGTTATCTTGTGTGAATAATGTATAAGGAATTCACTGTTTACATACGCACATCCACCTGTAGCTTACTTTACTTCCATATATCAAAATATCTGTAATTTCATTCTTGATTCCTTTTTCCAACTTAAACATAATTCTAACTTAAACATAATTCATAAAGTTCTATAACATAACAGTGATGATGACAATGAGGATGATGTTGTTGTTGATGATGATGATGACAATGATGTGTCCAACCAATTATTATCAGGTGCTCTGAATTCAACTAGAATGGTTTTCAGATGACAAAAATAATCTGTCTGCCAATAATCAAAGTATTTCCACTTTGGTTGTACTCCTGAGATTTTGTGTATTGCTAGAATACTTTCGAGAAGGCCATGTTTGCTCCACTGTAAAGAACTGGAGGGACATTTTGTTCTTAGAGAAATGATCTAACCAACCTTCCTTCTCAGTATTCAACAACATGATATCTCTACACTTGTCAGGACGGTCTTTGCCATCATGTAAAGAGATTGTAAACTCTGTGATTTTACTCATGTCATCCCTACATCCAAGAGGACTTTTCTTTTTACTGCCTATCTTTCCAAATCCTCCCAACTCATCAAGGCCCAGCTCACACACACTTGAGATAGCCCCCTTCTCCTCTCTGTCATTGCCACTATTCTGGTGCAGGTCCTCATCTTGTGTGTGGACTATTGCAATAACCAATTGGGGGCTATGCCAGTTTCAAATCTATTTCCCATTCCATTCTATGCTCCATTCAGTCACTAATGTTCTTTTCCTAAAGCTCAGTTCTGACCATGCCATACCCTATCCACCCACTCAATAAACTCCAGTGGCTCCCTATTCCCTGCAATATCAAAGGCAAACTCCTCTGGCATTTAAAGCTCTTTAGAACCAAGTCCCCTACTAACTCTTCAGTCTTCTTACAACTTATCCCATGCTACATACTCTTGTACATAATTACACTGGCCTTCTTGCTGTTCCATAGACAAAATACTCCATCTCTAGTGTCCAGGCATTTTCACAGGTTTTACCCCAGGCCTGGAATTTTCTTTCTTCATCTCTAAATACAGTTTTCTTGGATTCCTATAAGTCCCAACTGCAGGAAGTTTTTCCCAACTCCTCTTAATTCTAGTCCTTTACATCCTTCATTTATTCCCTATTTATCCTGTATACAGTTTGTTTGTATATATTTGTTTCTCTCCCTTGTTAGATTCTGAGCTCCTTGAGTACAGGAACTATCTTTTCCTTCTTTTTGTAACCCTAAGGTTTAGCACAGTGCCTAGGACATAGTAGGAGCTTAATGAATGCTGACTGATTGGCTTTCATTGTTTCTTCCTTTTTGGATAAGGGTATGTTGTCAGAATTGACAGGAATCTGAATAAAGGCAGTCCTGAAAGTCATGGTTCCATTACTGTAAGACTAACTCCCTCTACTAGATCAACCAAGAAGGTTCCATTAGTCAACATCCTTCTCTCAGGAATGTAGAAGACAACCCCTGCTTACACTGGAGAACTATCAGTAGCTCTGACCAAGGCTAAACATGAGCAATTTGCAAAATTATCAGTACAAGCAGTGAGCATTCAGAGTTCCCAGGGAAGTTAATTACCATAAAGGTATAATGACAATGTCTCTGTTATACCATCCCCTACCCTCATAACATCTATTGAGATATTTAAAGTGTTTTCTTCAGAGTGATGGTTTTAAGTGACTACCACCAGCTGATAATGTTCATTATCAGCTTATGTCACTTATAATCACATATCACTTATAATTATTGCCTCCCCTGACAGCTATCAGAATAAGCAACGTTTTAGCACCACCTAAGTAGTGCCAGTTTGGGTACTGTCAAGTTTTACTTTGTTACATCAGTGATGAAGCAATGAGGGCATCAGCAAAACATGGTCAGTAGTCTGATCCTATGGCCGATGACACTGACTTATTTTTTTTTATTTTTTCTTTTTGGAGCAGGGAGGGCAGGGCAATTGGGGTTAAGTGACTTGCCCAAGATCACACAGCTAGTGTGTTAAGTGTCTGAGGCTGGATTTGAACTCAGGTCTTCCTCACTCCAGGGCCAGTGCTCTATTCACTCTGCCACCTAGCTGACCTGAAACCAACTTCTTAAGAAAATCTTCCCTAGCTTCTAATACTCATTGATTTATCCCTTATCTAATCACCTAGTGTTCACAAGCGTGAAAGAGAGAGCATGTGTGCACACATGTGCGCACACACACATACTAATCACCACACTATTTGGTGTGGTGCAATGGACAGAACACTAGAACTGAAGACAGGAAGATCTGAGTTCAAATCTGACCTCAAACAATTAGGAGCTGCATGACTCTTGGCAAGTTACCTAACACTGTTTACCTCAGTTTCCTCATCTATAAAATGACCTGGAGAAGAAAATGGCAAATTACTCTAGTTTCCTTGACAAGAAAACACCAAATGGGAGTCATAAAGACTTGCAAATGACTAAAATGACTCAACAATACAAATTATGTGTTTAACTGTATATTATTCTTTGAGTTTTTCCAACTACTTTGTTAATTCCTTGAATCCCCAAACCATAATTTTTAATTGTTCTGTATTTCTATAATGTTCAATAAATACTTGCACTTATTACCTAACAGAGTTGAGATGCTCAAAAGAGATATTGTATCTTAAGTACTTTGTAGATATAAGGCACTCTATAAACGTCGGCATTTTTAGGAACAACCTTCATTCTTTAAGGCAGTGCAAGTCCTCTTTCTGCAGGCTGCATTCTTGGATTTATGCTGCATTTGTGTTTTGTCTTCTCATTCAAAACTAACCTCAAAGTCCATTTCTTTTACAAAGTGAAACCTGAACAAATCCTCCAACTTCTAATAGAGCTATTATTTAAACAGCACATAAAAGAAATCATTTTGTCTCTTATTTTCAAAATTGTGAATTTCTAAAATGCGGAGACCAGAGTGCTCATTCTCCTATTTAGTACCTGGCATAAGGCGGAGGCTCAATAATCAACTGTGTTTATGCCTATCGGTGTAGTGCATACACACATTCATCGTTTTGATGTACACTTTTCTGTCAAATTGGAAACCACTTGAACTAGTTCAATAATCAAAACTTGTTAAAACTTTGGCAATATTGTCATTTCTATGGAAATATTCAGAATAGAAATACGTCTGGCTATGGAAGAAGTGCATGATAACAACAGGTCCCTTATTTGAATATGTACTTGAAGAATATGGGCATTCCATACACTGCTTCTTCACTACACAGATATAATGGTGTTATAAATATTTCAGTACTAATATAAATCTGTTCATCGCTTTGCAGAACCGATTTCATTTTCCCTTGCTTTCTGGGACAGCACCAATTGCCCAGCTTTCCACCTTGCAAACAAAAGCTGTCCAATCCCTAGCAATTTTTCAGTGAATGCTATTCAAAAGCAGCCAGGAAAAATGGAATCTTCCTGTTAATGTCATCATTTGCATGGCTATTAGTATTCCAGTCCATTGCATCAGAAGCTGGGAGGAAAAGTAACATAGTATTTTATCCAATCAAGAAACAATCAGTATCAAAAGCCTTATGTCCAAAACCAACCTTTTAATTATAGTTCCTTTCCATATGGTATGCTATTGTGAAGAGGAGAGACTTATCAGTTGATATCCTTCAATAAAAACCAACAAGAGCTTATACACCACAGGGGATATACATAGCAAGACTATTCTTGAATACCAGAATGGAAATTAGGTACAAAGTTCTCCAGGAAACTTTATTGCCGTATGGTGCACAAATCAAGTATTTCTATGAAAATTCACTGAAGATGTGATTGCCTGCTTTGCTGCTAGATTAGGTGAAAGCGACTGTTCCAGTCTGCTCATCTCCACTAGTATGGCTATTTCACACAATTGATTCTAGAAAGAAAAAAAAGAGAAAAACACTAAAGGAAAGAAGGAAGGAAGGAAGGAAGGAAGGAAGGAAGGAAGGAAGGAAGGAAGGTTTAGACTGGCTACTTTTACAACTAATAACCAGGAGTCTTCACCAAATTGTACACTCAAAATTATATGCACAATCACATAGATGTGTGTTTGCACAGAACCCCCCCCCCCACACACAATCCCTAAATAGTGATGGAATTTGATCAGTTTCTTTGTGTGTTTCTTAGAAACAAAACCAATACTGTTAAAAGCAAGGACTGAGCTCCCACTCTTCTAAAGGTGCATCTATACACATTGGAGATTTAAGATTGTGGTTGTGATATATGAAGTTAGGGTAAAAAAAAAAAAGTAAAATGCCGGAAAGTCATAAAGTGTAAAGACAAAATCTCATATCTAATTTAGAAGGTTTGGCAAGCACTGTATACATTGATTTTATAGTTATTTTCTGTCCTCTTTTATGAAGTTAAAAGGCCACACAGAGTGCTATAAAGTATAACATAAACTCTTCCCTTTTCTTATGTGGACACACTTTGCTTTTTGGACATCCTTTTACTGTCAATACTTACATCTGTTGTTTAAAAAGCTATCTGTAGTGCAATTGCTTTTTAAATGCAAACCCATATGTGAGATCTCTAGAGGAACTGGTAAATTTCACCAAATGGGCATTCCTAAATTACATACCATCTGTAGCTAGTGAAGAGAGGACTAAACCCGCTCAGCTGTGATTTTGCACCAATGTTTCCATCATTTTGATTGGCCCAAGGGAAATCAGCAGCTTTTGGCATGAACTTTCTCAACCCCAACAAGTTATTATAGGCTGCTTGACTTGCACTGGTGAAGGGAATAATATCTTTAGGCACATTTTAGTGCCCATTTGGCTTTTCCAGTTGGTTTTTATATTACTTCAGAGCTTTATGAACTAAGCACTGTTCTAGATTTCAAACTACTGAGTATATGGTAAAGGCAATACCATTACCCATGTAGAGTGACAAACAGCTGAAAGAAAAACAAGTGAATGTTTTAGAATGCACATTCTTACAGGAGAATTGTCTATGTAGGAATTATTGTATTACAGAATTGTGGATATCATGTTTTAAACAAAAACAAAGGAAAAAGGTTAATTAATGGCTTTATTTAGTATTTCATTGCAAATGAAAAATGACTACCTGTATGTTCTTTAGTTTACAAAGATAATGTTTTATTTCATTTATTATTATTAGTCCAAATTTAATGGGGATACTGACTAATGAGGGCCTAGTCCTGGGGGCATGCTATGAAGTAGAGAGCTTCACCCTTTATTCTAGGTCATGATGAACCTCCAGAAGTAGGATCAGAAACTGGGATAATAACTCATAAATATGTAGTACTTTGTAGTTTATAAAGCAGTTTATATACATTGCCTCATTTGATCCTCATAACAATGGGTATTGTAACCATTATTATCCTAATTTTATAGATGATAAAATTGAGAGGAAGAAATGTAAAGTAACCAAGTCAAGACTGCATAACTACTAAAAGGAAAAAGTCAGATTCTTCCAATTTTGGAGCTTTTTGACTCCAAATCCAGTCTTCTTCCCATTACATTAGGATGAGAAATCAATTTATTCTTTTATTTTTCTTGTCAAAAATCATTCATTGGCTCCTCTCTATTAAAATATGAATAAAATCCAAACCTTCATCAGGTTTCCTCTTGAAATCTTGAAAAAATGTCCTTAAGTAATTAATAATTATCTCAATGTACAACTAAACAGTTTCTTAGATCTCACTTTTTAAAGTAGATCATGCATGTAGTAGGCACTTAAAAAAATAAATGTTGATAAATTGATTGACTTACTGATTGCAGTTACCCTTTAAGTGCTTTAGGTAAATTAGATTTTGGTAGTTTAACTAGTCTAATGTTGGAAACCAGGATTGCTTCATTCCCACTATTCCTTCCTCACTTATCATTTCCCTCTTTTCCCTTCCCTTTCCCTTCCCTCCTTTCTTCCCCATCTCTTCTTGTTTCTCCACTAATAATTTTTTCCTTCTCTTGTAGGGTATATTGATATGTGATCAAAATCACACATTCTTCTGGGAAAAAGGAAAGTGTTATCATGTAATAAATCATAAACTTATAATTCTTTTCTTGTTACATATCCTGTCTTATTAAGAATCCATCCTTTGATAGACATCAAGAAATAGGAAGATAATGTTAAATGGATCAAATTAAATATTTAAATTCTAAATTTCATATTGTGTCTTCTCGGTTGCAAGGGCCTATGTTTAAAGGCACAGATTTCAAATTAGACAAATGGGAACTTTTTAGACCATACAAGGAATTTCTTCTTGAAAGAAGTGGCATGGTCCCAGGACCCTAAAATGATATGACCCCATGTTAGAAATGATATGGAAAGTTTCCTTTGCTAATTACAACCTAGAATTCAATGTTAATAGATTTAGAATGCCTTGACATATCCATTGCAATAAAATAAAACTAGGAAAGTTTTTTTCAAATGACTTCTTCAAAAAGGAGTGTGCTCCATTCACTCTTAATCACTGCTTCTCTCTCTGTCTCTCTGTCTGTCTCTGTCTCTCTGTCTCTCTTTCTCTCTCTCTCTCTCTCTGTACACACACACACACACAGGCACAAAACACGGTAGCATATTCTTTCCTATGACATTCACGGTATTGAACATGTACTCATTATGTGTTACTTAACAAATCATTGAACAAAGTTACCTTCCTCATCTAGTAATAGACTCGTGCTATTTTAATGTATGTGAGAAATGCTTTATTTTAGGAGATCCTTTAAGAGTGCATTTTCTCCTGTTTAACTCTTAGAAGTCACCAACAGACAGCAAGATCACATATTTTCTACACCTCCCAATTAAGTGACTATAAAGATGTACTCTACAATTTAAAATCAACTGTGATTTCATGTGTTCAGCAAGGAAATCCTTGATGTATGCATAGACCACATTATAAAGCACCCCCCCTTTTTAAATGAGAACACAAACTAAAATGTCAGTGTTCTCTACTATCTTCTTAATCACCGTATTTCCTCAATAGTATCATTGGTGATCCTTTAATTTCCTTGAAGGCAGGGGCTCTTTTTTTTCTTTGTATTTCCTACCAATTAGTAGAGCAACTGGCAAATATATATGCTAAATAAATGCTTATTCAGTTAAATTCCACACATAGTATACAGTACTCTGTAATAAAGTTATTCACCATACTCTTGTTGTTCTACTTTAATTAAATATATACGTAGCATTACTGGAAATCATATTTTCTTGAACAACAACAGTTTGATTAAATGACTCAAGGGCTCAGAATCTAGACCTAGATCCAACTTCTCATTCCATATGTCGAAACTTCTTTAGACCACTGGAACTTTTGATATAATGCCTCATTGTGGTAATTACATACAGTTTTGGAAATCACTAAATTGGTATAATGGTGTCCTGATTGGTGAATTGACTACTGCAAAGCTACATGGACCTCAGTATCTAACCTACAGGCACTACTGACCTGCAGAGGTTTCCAATACAAGCCTAGTGGTAAATATGCTGTCCAAGGATCAGTTTAGATTCAGGATAATGATTTTTTTTCACCTTCAATTGTCAAAAACTAACTACTAAGTTATAAAGGAGTTGTTCTCTGAATGAGTGAGGGAAAACACTCTCACTGATGAAATTAGAGGTATATAATTTCTGAAGAGAGGGATTTATTTTTAATGAAGCAGGTAAGATGTATATTTATTTCACAGAATCAATGGAGATTTCACTGCAGTGTACACTCCCTCCCAAAAGTAAAACATGTATAATGGTAATAAGTATGGCAATGACATGATTTCATTAGTACAAGGAGTTCCCTCTTCCAGTGTAGCTTGGCATCTTTGCAAATTATAGTCTTTGAAAATTATCTAGAGCCAGGAGAAGTTAAGTGATGCACACAGCATTAAACAACAAATAGATTAAACTCTTGGAGAAAACTGATTGTACCAGGTGATTACTCTTACTCTCCTCTCACTTGCTTCTAAATCCTCTGCATTTTGGCTATGACCTCAACATTCAACTGAGACTGGTTAACTCCCAAATCCAACAGCCTACTCTCAATCCTGATCCTTCCTAAGCTCTTTTCAACCTTTGACAGTGTCAGTCACCCTCTTGTGGATACTCTTTCCATTTAGATTTTCATGACATTCTTCTTTTCTCTTCCTACTTATCTGATTAATTTCTCTGTCTCTTTTGCTGTATCTTTAAGCTTCTGCATATTAACAGTGGATGTATTCCAAAGCTCTCTGAGTTTTTTATCCTTCCTTCTATATTTTCTTGCTTGGTGATCCCACCTTCACCCCTAAGCTTATCATCTCAATGCAGATGACTAGTAGAATTATTTGTCTAGCACTAAACATCTCTCCTGAACTCCATTGCCCCATCACTAAGTGCCTTTTGGACATCGTGAATTGGGCATTCCATAGTTATCTCAAACTCAAAATGTCCAAATTCATTTTATTTCCTCTATTACCCTCTTCTCTTCAATTTTCCTATTACTATCAAGAAAACCAACATCTTCCCTTTCTGATTGGTTATCTTCCTGGACTATTCAATCACTTACTCCACACAGGCAGTCTGTAGCTAAATCTTGCTTTTACCTTCACAAAATCTTTGGTATATATTCACTTCTTCCCCACTCGCATAGCCATCATTCAGTTTCATGTTCTCATCATCTCCCACTTGAACAATTTTAACAGTCTCTTATTTTGACACTGCCTCAGTATTACCCCTTTTCTCTAATCCAGAATCCACAAAACTGCTAATGATTTTTCCCAAAGCACCATATTGCTCCTCTGGTCAATAAATTCAAATACCAGTGTTTGGCATTTTAAATCCTTCTTAAATTGTCTCTGACCTAAGTTTCCATGTTTATTTTAAATTACTCCCCATCATACAATTCTGCAGCCCAACCAAATGCTTCCTGTATGACAATACATCTCCTATCTTCTTACCTTTCCATTCAGGACATCAATATGCCTGGAATGTACTCACTCCTCATTTCATTTTAGAAACACTAGTTTCCTTCAAAACTCAGCTTGCTTACCACACTGTATTGTCCTACATCTGTTGGTTGCTATCAACATGTTATGAGTATAGCTGTATATAGGCTTACCATTCAGTGCCTCAACTCTTCCTGATGTTCCTCACAATTAGTGGTTCCCTCACAAATTCCCTTGCATTTACTTGTGTTTGTGTGTATATATGTAGACATACATATATACATCATCTTTACACAATGCCACCTGCACTCTGGAAATCATCCTCATTTCCCTCTCACCAAAACCTGGGTAACTGATAGACTTTCACTTTATCATATTTTAAACCAGAGCTTCATGCCACAACAACCCTGCTTCTACACCCCTTTTCAAGTTCTTGATTATGTGTTATCTTCCCTCTTTAGAGTGAAAACTCCTCTTCAACAAGTTATCACTTTGTTTCCTTTGTTAGTGCTAAGTACGATGCCTGACATATAGTAAGCATTTAACCAATCCTTTACATATCTAAGTATATGTATGTGTTTCCAAACAATTGCATGTATGACCCTTGAGAGCAATTCCATTTGCTCTTTATATCCCCAACACCCAGTAGCATGGGTGTTTAATAAATATTTGCTGTCTGATTATATAATTTATTGAATTTGAATATATTGGTATTTATAAGAGTGCTATGCATCAGTTATACAATTAGTTAAATAGGTTTGTGAGTTAAACTTTTTTTTTTACCCTGAAAATTTGTTGCCAAGTCAGAAAAAATTCAGATTAGCTTTTGGAATGCAAAACATTCCTAAACTTAGGACAGCCTGAATGTATAAAAACAAATCTGAGTGAGAGATTTGAATGTGATATGGTTGTGAAATGCAGGTCTATTGTTTACTTCCTATCTCACATAATCCACATACTCTTCTGTTGCCAAAAATGTCTGAAGGGACTCAGACTAGTTCATTTGGAGCACAATGCTAAGATGCATATCTTTTCTGATTGCTGAAACCAGAACATCTTGAACAATGAAACCTCTTGGACTTTGGAGAAAAACATGCGCAAAATGTTTCTCCACAATCTGAATGACCCAACGATATGTCTTAGCAACTTTTCCAAATTATATAAGCTGCTCTAAAGCAGTGGTTCTCAACCTTCCTAATGCCGTGACCCTTTAATACTCATATGTGGGCGTATCTGCATGTTGGCAAATCCACCTGGAGATGGATAGAAGAGCAGTGTCTCGGTTCCTAAGACCATCATAAATATGTGTTTTCTGATGGTCTTAGGTGACCCCTGTGACCCTTGTGAAAGGATCATTTGACCCTCCCAAAGGGGTCATGACCCACAGGTTGAGAACCACTACTCTAAAACATAACAATGCTTTGCACTTAGATGTGCAAACTGAGCCAACATTTTGGTATTGTTATAAGGTTCTGAATTTGTTTTCTTATATTTTTTCCTACACATTCTCCAAAGATGTAAGTTTCAGTCTTCCCACAGCTTTATCTTATCACATTTATTTATTTTATTTACTAAAAAATGTATCTTTGATATCTCAGATACATGAATATGACTATTTGTACATTAATTGAGATTTACATTAGAATTTTTTAAAAAGCACTGACTCAAAAAGGAATAAAGATTTCTTAAAAATACATTTTGAAATGCATTTACTTTTAAATAATTTACATGATAAAAATTAAGCATTATCAGGAAAAACGATATAGGGTATTCCCAAAATCTTAGTGATGTCTTAGGTAAGACTTTTTGACCACCCTGTATATACAGTGACTACAAATGTGAAATTAAAACAACAACAAAAATAATCAAAACCAATTGCTATAAAACTGTAATGCCTGAGATTATTTACAGAGATTTGGGAATGCATCTCCCTCTCTTCTTTTCAGGGTGGAAGACTGCATATAATGTCAAACGTGCTTGATGTTTGCTGATTTTTTCTTTTATTATTTCATACTGTTATAAGAAATGGTACTCTTGAGTACCACTTTCTTGAGAGGAGAGGGATATGTTGAGAAATGTAAGTGATATAAAACAAAAGATATCTATTAATATTTTCAACAAAAATTCATTAGGATGGAAAGTAGAACTTTTAAAATTCTATCATGAAGCAAGTAAAATACAAACTTGTTCAATTATTTCACAAGATAAGGATCATAAACCTTTCTTTTCCAATAAATATTATCACAGTTCAAATTGAGCTCTTTCGTTACTATGAATATAATACCTGTATACACATTACCTATTTGTCTCCACAGCATGAAAACTTGTTTAGTAAATCATCATTCAATTCATTCTTAACACGATACTTAGAGGCTTAGATGTTGTCTGTTCTCCTCTTCCTCCTTCTGATCCTCTTCCTTTTCCTCCTTGTTTTTCTTGCTCTTTTTTGATTGTTCTTCCTGTTTTTGCTCCTCTTATTCTTGCTATTACTCTGGTTTTTGTTATTGTTGTTATGGTTCTTCTTTCTTCTTTATTTTTCCTCCTCTTGATACTCTTCCTCCTCTTTGTTTTTTCTTCTTGTTCTCGTTGTTCTTCTCTTGTTCTCCTCTTCATCCTCCTTCCCTTCCTCTTTTTTCTTGTTTTTGTTCTTCTCCTTGTTCTTTATCCTCCTTCTTTATTATTCCTCATCTTCCTCTTCCTCTTATTCTTCACCTTCTTTTTCTCCTACTTCTTTCATTCTTCCTGTTCCCATCCATACTTATGATACACAGTGGACTCCAAAGTTCGTATTTCTAGCTGTGGTCTCTTTTCTGGGCTTTAGTAATGTACCTGCAAATATCCACTGGATATTTCCACTAAATATGTACTAAACAATACTCATGAACTACCCTCCCCCCCCAAAAAAAACAACTAGAATTTCTTTACTTCCCTGTCTTGTGAAACTCACTATATCAAAAATCTTAATCTTCTTTAACTTCCTTCTGTCTCACTCTCTTCATCCAATGTCCCAATTATTGCCATCTTCCTTCATAGAATTTATTGCTTTTCCATTACATTTTCAATGCCATTACCCTAATCCAGCCATTTATCTTGTCTCATCTGGTTTGTTTCCTTATTTACCCATCAATTTATGATATACTCCAGAATTCCTGCTGCCATTTCCTTCTATTACCCATTCAATCCTGCTTTCACAGTGCTAATATATGTATCTTCCTAAAATATTCTTTAAAATACAAACCTTCCTTGCTATTGCTGAAAATGGTCCCCTATTTCATAAAGAATAAGATAAAATTTCCTTATGCAATGGAACCTCTCCACAATCTGTACATAACCTGGCTTTTAAAATTAATTACCCCATATTTCCCTCTATGAATTATGTTTCAGTCTAACTTGTCTAATTATTATTTACCAAAATACTTCCTTCATTTACATCTCCAGCTCAGTATTTTTGCCTATTTCATTTCTCCTTCTTAAAACATCCACTTCATCCAACCCCACTTCTCTCCTTGTCCAGATTCTAATTATCATAGGATCATAATATAGATTAAGAGCAGGGACTGACCTAAGAGGCCATTTAGTACAAGACTTGCATATTGAAGATGAGGATGCTCAATCCTGTAATAAAGTGTTTCTGCCTCATATCACACAGCTAAGATGACATAAGGGTAGGATCTATGACTTCAAATCTAATACACTTTCCAATCTATCATTCTCCGTGTGTGTGTGTGTGTGTGTGTGTGTGTGTGTGTGTGGTAATCCAATGAATCCTATGGACCCACTTCTCAGAATACTGTTTTAAAATGAACAAAATACATGTGGTTAGTAAGAAAATTACTTATACTGAAATAGTTTCCAACATGTTTTTTAAACATAATTTCGTATAGTTAAGAATGAATGGTTTACAAGTATAAATTATTTGCTAATTAGCTAGTTGAATTGGATAACTGAATTTAGTTAACCAAATAAATCATTTTTGTGACAATGTGCTGGGGATGGGGTAGAAAATGGAGAGATCAAATCAATGATTCAGAAGCATATATACTGGAAAATTGTCACATTTAGCTTTCTATTTTTAAAAATAGATGGATGTTAGTGCCATATAAGTAATATTTTCAATAATTTTATTATTTTCTATTTATTTCTTTGTTTTGGGGGCATAAAATTGACAGAGCCCAACTGCAAGTAGAGATGAAATGACAGGACCATAACTTATGCGGTGACAGAATTGTGGTTTGTACGAGACCATGTAATGGACTGCTTCATTTTTAATACATTGAACAGTGCTCTGTGTGTGTGTGTATGTGCAAATTTGCACATACATATACATGCATACTTCATGAATATAATGGAAAAATGATGAAAACATTGTTGGACACTTTAACATGAGTCAAGAGAATTTTTTATTTCTCTTCATACATTTGTGTTCACTCTCTTTAACAGAAGAAACTCTCATATTTCTTTCTTTCTGGGTGTTCTTTAGGAGATTGCTTAGGAACTCTGGGCAGAATGAAAGTAGGCAATAAGGGAAAAAAGGAAGAATTTAAAAGCCTAGTTTTGTTATCTGGAAAACTGAAAAGCCACCAGGGTATAAGGGCAAACAAAGAATATCCTGAAGGATTATATTATAGTGTATTTGATAGTATGTTGTGGGTTGGGCTTCGGTGTATGACTCCTATCTTTTATTTGTTTTTTCAGTTTCATCTGGGGCATATCAGGTAAAATTAGATTTATCCATTATGGCAAATGCAAACGTAAGACATACATACATAACTTGCATTTCACTCACTACTGGCTTGTGACATACCAAATAAGAGTTATTCCTAGGAGACAACTCTTGCATAGTCTTCTTATGCTAGGCTCAAAAAATAGAACTCTTAAATTTGCAGTTGGACATCGAATCTAGAATTATGCTAAATTTTGCTTTGTTCTCTTAATTGTTGCTTTTCAATTATTTTTTAATCATATCATGACCCCATTTGGGATTTTTTTTGGAGAAGATTTTGTAGTGATTTTCTATTTTCTTCTCCAGCTCCTTTTACAAATGAGGAAACTGAGGTAAATAGGGTTAAGTGATTTGCCCAGGGTCATAGAACTAGTAAGTGCCTGAAGCCAGATTTGAACTCTTGAAGATGACTCTTCTTCAGTCCAGGCACAGCACTCTATCCCCTATACCAGCTAGTTGCCCTGTTTTCTTAGTTACTCAGAACAAATATGATCCTTTTAGTAGAGTTTCCTGCTTGAAACTTACTAGTATCAACAGGAAATAATGTTCTGTCAAGTGCACAGGGAATTTTCAGTTTTATTACCTCTAGCCTCCAAGTCCTGGAAATTAAATTTAAAAAATCAAAGTGATCAAAACTTTGACCAGGCTCAAACAAAAAACAAGGTAGGACATTAAGGTATGGTGTAGTCAAAAAAGTAAAAGACCCATGGGATTGAACTTCACATCCTTAGTAGTTATATGACCCTAGGCAAGTCACTTTTTTCTCTTTTTGCCTCAGTTTTCTCATCTGTAATATGGATATAACAATAGCCCCTACCTCCTAAGATTCTTATGAGGATAGATTGAAGCAATATGTGTAAAATGCTTAGCACAGATGCTAGCAATGCTATATGAATAGTATTATTTGTTGTAGTGTCACCATCACCATTATCATCATCATCATCATTGTTGCAACCCTGGAAAAGAAACATCGAATAATCCATTTTATTTATCAAGTACATATGCAATGTAGTTTCTTGAATTTGTTTTCTTTCATATAAATAGACATGGAAAGGTTTACTTTTTTTTTAGCAGTCCCAGGCTACAAGGCCTACAAAGTCTATAAGGTATGTAAAGGTTTACTTTTTTAAGCCCCACACTGCAAAGTTTGGCAACTTCTTGATGATCTTTAAATTTCCTTCCCACTCTTTAATCTGATCCCATTAGGGAGACAATGAGAAGGCACCCAGCTGCCTTTAATGAGCTTCCTCACTAAGGCTCGAAAGAACTGCTTTCTTGAGGAGTGAAAGAAATGATAGATATGATTGGCAAACTACTGTTAATTGCCTATGAAAGCTTATGCACAATGAAAGGGTGCAGAATGACAGAAGAGTAAGTATTGTCCTGATTTCCAACCCCCCCAAAAAAATGGAAGGAGGAATTTAGAACCCACAAAAGAATGAGCTTGACTTTGATTATTTCTGTCGAAAATTGTAGAACTGTAGAACATTCCATTGTCACATTCAGGTTGCTTTAATATATTTCATTCAATTGTCTATTCAAAACCTCTGCTCAGGACATTCCCCTCCTTCCCCACACTCCACACACACACACACACACACACACACACACACACACACACACACACTTGCTCACGTACATTTTCCCACTAAATCTCAACAATCTAGCACAAACTGTCTAGGTTTGGGAAAAAGACACAAAGTAAATAATTAAGAATTAAAATTACTAGGAGGAAATACAGCACTTCTTTTCCTCAGCTAGCTTCTATCAGGTCTCCAGTCCAATTTTACCACATTTTCAGTGGATGAAATTAAGGTAGGGCAGGATGGTTACGTGGCAAGGTAGATAGAGTGCCAGGTATGGAGTCTGGAAGACTCCTCTTTGTGAGTTCAAATTTGACTTCTGCCACTTACTTGCTGTGTGACTATGGGCATATCTCTTAACTCCATTTGCCTCAATTCTTTATCTGAAAAAAAGGGCTAGAGAAGAAAATAGTAAACACTATAAAAAGTTTTCACAAGAAAACCCCAAATGAGTTAAGGAAGAGTCAGAACAACTGAAACAACTTAAAAACAATAATAATAAAAGTTAGGGAAAAGAAAAGGTGCAAAATGACTTGCCCTATTAAAGAATGCTAACAATTCATTGTCTAGGATGCTATTATGTCTTGACAATGGCATGGCAAAATCTTGGAGTTCAGATACTGCTATTTTCCACGTCAAAAAAAAAAGTGATGAGGCCCTAATTTCCAAAAGGTGCTGCTATTTCAACATCTGAAATTACTAGCACTGCATGAACAGAGGGAAGACCACTGGTAGCCCAGTAGAAATAAGATTCATCCTAAATCTGTTTGCCTCTTCTTCTCTTTCTATCTTTGGCTCCTCCATGTCCCCAGTTCCCTGACATTTTATGCTAGAAATTAGAACTACCTCACACTACAGGCACAGCAACTGCCTGGAATTGCCTATATCAAATGCCAAGCACCTTTGGTCAAATTGAAGCACTACTGAAAGTTTGCACTGATAGCAGGGGTTGTATCTGCTCTCAGACAGAGAAATGTTATTACAGAGAAATGTGAAGATCTAGGAAAGACATCAGGACTCATAAAATATCACCATGCCATTGTCAAGATGATGGGGTGCTTGGGTGCCTTGCTGGAACACCAAGTTTTAAAATCACATTTCTCCCTAGCCCCAAATCTCCCTAGCCTTAGAACATGACCTCTGCTCACTTTTCATGATAGTACTCTGCCTAGCAGCCATTCATGATCAAGCCCCAGACAAATGGTTATCTCCCCTTGGTATCATAACAAGCTGCACCTATGAATCCTTCACTAGATTATCTATAAGTAACACTCTAGCTCAGTGGTTCTCAACCTTCCTAATGCCTTGACCCTTTAATACTCATATGTGGGCATATCTGCATGTGGGCGGACCCGCCTGGAAATTGATAGAGGAACAGTGTCTCAGTTCCTAAGACCATCAAATATATGTGTTTTCCAATGGTCTTATGCGACCCCTGTGAAAGGGTCGTTTGACCCCAAAAGGGGTCACCACCCACAGGTTGAGACCACTGCCCTAGATGATTATATTCATCCTCAGTCCCTCATTATTTATGCCTTAGGCTTGGGACATATATATACTCCCAACATCCATCTTGTCAAACATGACATTGATAGGTGGCATCTTGGTCAGCCCTGACAGCTAGCTGACACAGTGACCTTTCAAGCCTAAAACCACATCTCCATGCAGTGCCCCTTTTGACTATTTCACAGTAAATTCTTGGCAATATGCCTGTGAAGTAGATATTAAAAGTGTATGTTCCTTTAAGAATTTACCACTCCTCAACGCCTACCTAATCTCACCCTGAGTCACCCAGTTGGCATATTTGGCACAGATTTTACTATAGTTATCCTATATAAACTTTTACTGTATCCTTCTGAGGTTACAGGTTCCCTAAGAACTCTTGCCTACTGTAAAGCATAACAATAAATCTTTGCCACCTTGGCTTAGAGAATGCTTGAGTCCATGAATTAATTCTGGTTTCCTGGGACTCTGGTTATAGGGGTTCCTGGACCCCCTGAATTCCCTGAACCCTGTCAAATAGAAGGTCATGCCAGCCTGATTTTATTTCCTTGTTAGGGTTACTAGAGTTGTAGATCAAGTAAAGGCTAGAGTTTGCTACATTTTAGTAATAATTTTATAGAGTAATTTAGGAGCATTTGACAGAGTCATGCTAGTTCTCTGGCAAATATGGAACTATGTGGTCTAGGTGTTAGTACAATTTGGAAGATTTGGGATTGATTGGAAGGAAGGAAGGAAGGGAGGGAGGGAGGAAGGAAGGGAG
>CM053600.1:128586200-128640257 GCA_028646575.1 Pseudocheirus occidentalis | reverse complement strand
TCTGTCCCAAATCGCTAGGGCCTTCACAGCTGCTGGAGCTATTAGTGGGATACTGCCGCTCCCCCCCCCCAGCTTTGGCTCACTGAAAGTGCACCCCAGGACCACCACTCAAGACCACGATCCAGATCCAGGCCGCTCAACGCAAGAGCCCTTGGCCCTGATCAATCGATTCACCCCCCTGCTATCTGCAGGCCGAGGGCTCTGAAGCAGCCCAGTGGGGGCCGCTGCTGCTCTGTTCCTGCTGCCACAGCCACCTCCCACTGCTTCCTTGCCCTGGGAGCAGTTTGGCCAGACCCGCTCTTCTCCTCCCAAGTTAGCAAAATCCACTTACCTTTCTCTTAACCTTGCTTTCTTCTGGCCTGATAAATGTGGTAACTGTGCCTCCAGTGCATCCAATATGCTCTCCTATAGACATGGCTCCCCGCTTGATGCCCTGGGGCCTGAGCCGGCCGGGTTTTGGCCGTGGCTCCCAGACTGCTGCGAAGAGCCCCACCTGCTGAGCTGCCTGTAGCAACAGATGTGCTTTCTGTCTTTTGGAGAGTTTTGGAGATTGAAAATCTGTTTAGATTCCCATTTTATGAGTTTTTTAGAGTGTTTGTGTGGGAGCTGGGGTGCTTTGCTGCTTCTACGCCGCCATCTTGGCTCCGTCCCCTATAATGTATTTTTTAAAATAATGCTTTAGATTAAAATTTTTAATTTTGTAATGTAAAGAAGTGTGTTAATAGAAGGAGGAGAGACATGAAAGTGAACATTTGCTTAAGGTTCACTAGAAATGGAGTTCATAAGTTTTTTATGTCATTGACCCCTCTGTTAGTCTGGTGAAACCTATGGAATCCTTATAAAAAATTTTTAAATTAATAAAAATGCATCAGGCTACAAAAGAATAGCAAATATATTAGATAGATAGATAGACAGATAGATAGATAGAGATTAGCATGGGTGTGTAGATGTGTGGGTGTGTAATTTTCCCCCTATCCCAGGTGACTGATCCCTCTCTACTCTCTCTATGGTTCTTAGCTTAAGAAACTTGGCAGTAAAGGAGAAATGGAACATCATTTATATTATGACTTGAAATATATATATGTGCATATCTATAATATTATATAATATATATAATATATAAATGGTAATTAATTAATAATTAATAATACAATATCATAAAATATATATCATTATGTCATACATCATACATGGATATATACATCATATATACATATATGATATATAATATATTATATATATATATAAATTCAGGACCACAAAATATAGTCCCTCCTGGTCATAGGAATCAAGTCTAAAAGCACATTGCAAAAATGGTCCATATGGATGAAGAAATGTGATGTAGCTTCAGCAATCCAGAAATAGACTATATCTCCCTTCTTCAATATGCAGGGCAGCAGATACATTCTTGATCAGCACTATTGCTATTCTCTTCCTCAAAAGGTTTAAGAAGTTATGGAGAGAACTGCTATTCTAGACCTGAAAAAAATGGTTCTAAAAGAACAGAATTGAGCAGAACCCTTGTATGTAAGGATCCTATAACCTTACAGTTCATGATAGATAAAGAAGGAAATGTTCGAAGTAGTCTGCAGGTCACCTTAAGGTCCCAGACAGCAGATTTCAGGTTTTTCTGGTGAAAAGATATGTAGGATCCCATGGTTCAAGATTCAAGGTTTGCCCATCTTCAAATTATGTAAGCCTTCTGAAACTCAGTTTTCTTGAATATAAAATGAAATTAGTATAGCATCACTCAAGTCTTTCAGGGAAATTGCTCAGTAAATTTGGGAAGACTACATTAAAGTGTGTCATATTTGTTATTACAGAGATAGTATCAATTTGAAAAGCTTGGAAGAAAAGAAAATCCTGGTGACATAACCACACATATTTTCCCATAATCAAGTGGAAAATACTGGTGTGGACAATGAATGAAAGAAACCGCTAGCATTTATTAAGTGCTTACTATGTCCAAAGGATTGTACTATATGTGGAGTGTACAAACGCAGAAGTAAGACATTTCCTGGGCTGAAAGAACGTATATCTTTACTGGTAATTCACAGACCAATGAAAGGTAGATACAGAAGATGATTTTTTAAAAAGAAGAAAAAAGCAATTGAGGATTAGTTCAACTGGTGTAGTTCTGTAGGAACTTTAATTCTGTTCATATTTTGTGATAGAAAAACAAACAAAACAAAAGAAGAAATTACATTAATGTCCATTGATTAAGGAAAACTAAACAAATTATGGTACATTAATTTAATAGTTTGTTGTAATGTAAAAAAAATGAACATGAAGAGTTCAGAAAAGCATGAGCAGCATAATAGTCAGAACAAGGGAGGTTATATTCCTGTTGTTGTTTTGCCTCTGGTCAGATTTCATTGAAAGCATTGAGGTCACTTCTATTTACAGCACATTTTAGAATGATGTTTGCAGGTTGGAGTCTATCCAGCATATGGTACAAGGATGGTCAGAAAACACAGTATCATAACCGTAAGAGGAATGATTCAAGGAACCAGAAGTATTCATTCATTACAAGAGAGAAATGGGGTAGCAATAGAATAACTTTATTCAAGTATTTTAAAAGTTAAAGTGTGTTGAAAGGAACATTTGGCTTTTTTTCCTTGAGCTTGGAGATTTTAACTAGGAATAAAGGTATAAGTGCCACAGTGGTAAATTTCTGAATTTCATGAGGAAATTTTCCTATCAGAGATGCTTAAATGTGAAATGGACTGTTAGTAGAGGTGGTAAGTTTCCCATCACTAAAGTTCTTCAATAGAGATTTGATAACCATTTAAGGTTGTGATATAGGGTATCACTCTTTAGGTATCAGAACAAATGACCGCTAAGGTGCCTATCAGCATTCTCATATGGTGATGCCATGAAACAGTAACTGATTAATATATTAACTATATTTTATTGATACAATATTTGTCTATTTAATAACAAATATCATGGTTGTAGTAGCTTTCAAGTCCCAAATCCTGATTGTTTTAGTTTTCATGTGACAGACATTTTTTAAAGTTTAAAGTCTACTTTTTGCCCAAGTTTCCATTTCCCAGAAATTAGTTTTTCTGTAGCTTCTGGTTTTCCCATAAGACAGAAAATACTTGTAGATATTATTAGTCTATAGAGTTCCCATTTTTTTAGATGTCTTATACAATGCCAGTTGTAGAGTGTAAAAAGCATTGAAGTTGGAGTCAGAATATCCAGGTAGAAATGTTCGCTCCACTACTTATTATTTATGTAACTCTGAAAATATTGCTTTACCTCTCTGATTTTAGTCATCTGTAAAGTTGGGAGTGAGGGTTATACTAGATGGTCCATAAAGTCAATTGTAGCTTGTAATTTATTCACTTATGGTTCTAAGAAGAGGGAATTTCCTCTTCATGGAGTGACAAGACACCAAGCCAAGAATTACAGTCTTCACTGTAAACATTCATTTTATGGGGACTATCTTCATTGAAAAAAAATCCACCTATGACAGAACTTTTCCCCACAGTTCCTGGTGGTATAATAAAATCTATAAACTGGTTTGTAGTTGTGGGGGATGTCACACAGTGTTTGTGGTAATGATCTTGACTGGTGCCAGTGCACGCAAGATTGCCTTCATATGGTCCTTGATAATCAGTAGTCAAGGGTCTGGTATAGCTCAGGACTGTGCTTCCAATTCAGTCTCTATGATCAACTATACTCATTTCATTTGTAATTGCTAGCTGCTATTCATTTCTATCTCCCTCCAATAAATTCTTTTCCTTTCTCCAATTATAAATTTTTCAGGTAGTCACTTCCTGCACTTCTTAATCTGAGCTAAATTTCAGATGTTGTTGCCCATAATTCAACCATAGACGTATTCTATGTTTCTTCATAATGCATTCTCTGGTTTTGGTCAATACTGTTTGCTGTGATTGCTAACTCTTGTAAGACTCCTGTCATCCTTGCCCAATAAATGTAATCTCCTTGAGGGCAAAGACTACTTCATGTTTTTTCCTCATTCATCCCTCAATAAGTAGCGCAGCAAATACTAAAATGTATACCGATTGATTGATCTTTCTTAGTCTATGACATACTTGCAAGCTTTCTAGGACCACTGAAGTCATGATCTTATCAATATTAATTCATGACAATTCAAAATTTCAAAGCTATGGAAACAGCTATCATAAAGAAGATATATAAAGCAATGGTATGTCTTGAAGATTTCAGTTCATACTCACTTTGTTTGACCTTATGACCTAAATATAGAACAATTCAAGAATCTGCTTAGCTATATACCTCCAATTAGAGCATAAGCAATATGGTGATGTAGTAGAAAGAATACTAGGCCTGGAGTCAGGGGGGTGGGAGTTCAAATTTAGTCTCAGACATTTGAGTAATTGTGCGACTCTGGACAGGTCACTGAACCTTCAATTTTCTCATTTGTAAAATGTGGATAATAATGACAATATTTACCTCCCAGGGTTGTTGTGAGGATGAAAAGAAATAATATTTCTGAAATACTTTGCAAGCTTTAAAGTACTTTATAAATGTCAGCTATTATTATTATCATTACTATTATTTAAATTATAGCATGTAGATATGTTCATAGGGAAAACCTGAACTGCTTCCAAATTGAGATCTACCAAAATACAGAACAAACCTTTAGAAAATGATTTATTTTGTTATAAAACAAATTACATAGAATGAACTAACTCATGGTGATGAGGGTAAAACATTCGAGCATTTTTATAGTGTTCAGTTCAATAGTCTTATAATTAAAAAAACACTTTATTAAAATCCTGTTTCTATTAAAAACAAATTAATTTAAAAGTTTTTTATTAAAACAAAATTAGATTAGTTTTGCTAACTTTTTTAGTATAAAATGTAGTGAAACTTTTAATACAAATTGTTTTTAGACTCACTGGTATTTTTTAAATAACTCTTTCATTGTATTATACACTAGGCACTTGTTTGGAATGCTGATATTTTGATGATTCTGTATCAGTGATGATGTGGGAACTCCTCTGTTATATAGGTCATGACCATTAATGCCAATGATTCATTCTTCATGGGTTTTTTTGCATCATACTAATTTCTCTTCCCGATTTTTTTTCTCTACTTCTTTTACTTGATTTTCAAAATTCTGCTTGAGCTACTCCATGGGCTGTAACCAATTCATATTTTTTCTTGGAGGCTTTTGATGCAGGAGTTTTGACTTTGTTGTCTTCTTCTGGTTCTCTGTTTTCATTGTCTTTGTCACCAAAAAAAATGATTTTATAGTTTGATTTTGCTTCCTCTTTTTGTTCATCTTGCCAGTCAATTACTTGTCTTTTAAGCTCTTTGCCACAATAGAACTCTGCTTCGAGAGTGGAGAGTCCTCTCTCCCAAATTTCTGGGGTTATGTGCAACTGTTGTCAGAGCTTGTTCTAGGCACCTGCCTCATAACTGTGAAGAGGACTGCCTCTCCACAACCTCAATGAGCTCTGCCATGCTAGTGCCTCTCATCCTAGGACCACCAATCAAGACTGCCACTCAGATCCAAGGATTGAAAAGCAAGAGAATTCTGCCTCAGCATCAGCAAAGAGAGCCTTTCAATTACCTTCTGGACAATCTCCTGGTCCCCCCATGTTCTGTGGGTATGGAGTTTAATAGGTAGCCACCAAGACAACAGCTTCAGTCACTGCCACCTCTGCCACCTCAGGGGTCAGATGATGTTTTTCTCTCACCCATTTCCAATAGAGTTCCCCCATTGACCTTTTACTTTCTCTTTGGTGTTTATGAGTTGAAAAGTCTGGAAACTGCCATAGATGCTAGTGACTCACTCTCCTGAAGTCTGCTCCGACCAGTCTGTGCCATGGATCTGGGCTGGTGCTGGCCATGCAAGACCGAGCTCTGATCCCAGCCTGGTGTAATGGACCCTTCCTCTCAGTCTGCCAGGCTGCCTTTGGTGGGAGATTTGTTTCTCTCTGTTGCTTTGTGGGTTCTGTAGCATTAAAATTTGTTTAGAGTTATTTTTTACAGGTATTGGAGGTGGTTAGAGTGAACTTGCTCAAGCAAGTTCCTTCTTTTACTCTGCCGTCTTGCTCTGTGTTTTTCTACATATGAATCTGTCAGAGTATCTTATACATTGCTATATTAATAGCATTCATTGTATAATGGTTGACGGATTAATTAAATCCTGGGTTAAACATTTTTCTGAGCTTAATTATAACCATTTACCAATTTGAATTAGATTCATTCAGTTACGTATTGAATGATTTGTTAAATTGCCTATACATTGTACACATGTATAAAGTAATTTTATTTTATTTTATTTTTTGTTTCCCCTCTATGGTTATTGGCACATCTACTCTCAAACTCTCTGGTCAAGGGGATTCAATGATCACAGGGCTTTGGGTAAACCAAGAATATCTTCTCAGTACATAAGTATTGGCCAATATGGAGGACTAAATGTTAAAACTCGCCTGAGCTATCTTCTCCAAACAACTTCAAATAATGACTCAGAATGAATTTTAAAGCAGTAGAACAAATACAAGGAAAAAGTGATCTGATTTTCCAACCCAAGACAACTTAGAAAGTCAGTAAGAAATGTCCGTCTAACTTGGATAAGAGTGGAACCCAGTCCACCTCAGGCAACTCTCCAACAAGACAGTAGCAGGCCTTGGGCAACTGAATTGGCAGCTTCCAGAGCTCTCAGTCCACAGTTGGTAATGGTGCCAGACAACTGACCAGAAGGAGACTACAGGGAATCATTTGCTCACATTTGCTGCAAGATTCTGTTGTGTTGTCCATATGCAGATCCAGGTCACAGTCCTAGGTTGTGGTCCCAAGGTGAGGAGGAGTCTTAGCACACTAGAGCTTGCAATCTTAGGATAAAAGGGACCTTGGTCACAGTTTCAAGACAGAAAAAAGTGCTTGAGGCAACTTACAGACCAGAGCACAGGCAAGGAGAGTATTAAACATACTTCTCCTTAGATCATACCACCTGGGAAGAACTAAAAACTTACAGACTCCCACAACTAGCTCTGAAAAGAACTGTGCACATATAAAGAAATCCCCTGAAGCTTGGGGCAGTACCCCCACCACCCCAGAAATGGAACCCAATTTTAACTTCAAGCTAAAAGAAAACACATACACACCCACACATACATACACACACTGCTGGAAAAATTAGTAAAGAACAATAACAAAAAAGAACCTGACCATAGAAAGCTACTATGATAACAGGGAAGATCAAGAAACAAACTCAGAAGAAAAAAACCAAAGCAAAAGCCTCTATAATCTACATCCAAAACCTCTGTAAAGCCAAGAACGAGCAGCTTTCCAGAGGACTGCTGCTATGAACAGCTTCAAGGTTCTGATTACATAGTATCATGCAGTCTCTATTTATTCAGCAAAAAATTGAAGCAAAACACTCACAGAAATCAAAGTACAGCATTCACAATCTTATGGCACAACAACTTATCACTAAAATGGTCACATAGTTTTCACCAAAGTAGTCACATAGTTTTAAGTAAAAGATAAGTAAAAGGAGGCTTGCCTCCTTAATGGACACAAAGTATAAAGGTCAGAGTTCTCTACCTCTAGGTCCCATTGTTTTAATATCTCAATCAAAAAGTCTTCTTTCTTCTTAATTTGAGATTAGTTTCCAAACATCCTTAATTCAATCATCCTGAAGAAATATGGGATGCAGAGTAGAGTTTTATCACCCTTAAGCCACAGTAAATCATAATCTTCTCAGTTTGCATTAAACACCCAAGGAGAGGTCTTTTCATCTTGACTTGAGACTGGTTCTCAGATTCAATGGTTTCTCTTCCATGGTCCTTGCTCCTGCCCCAGTCTATCCATCTGTCACCTGGATTAAAGGCAGGCAGCTCTCACTTTCTTGTCCTGCTCCTGTTCTATATTGAAGTTCAGTGTCTAGTCCACCTCAAGTCTTTCATAGTTTCTGTTACTGGGAAGACAAAGTTTAACAAAACCACAATAACATTGATACACATTGCTGGCACCATCATCAATTCACTTTCTGCCTGTGAAATCAACATAGACCCAACACCAAGGTTTGGAAAATCAACAGAAATCATTCATATTGTCCCAGGACCTCTGAAAACATAGTAAGACAGACCCTTCTCCAGGATTTCTGTAAACATACAATAAGAAAATCCTCTTTCAAGGCTTCTGAATCAGCAGTAAAGTCCCAGAGCTCCTGTAACAACAGCAACATCTTCTATTAGCAGACAAATCTGACAAAACTAACATCAAAACAGACAAAGTACCAGCAGCACAGCCATGCTTCCTCTCAGTTTTCCTCTCTTGTCATTTCTCAGTTCTTCTCAATTCTCTTCTCAGTTCTTCTAAGTTTTCAGTTCTCATTTTTCAATTCTGGCACAAGTTCTATTCTCAATTCTGCTCTCTCCAGCCTAGGTCTATCCTTATATATGATCATTAGCTCCTCCCTGCCCCACCCCTTCCTGTAGCATTAGCAAGTTCCTCCCACTGTGGGATTCCCAAACTTTTTTTTTTTTAACAAAAGCTTGATATAATCAAGCAGAAAGCTTAAATTGAAACAAGGCACTAAGTACTTATTTGCTTGCCAAATAAGGGGCAGGGAAGATCTTCAAAAATCCATTACCATTACAAACTCAAAGAAAAATGTGAACTGGTCTCAGGTCCAAAAAAGAATTCCTGGAAGTACTCAGAAAAAATTTAACAATCAAATAAGACAGAAAGAGGAAAAATTGGGGAAAGAAATGAACACTTTAAAAACCAGAACAGACCAAATGGTAAAAGAGGTACAAAAATTCACTAAAAAGCAAAGGAAAAAAAAACTTAAAAATAGAACTTGCCAAATGGAAAATAAATTACAAAAGTTCACTGAAGGAAATATATATAATTAAAAAAATTTTTGTCATCATTAATGTTTGTTTACTTTTAGTTTACAAGATTCAGCTCCACAATCCCTTGAGTTTCAAATTTTCTCCCCTTCCCTGTCCTCCTCCTCCCATCCTGGCATGCAATCAAGTATAGGATCTGCAAATACTTTCACATTAGACATTAATCAGGTTATAAAGAAGGATTGTAACAGATGGAATGAACAATGGGAAAGAGGAAACAAAACCAAACAAGAAAAAGAGAGCAGGTAGTTTGCTTCAATTTACATTCTAACTCTGTTCTTTCTAGTTCTTTCTCTGAATGTAGACATCTCTCTCCATCATGAGTTTTTTGAAGTTGTCTTCTAACCCTGCATTGCTGAGAAGAGTCCAATCTATCACAATTGGTCATCACACAGATGTTGTGTCTGTAATTGTGTACAGATTTCTCCTAGTTCTGCTCTTCTCATTCAGCTTCAGTTTATATATGCATCTCCAGGTAAATATGAAGTCCATCTACTCTTCATTTCTTGTAGCACAATAGTATTCCATTACATATATATGCCACAACTTGTTTATCCATTCCCTAATTGATGGGCATCCCCTTAATTTCCAATTATTTGCCACCACAAAAAGAGCTGGTATAAATATTTTTTGTACATATGGGTCTTCCTCCCACTTCTATGATCTCTTTGGAATACAGCCCTAGAAATGGTATTGCTGTGTCAAAGGGTATCAAATTATTCATAGCCCTTTGGGCATAGTTCCAGATTGCTCTTTAGAATGGTTGGATCAGTTCACAACTCTACCAACAATGCATTAGTGTTTCATTTTTTCCACATTCTCTCCAGCATTTATCATTTTCCTGTTTTGTCATCTTAGCCAATCTGACTGGTGAGATGTGTTATCTCAGAGTTGTTCTGTTTTGATTTTCTCTAATCAATAGTGATTTAGAGCATTTTTTCATATGCTTATAGATATCTTTAATTTCTTCCTCTGAAAATTGTTCATATCCTTTGACCATTTATCACTTGTGGAGTAATAATTTCTTAAAAATTGAAATTGAACAAGAAAAAACTAAGGACTCCACAAGACATCAAAAAACAATCACACAAAAACAAAGAATGAAAAAAATAGAAGAAAATGTAAAATATTCCACTAGAAAAAAATTACCTAAAATAGATTCAGGAGAGAAAATTAAAGAATTATTGAACTACTTGAAAGCCATTACCCCATCCTTACACATGCACAACCCACGTCCTCCGTCCCCAACCCCCCCCCAAACAACCTAAATATCATCTTTCAAGAAATCATCAAGGGTAACTGCCCAAATATTCTAGAATCAAAGTCTAGAATGGAAGTTGAAAGACTCCATCAATCACTTACTGAAAAAGATCCTGAAATGAAAACTCCCAGAAATATCATAGCAACCAGAAAGAACAAAGGTCAAATATCATGGGACCACAGTTAGGATAACACAAGATTTAGTAGCTACTACTTTAAAGGACTGGAGGGAGTAGAATATGATGTTCCAAAGGGCATAGGAGGTAAGATTACAACCAAGTATCACCTGCTTAACAAAAGTGAGTATAATTCTTCAAGGGGAAATGGATATTTAATCAAATAGAGGACTTTCAAGAATTGTTGATGAAAAGATCAGAACTGAAGAGAAAAATTTGACTTCCAAATACAAGATTCAAGAGAAGCCTAAAAAGATAAACAGGAATGAGAAAACATAAGGGACTCAATAAAGTTAAACTGTTTACATTCCTATATAAGAAGATGATACTTGCAACTCCTAAGAATTTTCTCATTATAAGGGAAGTTGAAAGGAGTATACATAGATAGAGGGCATGGGTCTGAGTTGAATATAATGAAATAATATTTGAAAAATAAAATTAAGGGGTGAGAAAGAGAAATGCCTGGGAAAAGGAGAAAGGGAGAGGAACAGTGAGATAAAATATATCACACAAGACACCTGAGAAAGCTTTTATAGTGTGGGGTAGGGGGAATGAAGGGGAAATAGGGGAGGAGAAATTTACTTGAAATTTACTCTCATCAGAATTGACTCAAATGGGGAATAACACATGCTGCTAGGTATAGAAATCTATCATACCCTTTAGAAAGGGCAGGGGTTGATAGAAGGGAAGGAAGATTGGGGGAGGAAACAGTCAGAAGCAAAAAACTCTTGAGGACAGACAGAGTGAAAGGAGAGAGACAGGACAAGAGCCGTTCCTTAACTGATAAATGGTCAAAGGACAGGAACAGACAGTTTTCAGACAAAGTAATCAAAACTATCTAATAAATCATTATTTTTATTAGAAAATGCAAATTGAAACACCTTAGATCTATCAGATTGGCTAATATGACAGAAAGTGATAAATGTGGGAAGAGACCTGATGGGGGAAACAAGATACTAATTAACTATTGATAGAGAATGAATTGATTCAACCATTCTGGAGAGCAATTTGTAATTATGCCCAAAGGACTACTACACCATGAAGATTTTTTTTTTACCTAGCAATATGATTACTTGATTCTGTATCCCAAAGAGATAAATAAGAGGAAAAATTACCTCTATGTACAAATCTATTTATAGCAGCTCTTTTTGTGGAGGCAAAAAGTTGGAAACTGAGGGGATGATCATTAATTGGGGAATTAATTTTAGGAATGGCTGAATGAGTTGTGCTATATGGGTGTGATGGAATACTATTATACCATAAAGAAATGGTGAGTTGGATGCTCTCAGAAAAAAACTTGATTAGGCTTACATGAACTGATGCAAAGGGAAATGAGCAGAAACAGGAGAGCACTGCATACAGGAACAGCAGAATCAACTGATGTGAATAATTTAGCTTTTCTCAGTAATACAAAGATCCAAGCCAATTCTGAAGGAGCTATGATGAAAAATGCTATCCCTTTCCAGAGAAAGAACAAAGTCTGAATGCAAATCAAAACATACTTTTAAAAAACTTTCTTCATATTTCTTGTGTTGTTGTTGTTGTTGTTTTGGTCTGTATTTTCTTTTACAACATGACTAATATGAAAATAAATTTCACATGATGATAAATGTATAAGGTTATACAATTATATTACATATTATATGTTTATATTATACATTATACATATAATATGCACATATTATACATCATATCAAAATGTTTCCCTTCTCAATGAGGATTAAGGGAGGGAGAAAATTTGGAATTCAAAGAAACTTAAAATGAATGTTTAAAAACCCATGAAACTGGCAAAATAAAATATTAAAAATGTGAAAAAAATACATTACATGTCAGAAGATTTTACCTTGCATACAGTCCCCTAGAGAGCAGGATAAGATTTGTAAAATCTTGTATAAAATTCACCTTATTTCTAATTCTTATTTTTCCTTAATTTAAAATGAATAAAGAATTATTAGAAACATACCCATTTGGAAGTCATTTTCCTTTTCTCATCATGATGGAGAACTTGCACAGTGCAATTCATTGAATTCTGTGTGGCATTTTTTTATGATACTTTCTTATTTCCAGCACAAGTTATTTAGGAAACTCACCAGGGAGTTGTCCAAAGGTACATTCAGAACTCTGTCAGTAGGTAGGGATGGAGTCTCAGTTTGTAACTGCTATAAAACTACTACAATCTGTCTAAAGATCAAAAAATACTGCTCACAGTGGTAATGTTGTATCAAGTCCCTTTGCTTGCTTACAAGAGATTAGGACCATTTAAAACTTCACCATTGTACAGATGTTATGATATTACACTTATAGATTATTCCTGAAAATGATCAGAAGCATCTATTAACATTCTTGTTCTTTCTATACTGATAAATATGTGCTTCTTGAAAATTTCTAGCTATAGAGATTATTCAAAGAGGTTTGTTTATGATTAGAGACATTGGTTCATAGATGTGGTATGTGGACAATATCTAAAGGCAGACATTATTAAATGTGTAGGTTATCCCATTTATTGTCTTAACATCAACAGAGACGTAAAACATTTTCACTGTAGGTTTGAAAAAAAAATGCTTGTAAACTGCTGACCTAGAATGAAATCCCAAGAAATCATTTACTGTATATTTCTTATAGAAGTATAAAATAGTCTTCTCCTCTGTACTGGCTATTAATCCCATATCTGATCCAATTCAAGTTTTTGATCCTCACCCTAAAGACTTGAATGGTATAGAAACCCCCTTCAGGGTTAGGTGCCTTAATAAACTGTAATCTGTTCTCTAGGAACTGGGTCTTGCAAAATTCCTGTCTATACTCAAAAAAGTTTTCAGTTAAGGACAGCAATCTAAAATTGTTGTTGTTGTGGTGGTTTTTATTATTCTTAATGTGTGAGATTTAATTAGATGCAACCTTTGGTTTCACAGCAGTTTTGCAAATATACCAGCTTTCAAAAGTCACTGATAATGCAACTAATACAATTTTCATTATATATGTATATATATACACATATATATATATATACACTATACATATATGTGTATGTATTATATTGTAATATACACATGTGTGTA
The DNA here is from genome assembly GCA_028646575.1 of Pseudocheirus occidentalis. Lineage (NCBI taxonomy): Eukaryota > Metazoa > Chordata > Mammalia > Diprotodontia > Pseudocheiridae > Pseudocheirus > Pseudocheirus occidentalis. The sequence continues at coordinate 128,626,901 of CM053600.1, read as the reverse complement.
TGACATTCCCACCTAGTTAATCTAATATTAATAATATAATATTTAAACATTCTACTGACTGCACCAGTGTACCTTCCAAACTGTATCTTAAGCCTTATATTGGTACCAAAGAAGATTTCTGTCACCTTAGGGAGTTCATTCCTAAACCGGAGCAAACTTCAAAGTCTAAATAAGTTATCTAAGAACTTCAGCTAAGAATGTACAGTAGGCACAATTTAGGTAACTTCTTTCTGTCAGGAGTTGCTCCTTGAAGATTCTGGTCTTATTTGATAAAATCTATGTACATCTTTGCTGGAATGACTGGATTAGAACTGGTCCATTAAATCTACCTCTGATCGTGATCCAAACTCCTTAAACTTAGAACTTCAGGCTTTCATGGAGCATATTTTGTAGCAGCAATGTTAAATCAACTGGTTTACTAAGCCGGAACAAACAGATGATGTTTGTGCAATGATTTGGGAACTAGTTAACACATCTTCATGCCTACTACTGAAGCGTAATATATACTTTAGGATATTTATGAACACAGTTCCTGCACAGAATTCAGTTGTGCAAATGTATCTAGAGCAGTGGTTCTCAACCTTCCTAATGCCGTGACCCTTTAATACAGTTCCTCATGTTGTGGGTACCCCAAACCACAAAATTATTTTCATTGCTCCTTCATAACTGTAATTTTGCTACTGTTATGAATCATAATGTAAATATCTGATATGCAGGATATATTTTCATTGTTACAAACTGAACATAACGCATAGGTTGCGAACCGCTGATCTAGAATTTTCTTTTTGGCAAATATTTGCTGAACTGAGTTGAATTGAATTGAATTCTTAACCAATGTGAAATTCATTTAGAAGAACCAATTGCTTTTTGAGGAGAAAAGTTGTGTTCAATTTAATTCTGCCTCTAGTCGTTGTACTGAATAATCTTGAGCAAATCTTAGATATATTATCTTTGAATTAGGAAAGAGAAACTATTGCCTCCTGTTACTAAAACTTGTAAGGGTTGAAGCAATGTATTCTTTTTAATATTTAGTTTCAGTTTTTCAAAATTCACTTACATAAGATTTTGAATTCCAAATTTTCTCCCCATCTCTCCCCTCCCCCCCCCCCCGGAGAGCATGCATTTTGATTTCCCCCAGTCTGCCCTCCCCTCTATCACCCCCACCCTTTCTCTTATCCCATTCCCTTCTATTTTCTTGTAGGGCAAGATAGATTTCTATACCTCTGTGTCTGTGTATATCTTATTTCCCTGTTGCATGTAAAAACAATTTTTAACATTCATTTTTAAAGCTTTGAGTTCCACATTCTCTTTCTTCCTCCCTCCTCACCCATCCTCATTGAGAAGGAAAGCAATTTAATATAGGTATGTTGTGAAAGTCTAGCTACATTTGCCACCATCTTGTCCCACCCTCAATTTATTCTATTCTCTCCTTTGACCTGTCCCTCCTCAAAAATGTTTGCTTCCAATTACCTCTACCCTCAATCTGCCATCTTTTCTATTATCCCCCCTCTCTTATCCACTTCCTCCCATTTTCCTGTAGGGCAAGATAGATTTCCATACCAAAGTGAGTGTGTATGTTATTCCCTCCTGAAGCTAAATTTGATGACACTATGGCTCACTCATTTCCTCTCACCTCTCCCTTCATCCCCATCATTGTGAAAACTCTCTTTTCCTTCTTATCTCTCCTTTTCTCTTTCTCCCAAGACAGTTTTATCAACAATTAATTTTCTTTTTTAGATATCATCCCTTCATATTCAAGTCATCCTGTGCTCTCTGTCTATATGTAATACATATTATTTGTGTATGTATACTGTCCACAAATATGTACATATGTGTATATGTACACATACATGTATATGCATGTATATATTTTCCCTCCAACTACCCTAATGCTAAGAAAGGTCTCATGAGTTTAAAATATCATCTTTTCATGTAGGAATGTAAACAGTTCAATTTTACAAAGTCATTTTTGGTTTCCCTTTCCTGTTTCCCTTTTCATGTTTCTCCCAATTCTTGTGTTTGAAAGTCAAATTTTCCATTCAGCTCTGGAATTTTCAACAAGAATGCTTGGAAGTTCTCTATTTCCTTGAAATTCTATTTTTCCCCTGAAGTATATTACACTCAGATTTACTGGATAGACAATTCCTGGTTTTAATCCTACCTCCTTTGACCCCTGAAGTATCATATTCCAAGCCCTCAGATCCCTTAGTGCAGAACCTACTAAATCTTGTGTTATCCTGATTGTGTTTCCACAATACTTGAATTGTTTCTTTCTGGCTGCTTGCAATATTTTTGCCTTGACCATGGAACTCTGGATTTTGGCTACAATATTCCTAGGAATTTTCTTTCTATTTCTATTGTACCCTCAGGTTCTAGGGCAGTTTTCCTTGATAATTTCTTGAAAGATGATGTCTAGGCTTTTTTTTTATCATGACTTTCAGGTAGATGAATAATTTTGAAATTATCTCTCCTGGATCTATTTTCCAGGTCAGTTGCTTTTCCAATGAGATATTTCACATTGTCTTCTGTTGTTTTTTTTCATTGTTTTGGTTCAGTTTTATAATTTCTTGATTTCTCATAAAGTTATTCATTTCCATTTGTTCTACTCTCATTTTTAAGGAATTATTTTATTCAGTGAGCTTTTGTACCTCCTTTTCCATTTGGCCAATTCTTTTTTCTAAGGCATTCTTCTCCTCCTTGGCTTTTTGGACTTCTTTTACCATTTGGTACAGTCTATTTTTTAAGGTATTTTCTTCAGAATTTTTATGAGTCTCCTTTAGCAAACTGTTGACTCATTTTTAGTGATTTTCTTGCATTGCTCTCCTTTTTCTTCCCAATTTTTCCTCTATTTCTCTTACTTGATTTTCAAAATCCTTTTTGAGCTCTTCCATGGTCTTAGACAAATTCATATTTTTTTTCAAAGCTTTGGATGTAGGAGCTTTGACTTTGTTGTCTTCTTCTGGTTGTACATTTTGATTATCCTTGTCACCAAGAATGTAGGAGAATACTTTTCTCCAACAAAGTAAGTTTCTACAGTCTGATTTTCCCTGTTTCCCAGTTAATTACTCGACTTTTGAGTTCTTTGTTGGGTGGAGGGTGTACTTCCCTAAGCTTCAGGGCTTTTATGTAGCTGTTTTTAGATGTTTCTAGTGACCTGTAAATGTTTAATTCTTCCGAGGTGGTATGATCAAAGAAGAGGTGTTTACTCCTTTCCTGGTCTGTGCTTTGTACAGTGAACAACCAGAAGCACTTTTTCCTGCCTTGGAGCTGTGAGGAGTACCCTCTCTCCACTGCCACCATAAGCTCCACCACGCCAGTGCTCTTCCTTACCCCAGGACCACCACCCAGGACTGTGGCCCATATCCACAGGCAAAGCAAGAGAATTTTGTCTCATAACCAGTAACGAGAGCCTTGTACCCCCTCTCCTAGTGACTATAGACCAAGAGTTCCAGAAGCAGCTACTCCTGGGGCAGTGGCTGCCATCACCCTGGGTCTGGGACTGGGGCTGGGGCTGAAGTACCCTCATCCCTCACCCAGGTGAGAGACCTTTACCACTGACCTTCGAAGCTGTCTTTGGAATTTGTGGGTTGATAACTCTGGAAACCACTGCAGCTGGCAATGATTCAGTGTCCTGATGCCTGCTCCAGTCCCATCTGTGCTGGTGTCGCCCATGCTGGACTGAGCTCCCCTCCCCAGTGTGATAGTCCCTTCCTGTCAGCTCTCCAGATTGCCTTGGGGTGGCATTTTGTATCAGTCTATCACTTTTGGCTTCTGATGCTCTAGAATTTATTTAGAGTCATTTTACAGGTACTTTGAGGGGTTTGGGGGAAAGCTCAAGAAGGTCCCTGCTTTTACTCCACCATTTTGGCTCTGTCTTTAAGTAATGTATTCTTATTATTATAAAATACTTCATGGATTTGAACTTTCAAATTCAGCTATGAGTTTCATGAAATGGAACTAAATGCTTATTTTAAAGACATATTCATAGAATGGTACTATTATAAAAGATATTGATAAATATAATATTAATGGTACTGCAATGATAATGAATTACAGTATCCCTACAAGAAACATAAAATCCTCCCAACACTTTATCAACTTTATTCACTATACTTTTAATGTAAAGTGCTATGTAAAACAGGTTTCTTCTTTTTCTTTTGTTATTAATAGAAACAGGCAAAACTGGGGCCCAGAAACTGTCAGCATCTCAAAATTATGAATGTGTTCCCTAAGAGAGAGTAATCCCCTTGGGGGCGAGGTTATTTACTTTTTGTTCATTGTATCTTAGTACCTAGCCAAGTGCCTTGTGAGTTTATTAGAGTTGGTTACTTCCAACATGGATACCATGTTTATTGATGGCAATTGATAATTTGTCTTAAATCTAAGCAAGTTGTCTCAGGCCCTGAGAAGTTAAATTATTGTGACAGGATTAGTATCTCTAAGAAAAAAAAAAGCTTGAACCTAGGTCTTCTTAACTTCTATACTTTCACACAGTAGGGGACTAATGAATGTTTGTTGTTGAGTTGTTTCAGTGTTCAAAAGTTGTTTCTTCCAATAGTGATTAATTTCCAAGTTCAAGAAGACCAATGTATTGGAAACACTCTTTGCTTACTAGACATATATTGCCAGAACAGGATGAGTCTTTGTAGATGTACTTCTCGGGTCAAGACCAGCACCAAGAAGATTTATGAAGTGGCAAAATTTGGATTTGGCATCTCTTGTGTTTCCTTTTGATATTCTATTCTTCAACAATTCTATTCCTGCCTTATAACTCCCCGATTATTCTATATTCCCCAGAAAACCATAAATAATACCCTACCCAGGTTATTCTCCTGGAAGTAGCCAATGTTCTGGGCCTTTTCATCATATATACTCTACCTGACTTTAGAATGAAAATTAAGTGTTTCTTAAATTAAAATGGTTGTCAGGAGTCAAGAAATTAGTCACAATGAATACATACTTTATTTAGGAGATGAAAGAGAAAAGTTATCATATATCTTCAAATCATCAGGTTTTAGGATTTTGCCTCTGTATTTTGTGAGGTTTAAATGAAATAATGGATGTAAAAATATCTCACAAACTGCAAATACTATACAAATATAAGCATGATCTTTATTAGTCCCCCCAAAACAAAGAACAGTCAATAAAGAAAACATGTGGGAACTAGTAACTTTATCTTACCCTTGAAATCACGCTGTATAAGTGACTGGCTTTTCTTGACACTGGTGACAATAAGGGTTCATAGCCATTTCCAAATATTTTCTGTTTTTCCTTTAAACATTTTTTGTCTCTTCCTTAATCATTTAGGCAAAAAATATTTTCTGGCTCTGTTTCTTTCCTTCCTTCCTCTCTTTCCTTTAGCTTTCAGATGTTCTAATTCTTCAGACACTTGTTTGGGCATGATCCAGTTGTCCTTCCATATTTTGTATTTCACTCCCCTGAGATTTATGTCTATTTCTGATTTCTGTCTCCCCAGCTCTTAATGTGAACAGAAAGGCAAAGAATTCACTTGATTTTTGTTTTAGAAATGCCATTTTCTCCGGTCAGTTAAATTGTTCTGGCCATCTGTAAGAAACTCTACTCTTTCCTTCACTGACCTCTTGTTCCTTCTGTGCTTGAAAAATGTCTGATTATTATCTTAACTTATACTATAATCTTCTTTTCATTTACCGCTTTTCCTTTTGTCATCAAATTTTTTCCCTTTACATTCCTTAGTTCATTCTTTAGCCCTTACAACACTGGAACATTCTCAAACTTTGAAAGAAACTTTCCCTGTTCATTATTATTATCTTTTTCACTTCAGGGTTTCTGAGTGATAATTCTTGTTTCTGTTGCTACTCAATATAAACTATAAAAGTGATTTTTAATGTTACATACAGATGAATTCATTCAAATATGTTTCATTTCCTTGTCACCACTCCACAGATTGTTCCAAATAAAAAGGGGACTCATAACTGTTAGACATTTGACTGTCTATCAAACGTGTTCCAATGTGTCTTTGTGATAATGTATATGACCGTGGGTTCCTAAAGATTTAGCCAAGAAATCACAAAATAAAGTAGACCTTATTAGCTGGCAGTATACAGTGGAAACAATATTGACTTTGAGGTCTAAAGATATGGGTCAAAAATTATTTCTGGCATCTTCTACCAGAGTGGCGCAGGACTTAACTTCCCTAAAATTCAGTTTCCTTATCTTTACGATGAGATGATTGAAGTAAATTTACAAAGCTTGAAAGGTTTCATTTATAGACTATAAGTTATTGTGATGGACTGTACTCCAAGGATCAGCATAATTGATTCTGGAGAACATTCTCACTAGATTTTTTTTTTGGCCACAAAAAAATCATTAATGTATCTAATACACCCTAGCAGGATTTATTTTATTTGGAGACAAGCCACTTGACTTCACCTACTGTTTTCCTCTTTAAAGGGTGTGTCAGTAAGCTCTTTATTCTATTCACCATCCTTGTGAGTTGTTCAGTCATTCAGTCACATCTGACTCTTTGTGACCCATGGAACACAGCATGCTCAATATCCCTGATTCCCTACTATGTCTCAAAGACTGCAAGTTCATGTTCATTGTTTTCAAGATACTATCTATCTTTTTTATTATCCTCTGCCACATCCTTTTCTTTTTATCTTTAATCTTTCCCAACATTATGGTCCTTTCCAATTAGTCTTACTTCCCCACTATGCGGTCAAAGTATTTTAGCTTCAGTATTTGACCTTCAAGTGAGCAGACTGAATTATTTTTTTAAGGATTAACTGATTTAGTCTTTCTACCCAAGGGACTCTCAAAATTATTCTCTAGCATCCAAATTGAAAGCATCTATTCTGTAGCACTCAGCTTTCCTTATAGTCCAAGTCTCAGAGCCATAAATTGCTACTGGAAAAACCATAGCTTTGACTATATAGACATTTGTCTCAAGGTGATGTCTCTGCTTTTTAGTATGTTGTCTAGCTTTATCCTTCTGAGGAACTTCCTTAACTTTTTGGTACTGAACCTACTAGTGGCCCAACCTTTTTTCACATTGAATAACTCAACATTCACAAGTGTCAGTTTCTGTTCCAGGTGACTTGTGGAGAAGCAGATCTGCCACAAGAGAAAATGTCTAAGAAAGAGAGGAATCTGAGTTGACAACATAGATTCAAGGTTTTCCTTCTCAGGAACAAGCTTCTTTTAATTTCATGGGCATAATTGCCATCTGCAGTGATCTTTGAGCCCAATACAAAATCTGACATTGTTTCTGTTTCTTCTCCCTCTACTTTCCAGGAAGGGATGGTACCAGTTGCCAAGATCTTAGGTGTCTTTTTTTTCATGTTAAGCTTCAAGTCAGTTTTTATATTATCCTCTTTCACCATCAGCAAGAGACTTCTTAATTCCTATTTACTTTCTGCCTTGTGAGTTACCAGGCAAAACTAACATTCATTCACATATAAATAAATAAATACACATACAAATGTATATACACACATATTCAGATATATAAATATCCAGAAGAAAATACTTTCATCAAACTAAACAAGTCAAAAGAGTAGGGAGAAGTAGTATTGTATATTTAAAAGCTTAGGTGTCAGTATTCTTACTTTCATCTTAACCCCATACCTTGCCTAGCATTTCTCTCTCTCTCTCTCTCTCTCTCTCTCTCTCTCTCTCTCTCTCTCTCTCTCTCTTTCTCTCTCTCTCTTTCTCTCTCCTGTCCCTCTAACATGAATCTTAGATCAGATTAGAGATTTTCAAAACTCTCTATTTTCAAAAGACTAGGAATATTCATGGTAGGTATATTCCCTGCTAACACTGTAGTTTATGATCTCTCACTGGTGTATATCCCTTACTGAATCAACCAAGGTGACTCCATTAATTATCAATCAAAACATTTACTAAACAGAAAGCAAAGTAAGAATAACAATTACTTAACATCCTACCCACTCTAAGGTACACCCTCACACAAATGTACAATGTGTCCTTGGGAGAGATTTAGCTTAAACTTAAATTAGTAGAGTAATGCTGCACATGTATGAGAAACAAGAAGCCAGAGAAAGTCATAACTCAGTGAATGTGGACCTTAATGTCCTTCTTCTTTCAAGAGCTGACCTTATAGAGTTAATGGATGAATGTCACATCTATATTCATGGACTGGTTCCACTGCTACACTGGGCACTTGTGTAGTTATGTAGGTTTAGATCCTCACAGGACATGACCTCTGCCCTACATATTGACAGTAGTTGACATTTCAGATTCAGGTTAATCTGATGTCCCCTTTGGGGCCTACTCAGTTATTAGCTCATTGAATTATCTTGTTAGAGTTTTTGGTGTCTTAGTGAAGATAACAACTGCAATTGCTTTATCTTTTTCACATGATTCTTCTTTTGGAGAGGTTTTATAGGTTGTAAGGGTGAAAAAAGTGTCTAGTGCTCCATCTTTTTATTACCTTAAATCTTTGTTGTCAACTCAGATTCCTCTCTTTCTTAGACATTTTCTCCTGTGGCAGGTCTGCCTCTCCACAAGTCACCTGGACCAGAAACTGACATTTGTGAATGTTGAGTTATCCAATGTGAAAAAGGTTGGTCCACTAGTAAGTTCAGTACTAGGGGAAACAATGCCAAAAGGTTAAGGAAATTTACACACACACACACACACACACACACATATACATATATACATATGTATGTGTGTGTGTAATATATATCGATAAAGTATTATGTGAGGGAAAATGAAATCACCAAAGATCTGAGGAGGAAGTTAATTCAACTGGAGATCTTGAGTAAAGGCACACAAAATAACAGGGAGGTATTAATTAACAGAAGGGAATATCAGTTTACCTCAGTGTCATCTAAATGAATCCAGACATGTTTGAATAAATATTGCAATAAAAAAATAAAATATATCAATACTCAATGATGCAAAAGACACTGTGGATTTCTTAGAGCAAACCAACAACACAAAAGAAGAAATGAACAAGCTCCTTTGAAGAAAGATCACAAGCAAGACAGAGAATGACACAGTAGTGATGGAGGACTTCCCTTATATGACAACATGCTGGAAGGTCACTTGGACTGCTAAAGGAACAGCAACACTAAATTTCCTTCTTCAAAATGTGGAGGGACCAATGAGGGTAAATTCTATTCCTAATCTGATACTCTCCAATTATGAAGGATTGATTTCTAGAGTGGAAATTATGGGAAACTTTGACAAGTAATTATTTTATCATGCGGCATATATTAGAGGGGTAGAAGAAACCTGGACATCATTTGAATTGCATTTTAGTTTTGGGAAACAAATTTCAAAGAACTCAGAAAGTGATAGGTAGGTTCTATAAACTAAAATTCCTCAGGGGAAGTTAGCCCAGGAAGTATGGGAAGCTATCCTAAATTAAATTTTGAAGACTCAAAGAGAAACAATTGAATAAGAATGTGAAGATGAATGTTAGCTAAAAAGACAGCCAAGAGAACTTAACAACCAACTTACACTTTACAAAAGACGTATAGAAGATGAAAGAAAAAAAGAATATGAAAGCCTGTCATGGTCCTGTAAGAATACTTTCAGAAATGCTAACACTCATATTATACTGAGACTGGCAAGGAAAAAGAAAAGCAGAACAAGAGAAATTTTGTTTTGTTTGCTTAAATTATATTAGGGGAAATAAAAGTATCAAATAAAACAAAGGGACACTGCTTAGGACAGATAGAATAATATTAAAAGACAAGAGGGAGAGTAAAGCTGCTTAACTATTTTTTCTCCCTGAATTCTATGTCTAGAAGAATTACTACACACTAGAAAGAAGAAAAAACAAAATGGCAAATAAGGAACTGACCTCCAAAACAAGGTGGAGGTTTTTGATGAGATTATGTCACCTGGTCCAGCTAAAGTAAGTCTTAGAATGTTGAAGGAATTGGCAGATATTATTGCTGACCTATTGTCAGTGATCTTTGAAAAGATCCTGGAGAGCTAGATAGGCTGATAAATCTGAAGAAGGACAAATGGCACAATTTTCCAAAAAAATAGAAGAGAATGGAGGCTGCAAACTGCAGGCTATTTGCTTCAACTTCAAGTCTTAGCAAAATTCTAGAAATCATTATTAAAGTAATGGCTACTGAACAACTAGGAAAGAAAGAGGAGAATAGGAAGAGACATGACAACTTCATCAAGAATATATCATGAAGAACTAATTCAATTTCTATTTTTGAGAGCATTCCTATTAGTTCAGAAAAATGCTCTAGATTGTGGCAAAGTAATTGAAAAAAGGTTTTCATTTTGTTTTTGTGGAAATATAGAAGTGGAGCTAGATGATAGTAAGATTTAGTTTTCAGACATAGTTGAATAGCTGTACCCAAAGCATAGTCATTACTACTCCACTCTCAGCCTGGGAGGGTGAAACCTTGGGTTCTATGCTTTTTAACATTTTCCACAGTCACTTAAATAAAGGCAAAGGCGGGAATACTTATCAAATTCACAGAAGACACAAAGTGGGGAGAACTAGGTAAATAGGATTGTAAAAAGTACTTTGGCAGTTTAGAACACTGGGTGGAACTGAAGCAGATGAAATTTAATATAAGTATTATGATCAGATCTAGAATTTCACTCCTCTAAGTAAACTCCACCTACCAATGCAGGTTGACATCTTCTCTGCAATTTATAGGATCATATAGTTGCCTAAAGCAATGATGTCAAACCCAAATAGAAGTGGATCCCTGTTGGTTAAATACTGACTGAGAAAACTAGAACTTAACATTATATTTGTTGTATTATATTTTCTTATGTTATTTCACATTTCCTAATTATATTTTAGTCTGGTTCAGGTTACACTTGGGAGTTTTGTGGGCTACTTGTAGTCTTCATTTCAAGCTTTACACTTTGGGCCTAGAGAACTGAGAAGGTAAGTGACTTGCATAAGGTCACACAACTAGTTATGTGCCAAGGGCAGGATATAAACTCAGGTCATCCTCATTGAGACTAACTTTCTATCCAATATACCACAGGCTGATTCTCAAAACAAAATTAGTAGCATTAAACATAAAGTTTCACCTTTAGATAAAAAAATACACTTTATAAAGCTAACACATACCTTGTAAAGTGGAAGACATAGCTAATATAGCATTCCATCTGAAAATAAAAGATATAGGATTTTTAGTGATAGGCTAATTCAATGAGTAATCATGATGGCAGCAAAATAATGGCACTGTGGGAAAAAAAGTTTGTTTTACCAGAGGTATAATGTCCCAGACTAAGGAGAAGATATCTTCCCTTTACTTTGTCTTATCAGTATACATATTATGTTCAGTACTGGATGCCATATTTTTTGAAGGATATTGATAGCTGGGGAGAAAAGCAAGGACAAACATGGTGGTAAAGATCTCAAGTTAATGTGATGTAAAGATCAACTGACCAAAAGTGAGAGGTTTAGTGAAAGAGGATTCACTTCATCAAGTAACTGAGGGTTATCTCAAAGTATAGGAATTCAATTTGTTGTTGTTGTTGTTGTTTGTTTTGTTTTGGTTTTGTTTTTGGTTTTTGGCAATAAGAGGCAGAAGTAGGATCAATGGATGAGGTAAGGAGGCAAATTTTGACTTGATGCAAGGAAAACCTTAAATAATATTTGCCTAAAAGTAGAAGGGGGCTACCTCAAAAGGTGGTGTTTTTTTTTCCTTCAGTAGAGGTCTTCAAACCAAGGAAGATGATAATCAAAGATTTAGACCTGGAAGGAAATTTAGAGGATGTAAAATACAAACCTAACATGTTATATATGATGAAACCAAGGCCCTCAACTGCCAAATACAGTCACACAGTTGATAAGGATCTGAGATGGGGTTCAGACCTAAACTTTCCAGATTCTGTTTCTGGCACTCCATTACTGCAGCTCACTGCTTTTCAAGACTGTACGCACACTTTCTGGGTTGGTGTAAAGGAGATTCTTAGTCAGGAATGGGTTGAAATAGGTGTCATTTGATTTCTCTTCCAAAACTGAAATTGTGTGAATGTTTTTATGTGAACCGTGTATTATTTCATTACCTACACTGGGATCATGGCTATGCCAGGTATAAAATGATCTTCAGACTATTCAAGTAGAGTGTAATGGACAGACTTTTTTATAGCACACTACTGAGGCAGAGTTCTCCTTATGGAAACTCATCCACTTCTTTTCCATTGTTGTTATAAATAGTAAATGAGGTAGATTTACAAAATATCCTTAGCTTTATCTTGTTGCTACTCTTGATAGTGGGAAACTATGCATCAGGCATCACAATAACAAGATCTCCACCATATTGCCATAATACAATCAATGAATGGACCAGTTTTCCATGACTCAGGAAGACTGTTCCAAAACTAATAGGTTTAAAGTTACAGGCTCCGGTAGGCTTGTATAGTTGTAGAGATAGACATCAGAGAATCAGACAAACCAAAAGTCTGTACTTCCAAATATTAAATGTTTGTAGATATCTATTTCTGCTGCCTTCATCAAATATGGAACTGAAAAATTTTAAGGTGAAATGACACATAACATTTGTCACCAATTTTACATACATGCACATAATACACACACATATGTATGTATGCAAATAGTCATATTTGGGACAAATTTTTTTAACCCTGATTCACATTCACTATATGGGCATTTAGGGTTTGAAATACTATTTAGACATCTTGTAGAGGTTTTGTTTCCTTTTGTAAGAAAAAATATTTAATAAGACAAAGTCTGAAACACCTGGAGGCATATTTTTTTTTCCTTCCCTGGACATTAAAGTGGAGATTTGATAGATGGATGGTCAAAAATTGACACTGGATCTACAATTGTATGTTCTGTTTCACCAGGTTTATAAAGTAGATGTTGAATTGATTAGTTGTTCATCATTGATAGGAAAAAAATGGGGTAATGTCTAAGAATTTAATCTATTTATATAATAGTTGCACTGATTTTTGCAGCAAAAATGTTTTATAATATTGTAGTCTTAGGAGCTCAGAGAAAGTAAGAAAGACCTCTGGCATACTGGGTAACAACCTCTTGGAATAAGCTAATGAGAGAGAACGGGCTAGTCACATAGAATGAGAGTGACTGGATATGCTGAAATCTATAATAGTAACTGATATGTCAACAAAAGATATGTGATCTGTGTTTCTCTTTCTTACTCTCTTTCTGTCACTGACTGTCTTTGTCTCTGTCTCTATCTCCTAAAGAAATAACCAGTGTTTCTTCTTTTTCTGCAACTACTTTATTAGATGGAAATTTTCACAGATCTCTTTGCTTTTTTCTCCCCAACATGTATATTCTTCAGATCAAAGAGACACATAGAAAGCAATAAAAGATACATTCTAACAGAGTCCTCTTCAAGGGAATAATACAAAATACTTTAATGAGCAAATCAATAATGGGGTCTTAGCATCAATCTTTTCTCTTCATTACTTTTAGTTCCCATATCTGTTACTACTTTCACAATACCATTTTAAAAGTCAGTGATTGTAATTTGCTTTCTAGTTACACATGGGTAAATTGCCAGGCCTAACTATTGTGCTGTCGACTAAAGTGATCCGGCCAGCACGCTCCTGTTAGGAATGAACAAGGCAGGCTCGAGCTAATTGGGCAATTAAAATTAAGGAACATGCGGCACAAGAAGACTTCTCACATGAAAAGAGATGCAGGCCAAAAGAAATATTGTTAAATCAACATTTCAGTGGTCATTTACCTGAAATATAGATTGTCCCTTGATTAGGGGAGGAGGTTCCAAGGCCTTTAAAGATTATATATATATATATATATATATATTTCTTGATCTTTGCAAAAGCAACTTAATTTCTAAATTTAAATATTCTAGTGCTATTCCCTGCTCTAGTAAGACTACCACTGTAGCAACAGCAACAATAATTATTCAGTTTTGTGATTCAATTACAAAAAAGCAATTATTTTATCCACCTGCTCAATAGTTCACAGAATATTAAATACAAAATAATCAAAGCATATAGCAACTTACTGAAGGATTTTAAAAATTATGATGCTGGAGACCTACCTGTATTTGTTTTTCTTCTACTAATCTAAAGCCTGTCCCCTGTTGTGATGGCCTTGGCCAGCTTCTGCAGCAGGAATATAGCAAAAGTCAAAATCAAAAGCAGGTCATAGCCACTATGGTGATGAGAATATTCTTCCGAGGATCGTGTATAGATTGATGATGATCTCCCACCCTCTTGTGTAGCCAACTCTCCTCCTGCCTGTCAGTCTAGCCTTTGTCAATGGTATATTACCTGTAAGCTGTGCATATGTAGTTGGGTGTTTCCTGTCACCTCTTGTCTGTCTTTCATATTACTACTTTCTAGTTGTCTCCTGTCCATTGAAAGTCTCTATTTCAATTTCCTTTTTTTCCTCCACATGTGTCACTGCCTATTTTCCTACCTTTTTGTTAAACTCTCACTCTCTTCCTTACCTAATTCATTCCATTTTATTTCTCTTTAGATTTCATCTTCCAGTGACATTCTCTGCTTTAGTTAAGACTTTTACAGTAACAGTAACAAAAATAATTATTTAAATTTATGATTAAGTTACAAGGCAGCAATTATTTTATCCACATGCTCAATAGTTCATAGGACATTAAATATAAAATAACAAAGTTATGTAGCAATTTAGCTCAGGATTCTTTATCAGAACTCCAGCAAAAAAAGAGGAGAGAAAGATGATGATGATGATGATGATGATGATGACGATGATGATGATGATGATGACAACAGTTATAATAGCTAGACTTTCCAAAGTGCTTTAAGGCCTGTAAACCTCAATCTTATGGGAGCCTCAAAATGACCTTGAAAGATGGATGGTCTTATGTCCCCATTTTACAGCTGAAGAAATTGAGGCTGAAGGAAGTTATATGACTTGCCAAGACTTACAAAGCAAATAAATGTCTAAGGAAGTATTGGAACTCACCTCTCCTAGGCTTTAAGTTCAGCACTCTATCTCACTCTGCCACCTAGAGCTTTCTCTTTAAGAGGGGATACTTTTTTGTACTTTTGAACTGTTTCCTGATTCTCTCTGTGGAAATGATGCATATCTATCCAGACTTCTTAGCATTTAGGGCTCCTTTTATGAACTTGTGTATGCAAATATCTTTTTTCTAACTTACTAGAACATAGTTGTGCTCTATGGAAAAAAGAGAGCCTCTGTCTTTTCACTTGATTTTCTTATCTCCCTTGTACCAGTTGTGATGGAGGCACAAGACAGGCACTAAAAAGTGTTTGCTGAATGAATGAATGAATGAATGAATGAATGGTGACTGTAGCAGTAGGAAGCAGGAATTGGACACAATATATGCACATATTTATCAAACAATAATGAAAAGTATTCTGTTGAAGGGTCTATCTATCTAGTTATAAATACAGAGAAATTTATATATGTATGTATATATAAAATATATAAATATAAAACACATGTATGGCATATATTGCAATATCATTACATTATAACTAATTAAAATTATAAGTAATGGTGTTAATTATAACATTGATTACATTATACTATTAATATTTTGTTTGTAATAGTACAATTAGACTGTAATATACTATATGTGTTACTGGTATATTTTAACTGGTATATACAAATAAATACAATTAAACTGATGTGTGTATGCTATTGTGTGTATACATATTTTATCTATCTATCTATCTATCTATCTATCTATCTATCTATCTATCTATCTATCTATCTATCTATCCATCCATCCATCCATCCATCCATCCATCCATCCATCTATCTATCTATCTATCTATCTATCTATCTATCTATCTATCTATCTATCTATCTATCTACCTATCTGTCTCTTTAACTTATCTGTCTATGTGTGTGTCTGCGTACCAGCTTATAGGAAAAAATGGTAGCTCGATATAGGATACATTTATACACACATACATTCACAGTATATGCATACACATATACATTTTCATAAATCCACATGTATATTTGCATACACATATGTATATACACATATGCAATACATATACATATATACCTCCAGAAAGACAGACAGACATACACACTATCTTTTTCTCCCTCTGTTTTTATCTCCTGTAAGTAGCATTTTCTCTTTATAAGCTGGAACATGTGTGTATACATATGTGTGTATATAAGCTTAATTATGTAATGTATATGTATATATTTGTATATGCCGATTAATGTCTAACATAATACATGCATATTTATTAGCAAATGTAACGTTGTATTAATATAATCAAGTTTATAGGATATTTATTTTATGACATACTTTACTTTTTATTTCAAATAAGTGCATATGTGTCTTTTTTTTCCCTTTTTCCTATTGCCATAGTAATCATTCATTCATTCATTCGTTCGTTCCTTCATTCATTCATTCCCTCATTCATTCAACAAACACTATTAAATGCCTATCTTATACCTACTTTTCAATTGCAGGAAAATGCAAATATGAAAAATTGAAAGAGACATGGTCTCTCTTAGGTGGAATACTACCATATTTTAGTAAGAGAGAAAAGAGACATTTGCATAGGTAATTTCATAAGAGTACCATTAAATTCTAGGATGTATGATGAGATAAGGATCACTTCTACTTGGAGAATGCATGTGTGAATGCATACACATACATATATGTTTACATGTATGCATACATGTACCATTGCATTTAAGATATAATGCGAATTCATCTTTTCTATATGCATATATTTCTGAGGTTTTTTATTTCTTTATTATGAATAACTACCTTAGTACTATGGTTGGTCCTCTCTGACTAAGTGATGGAGTAGAAGACTAATTTCCCATTACTAGTGAAGGATAGAAAAATCTCAGAGCATCTCAAATATTTTTCCAGAAATTTGTTTGTAATCATGCTTCAGAATGTAATAAGTTATCTATGTGACTGAGTAAAATCCTCCCCTTCAAATTCCCAGGGACTCTTCCAAATCAGCTAACAAGAAGTAGCAACAGAAGTCATGGGAACAATCACACAGAAATGCAAATGGTTATCTGCCCTCTTGAAATGCATATTTAAGAAAATATGCATTTAATTATTTGTAAGTCAAAAACATTTATTATTTATCGCCCATGCTACACCTCTTATGTGTTAGAAAAGGTTGAAAGTTCAGATGATAACATTATTCTTGCCCTTGTGAAGTTATTTTCTAGTTAAGAAAAATAGTCTTATATTAAGAAGTGCCTGAGATGGGTGTATTAGATGATAATTTATCTAGAATTATCACTAAGATTTCTTCTAGATCTGAATGCCTTAATTCTATTATCTTATTATCTTATTATTGAGGAGAAGCATTATAGAAAATATATTGAAGTGGGAATCCAGAAGACTGGACAAAGACTGCTGCCACTGTCACTAAGCCATTTGACTTCTGTGGGCCTTGGTTTACGCATCTGTGAAATGACAGAATAGTGCCAATTCCTTCTCTACAATCCATGGCAACTCTTTTTTATTCTGTTTAATAAGTGCTTCCTTTCCAAAACTACCAATCTACAGTGATCTATAAACCTGATGTCACATACCAGCTTATGAGGAGAAAATTCTGCATGCAATCTTAATGTGTCATTGGAAATGCAGATCTGGAAGTCTCCCCTGAATCTGCTACAGAGGCAGTGCATTTTCTGATGATTGCCAAGGAAGCAGAGAAACAAATGCTGAATGCCAATGTGTCTTTTGGGAAAGTGACAGAGTATGGTGCCAACTTGGCAGTACACTCCAGACAAATCTAAAGGTCCCTAAAGCAGAACACCCAGCTTTGGAAAAAATGTTATCAGGTCTATAAAATGTCCCAGGGGAGGACTAGAGCAAAGAATAACAGCATTTTGAACTAAAAGGGACCTTAGTTGATTACACAGTCCAAACTGCCAATCCTTCCCAAGTGATAACTCCTACCATCCTAGGGACTGACCTGGGTTTCAGGAATATTTAGCCTCCAAATGTGGACAAGAAAATGAACTGAAGGCAGTTGACAGAATGGGACTCCAGGGGCCTCCCAGGGGTTCCGTCTATCTAAGGCATGTGGTGACATACTTACCAATCCGGTGGATGAAACAAGTTGGAGGGAACATATAAGACTCATGAAGTTAATGATTTAAACACCTGTATTTGAGTTCAATTAACAGCACAAGTAAAGGATGGAGGAGACATAGCTAGATTGCAAGTCATCTGAAAAGGTCCTTGGGGAGTTAGATGATTGCAAACTCAATATGAATTACCTGTAAGACATAGCACATGGACATAGTTCAGTTGGCAAAGTCAAGAGATGTAGAAACCACTGAGAAGATAATGAGTGTAAACGTGGAAGGAACAAGTTTAGAGAAAATTAAAGTAATTTAGGATGTCATTCTACTTTTAGACAACTCTTTCACAATTACTGTTGTCAAATTAAGACAGCATTTCTCTCTCTGTAACCTTAGTTTTGCTAGATTGCCTTATATGTCTCTTCTATATGACTGTACTTTAAACATTTGAATCAGATAATCAAGTCCCACCTTTCCTGCCAATCTCAACATTCTTTAAGTATTCACTCAAGTCACCTTTTCATATTTTATATCCTATTCTGCATATGCCCCCTAGTCCCCCCACCCCATAAAGTGTAAAAAATATAACAGAATGGAACATTTTATACATCTCCTGATCAGTGTGGAATATAATGAGACGTTTTCTTTACCTGGTATAGATATTACTTCTATGAATGCAACCTACAATTTTTTTTACTCTGTTGGCAGCTATGCTATGCAGTTATTTCAAACAGAGTTTGTAATCATCTAAAGCCCTTAGGTCTTGTTCAGATGACTTTCAGTCTAGCTATATCTCCTCCATCCTTTCCTTGTGCTGTTGACTGAATTTAAATTCAGGTATTTAAATAATTAACTGTATAATATTATGTACCTCCGTTAGTTTTGTTAAAAAATGTAAAGGCATCAAAAGACATGTCATCCATGTCTTTGTGTTGAACAGGATGGGATAATGGAGTTTTGCATGTTGTTAGAGTAGTCTCAACTCATACATTTATATATCCATTTATCAACACATTTATCAAAATACATTATTTATGGCACTAGAATTTTATAATTACCCACATCCACTTGAACATCATCACTGATGGGGAATTCATTACCTTTCAATTTCGTCCTTCTGTAGAGCTCTCATCATTAGGAATGTTTTCCATCTAGAAAACCAGTATCTATCTGCCTCTAATGTCAATGCATCATTCCTACTTCTGTCTTCTGCAGTCAAGTCAAATAAGTCTAATTGCTTATCTCCCTTTTTCTTGAATTTATATCATTGTTATCTTTATTGGTATTAAATTTTATTCAGAGTTTACTTTGACCTCTTAATGACAAAATCTATGGCATTTTATCACTTTTCAATCTTCTTGAATTATCTGTAACATTTTATATGTGGATCACTCCTACCTCCTGGGTACACTTTCTTCTCTGAGATTCCATGATAAAAATCTCTTATTTTCTCCTTCTACCTATCTGATCACTCTCTTCAGTCTTTGCTGAATCACCAACCATATCACCCCAACTAACTCTGAGTGGAACCTCAAGACTCTATTTTGAGTTTTTTTTCTTCTCTTGATTTTTTTTCTCATGTTGAACTGATCAGTTTCCATGGATTCACATGTCCTATTTATGCACATCCTTCTCAGATCTGTCTATCCAGTCATATTTCTCTCTTGAGGTTCAAGAAGTTACATGTATCCAAAAGTCTATTGGATGTCTCAGATTGAATAATTCACACACATCACTTATTTAATATCATTTAAAATGGAACTCATCTTTCCACCAAACCCATCCTTGTCTAAATTTCTTTTTATTTCAAGAGAAAGATCATACATTGTCATTCAAGTTGATTCTTTACTTTCACTTGCCCCTTATATCCAAATACATTGTCAAATATTATCATTTTAAACTCCATATTTGCTCTCACATATGTTCCCTTTTGTGAACACATAATTACCATACTCTTAGGTTTTAGTCAACTTTCTCCTAGAAAGAGGTAATTAAAATAATCTCAGATTTGGTGTATGTAGTGAGAACACAATATTCACAGTGCCAACAGCAACTGTGAATATGCCAGCATAGTGCTCAAATGCAAAATATAACAGACTCTCCATAGAGAATACAGAAGAAAACATTTATCCAAGTACCAGAAAACCAAACCACGAAACCAGAAACCAACATAGTAGCAAAGAACTTAATACACCATAACAGCACAGAGAGCCACACCATCTTTTTGCCTTCCCACAAACCAAAATTCATAAGTCTAGCTGTCTGTCTGAATGTGTCATCTCCTCCCTCTAATTGCTCTGACTTCCAGCTTCCTGTGGGCTCTGCTCCACCCTTCATCAAATTCCTCCCACCAAAGGCTCCATGTAATTACATTTTGCCTATTAGGGGGCATGGAAAATCTTTGAAGCAGGGAAGTTCTTCACATTCCCTTAGGCTTGTTAAGAGTTAGGGAAGACCTTCAAATTCCCATTACCATCATGGTGAACTTCACATTCCTCTGTATTCCAGTCTTCTTCCAGAGGGTTACCAAACTGACTTTTTAAAGTGCAAATTTGACTATATCATTCTTCTACTCAATTAACTACAGTGGTTCACTATTACCTCTAGGAACAAATTCATTCCATTGGCTTTTCCAGTTTTTTGCAACCTGATCACATCTTCCATTTGCACATTTATTACACATTATTCCCCTCTATATGATTTTTGTTTTGGCCATACTGGGCTCTATCAGTCCCTTACATATAATCCAATGTGTCCTATTTCCATTCCTTTCCACAGATTGTCCCGCATACTTAACAAGCTCTCCCTGTCCAACCATGCTTCTTGGAATCATTGAATTATGTCAAAATTTAGCTCATGTATCACTTTCTTCAGGAAGTTTTTACTACTTCTCTCACACTCATCCCTCCCCCCCCACTTTATTGTTTTCACCTCTTATGTTATCTAGTAAGTAGTTTGTATAAGTTTTTCATATGTCTCTGCTACCATGTTATCTCCCTTCTTAGAATTAGAGCTCCTTGAGAACAAAGATGTTCACTTTTGCCTTTGTATCCCAATCATCAAACACAATGCCTAGCATAATGGGTGTTTAATGAGTGCTTGTTGATTTATGACCTAAATTTGGCCTTGTGGCTTGAACTTTTCAGAATTTGTTTATGTTTTTTTTTGTTTGTTTGATTTCCAAACCAGAGTCAGCAATCCACTGTACAATTTCTCTAACCTTCATGTCTCTGGAAAATCTGATAAACTTTTCACCAATGCCTTAAGCCAATTGATCCTCTTTGTAGTTTTTCTTTTAATTATCTTAAATCAATGAATCACTCAATCTTTAAACTTCTACTAAGAAGCCAATATATAGTAGCTACATGGCATCTTTAGACCTAACCTAAACTCATGGTATAAATCTACCTATTTTTATTTTGCTTTTATTTCTTCATTTTATCTATAAATATATCATTAGGGCAGCTAGGTGGTACAGTGGGTAGAGTGCCAGACCTGGAGGCAGAAAGATGAGTCTTTCTGAATTCAAATCTGACCTCAGATGTTTAGTAGCTGTGTGGCTTTTATCACATTACTTAACACTGTTTGCCTCAGTTTTCTCATCTGTAACAGGAACTGGAGAAGGAAATGGCAAAACACTACAGTATCTTTGTCAAGGAAATTTCAGTTGGGATCACCAAGAGTCTGACATAACCTAAAGGGACTAAACAATTACAAAAACAGCTCTAGCCCTTAAAAGGTTTTTTTTCCCTATTATTTATCAATATTGGGATTTATTTTCTTCTTCATCATGCTTCCCCTGGAATTTACAATCAGAAGATAATTTTCCCTCTTGGAGAAGATTGAAGATAACGGAATCGCATTATTCCGTATTCTGTCATCAGCAAACATTATATTATCTGTGGGTCATTTCTTTTCCGTGGTCTTATATTGATCACAACTTTAAAAATCTTTAAAAAATTAAAATCATTTTTTCTCATATAGTTCAGTTCATTCTAGAACGAAGTCTTCCTAGCACTTTTCTTAAAGGTTTGAGCAAATGAGTGAATAAATGAATGAAAAATCTTTAATCTTGCTTGTTATTGAGCTAAGTGCTGGTGATACAAATATGAGCCAACAAGGCTGTCTTTGCACTTGAAAACTCGTTTTAAAATAGGTGACCATACATATGAGGAAATGGTGGCCAGGGGAAAGGATTTCTGACAGTAATGATCAGAATAGAAAGTGAATAGAGTCATTGATATATCCTTTTCAGGATGGCAGTTTTAATTATTATTTAATTATATGATTTAATAATTTATTTAATTATATTTAATAATGAATGATTTAATAATTATATGATTTAATTATTATTCTCAGAACAAGATTTGTAAAACATAGGAGTGGGGTGAGAGAAAGGGATGAAATAAGAGGAGGAAATGGATTTGAGAGTCCATGGAAGAGACTTGTTGGACCTGAGTCTGGCCAAGAAAAGGTGAAGAATGTTCACACATTAGAGCCTGGGATCACAGAGGTTGCACCTTCAATTTCAGACAGAGGTGGAACCTTCAGCAAAGGTGGTATGATGCAGAGATGGCAGGAATTAATCCTATTGCTTTTCAATAAGGAATATATTTTCATGTCTGCTGTCCAGTTATAAGTCATATCCCCAAAAGTTTCAGATCTATATCTATATCTATATATACATACATGATATATATTACCATATATATATGTATATATATATGGTGATAAGAAAATCAATAAAATCCTAGAAAAAGGTTAGCTTAATTCATAGAGGCTGTATCCATCACATCAAACTATCCCTATTATTAAATAGGCACAGAAATATTTGTTGCATAGTGAGTTGAAATACACCTTTACAAAGAATGATAAAACCGTACAAATAATTTCATAGAACTGTGAGGGGCTTTACATGTAGGTTAGTCCAAACTTTCAATTTCAGAAACAAAGAAATGAAGGTCAGAGTGTCTAGATGACTTGCCCAAGATGATGTTCATATTTTAAAGCTTCACATAGGGATATAGAACTTCAAACCAGTGTGCTACTATGTATGGGGTTTACAGAGAAGCAACGGCCACTGAGAGAGTTTGATATACATTCATGGCAACTCTTCATGTTTGAAGTAGAGATTTTGGCCTGATAACAAGTCTAGAAGGCAAAGTAGGAATAGCACTTATGACTCATCGTAGGAAAATCTTCAAGCATGCAGAATGGAAGAAATCTCTGGACCCGGATAGATCTTTTCATCTGTGTTCACACAAACATTGTAATAGGATTGTGCCAAGCTAACAGGTCTTCATCATCTCTATTAGAATAGTGAGCATAAGATAATTTAATCGTGATGGATGAAGAAAGATATGAATACAACTATACTTCATTAGCATGGTGCCCCCAAATACATTTATATGTTCCTTCCATTATTTTATATTCCCTTACTGATGCCAAGTTCATCAGAGAGTCTTCCAGTATCCCTTAAAAGATTATTACTATCATATTTATTTCTCTGCAGTTTCTAAGTTCATTGTCCTTTTTTTACAAAACAAATGATTTAGTGAATGGGATTATCAATTCCTCTTTTCATTTAAGGAATATGTTATCAAATTTGGCCAACTATTTCTGTTATCTTTCTCAAATATTCCTTTATGTTCACTGATGATGTTTTATGATGACTTTTTTCACATTAGAAGTCAGTCTTTCTTACCCATTATGATAGTATGCTGATCAATGCAGTCATGCTTTCTGCATTTTATGTAGCTCTTTCTTTGAACCCTCTTTCAGATGCATCTCAAAAGGACATTTGCCTTAAATCTTGATTTAAATGTTACACAGACTCTACAAGTGATCATCCAGTCCTTGCCTAAAAACCACCAGGAAGAACAAAGTTTTAGAGTTAGTCCTTTCTACTTTGTCAGCTTGAAATGTTAGGAAGCATTTTATTTTCCTGCATTTTGTTTCCTTTTTCTAACATCAAAACTAGATTTACCTCTTTGCACCTTCTACCCATTGTGACTGATTCTTCTCTATAGAACCAAATTATTGTTCTATCATTTCAGTCATGTCTGATTCTTCATGGCTCCATTTTGGGATATCTTGGCAAAGCAGTGGAGTGATTTGTCAGTTCCTTCTCCAGCTCATTTTACAAATGATAAAACTGAGGCAAACAGGGTTATATCACTTGCCCATGGTTACACAGTTAATAAATGTCAGAGGGTGGTTTTGAGCTAAGGTCTTTCTGACTCCACATCCAGGGAACTAAACAGAACATGTCTAATCCCTCCTTCATAGGATAGCACTTTGAATACTTGTAGAAAGTTCTCATGTCTCCCCTGATTCCTCTCATCTCCAGGCTAAATATCCTATATTCCTTTAACTAATTCTTGAATTCATATCATATGAATAATAATTGAAGGAAAGGAGGATGTTCAGCTTGGAAAAAAAAAAACTGGCTTACCACCTGGCCCAAAAAGAATCTTCGCTAAAATATGTCAAACAAGTGAGTTGTCATTCTATCTCTGCTCAAAGATGTCAAATGAGGCAAAATCCATAATGTTCCATTCTGCTTTGGGGTAGGCCTAGTAAGTATAAAAATAGCTGTTATGTAGCCCAAATTTTCTCCTTTGCAAATTATTTCAGACTTAGGATTTTATTCTTAAAAAAAATTCCCTCACAATATATTTTGATTAACTTTCTTCATTTGTAGTAGATTTTTTCTTTTGTAGCAGCTTCCGGTAACTTGAGGATACTCTTTTAAAGTTTGCAGTACATATATTTCCTTTTGAGAGAAACTGTACTCTTTTCCATCGTTCAGACACAGTCATGTAACCTTTGCAAGTCAAATACATATCTTTTCTGTGTCTCAGTTTCTCCATAAGTGCAATGAGTATAGTAATAATTGCTGCTATTTTCCCTGTGGGCGACTGGAAGGACTGTCAAACTCATGCTTGCAAAATGATGTGCTGTCCTTGGGAGTCAGATATAATATAAATACAAAATATGGTAATGGGATCCCTTAGACCACAGTTGCCTTTCTGAATGCGTGACATTTTCTTGGGGGGAAATAGAAATAAAATCTTCAAATTGGATTTTTAAAGTATTGCTTTCATTGTTATATATATATTTTTAAAAATCTGATTACTTACAGGCACAGAAACCCCTTAAGATCAATGTATGGACCATGTGATTGCAGTCCATTTAATAGTTGCCTAATGGCTGGAAAGAGTTAATTCAATTTCCAAAGGTGCCTTACTTAGAGCCAGGAAGTAACTTAGGTTACTAAGGGAAGCTGGCTCAATTATGTAGAAATACTTAGCTTGCTTATGCACCTCTCAGCTCCACCCTCTGCCAGCTGTTTTTAATCAGTGCTGATTCCTTGGTTCAACTAATACCCCCTACAAGTGCTGACTCCAAACTTCCTGCTCAAACAAGACTTCTCAGTAATTGCTCACTCATTTGGATCAAACTCCCCTTTAGCTTGTCTTTTCACTGTTTTCCACCTCCCTCACTCATTGCTGATCTCTCTAGGTTAAGTGTTAATAATTAGTGCTCATTTTTCCTTGTCAGAATTTTCTGTTAAATCAAAACATTGGCTTTTTAGTATTTCAAACAATTTGGGGGTAACAGGATGATACAAGGAGAGTACAAAGTTAAGTAAGACTGGACTTTTATGACTTGGAATGGCCAAGTGATTTTGTTATTTTGTTTTGTTTTTTGGTCTTGATTAGTGACTAGTATATTTTCAGAAAGTTCTACCTCCGTCAATGCAGAACAATGTCTTGTCTAAAATTTATGATCTTAGTTCCCTGGAGATGAAAAAGGATTAGTGAGTTGCCCATGGTTATGTGGCCAGAATGTGTCAGGGGTAAGATTTGAACTCATAAGTTGTCTCTCTAATTCTCATAGGTAGCAAAATACAGAATTATGAAATAGACATTTTTGAGCTAGTCTAGAAATAATTTCTGGAACTATGTGTTACATCTATTGTCCTTGTCTCTTTGTCCATTTTATGTTCATGTGGTTGTCTAAATTGGGGAGCCATGGGTATTAAATGTTAAAATGAAAAATCATTTACTTTTGCCATCATGCATTGATTCTTCTTAGCCTAGAAGTTTTCAAAGAATCACACATGAGAAAGGTTTCCATAGGGCTGGAAGCAATCTTCAAAATAAAAAAAGAAACTCTAATGCAAGACTCTACCTATGTACAGGATTGTACCTAATCTAACCTGGACAAGTAGGTATTTACTCATATTCTTTTCTAGGAAACGGTAAGTCTGTAGGAGTCACAGTCTCATGACCTGGTTCCCCAAATAGAGAGGGTTAAAGTACTAACTCCTTGAATATATTGTGAATTGGAAATGAAAGAAGTGTGAGTTCTAATCCCTTCTTCTTTAACATCTTATTTTCCTGAGCTGTTAAATAGCAACACCATTTACCACACCAACTTGAGGAATGGAATAATGAATAAAATTGATTTTAATTCACTTTATAGATGTACTGCTGTGCAAATGCCACAGGGTGATACAGTATAGTTGCAATAAGGCTTAGTTTCTGTTTCTGTTTGCTAGATAAACTGAGTTGAATCTCTTACCTTCTTTCTTTTTCAGCTTCTTATTGTGATGATTACCTTTTATAAAGCTTTTCCAGTTAGGTGCTACATAAATATGGATACTGAACTTGATTATTCCCTTTGCACTGAGAAATGCTCATTCTCCTGTTTCAGAGGAGGAAATTTTTTCCACTTTCACTCTTTTGTTTGCGCTGATGTCTACTTAAAGATAGAGTAAAATAGCTGACCAGAAAGTCACCCTTCCAGCTGTATAAGGTGGCTGTCAGTAAATTGCAAATGACCTGAGGTCTAAATTCTCCTTTCACCCTTCCCACCATCCAATACACAGCACAAAGACAGGAAGAGAAAATATGGCCATGAAAAACTAAGCAGGCAGGATTCTGGTGGAAGAGGTAAATTTGGTTTTTCACCAACTCTCAGAGCTGGAAGGGATTTTGCAAAGTCATTTAATCTAATTTGCACTTAAGTTTACAGATGTAAAATAACTTGAAATTTTGAAAAACGTACTTAAAGTGTTATGGAAAACCTAGTTCTCATATGACTTATAAAGCACATTAACTAATTCAAATAATTATAGCATTGTTGAAAAAAATAATTACTTCTACATAAATACCAAATAAGCTATGACTATTTATTTTTTAAGATTGACTCTTAAAATATAGTGATAGATAGATAGATAGATAAATAGATAGATAGACAGATAGACAGACAGATATAATTTCTAGAACTGTATCAGTCTCCCCCCAAAATGAGAAAGATTAAACCTTTCATTATGTTTGTCTTTATATTTTTCCTAGTCAAGTAAAGAGACACTGGAAAAAGTTACGTTTCTCCTTTCTAGTTGTTCTAATGATTGCTCTTTGACTCCTCCTGGAGCTAGGAGGGAAAATGTCATATTCTGATCCAAGATTTGCTGAAAAATAAAACAAGATCTTGGAGTAACTATCCTTAAAGGACAAACCAGTTAGGCATCAAAAGGAGTCTTGTTTATATCTCTTTATAAAGATGAGACTTCAATCTAGCTGTAATCTTCTCAACTCTATTGTTTCAGTGGCAGCTGAGGCAGGGGGGTGTGGAGAGAGAGAAGCAGTATTGATATCCCCCACCCACACCCACACTACAATAAACTAGAAGGTAATAAGCGTCAATTAATAGTTATCAATTACCGTGTATATCTAAGCGGTCATGCTTCCAATGAGGCAAAAATTAGGAAGCAGGTGGGTTTTATAGTTACAATTGTAAAAATGGAAAACTTCAAATGAAAAATCAGAATTAGTTCATTCAATTGCTATGTGGCTCTGGAGTCAGTGGATTTAAGTGTTGATCTTTACTGTTTCTATGGCTGCTACTATTATATTCTGTTTGCATATACACTTGGAGCTTACTGTGGTATTTGCTGCAAGACATCAGTCTAAACATAATTTCTGCCAAACTATTTTGTAGTTTTCCCTAGTAGTTAGTGTCAGACAAGGAATCTTTCACCCAGTAATTTATGCCCATTGATTTATAAAACATAAACCTACTGTTTCTAATTATTTCTGTTTCTTGCTTATCTAATAAGCTCCTCTCATTAGCTTTTCTATTTTTTAAAACAGCAACAAATAATTTTGATGATTATAGCTTTGTAACAATATAATTCAAAGTCTTAGAACACTATACTTTCTTTATTTCTGTTTAAAACAAAACAAAACACAACTTTGTTATTGCTATGTCTTATTCTATTAAGTATCCCCTTGGTGACTTGGTAGGCATAGTGCTAAATCTGAAAAATTAATTGAGATAGAACCATCTTAATTGACACAACCATACAAAACCAAACCAAGAATAGTGAATATTTTTTTCTGTAAAAAAACATTTTAATTTTATTTACACAAATTCTATGAATGCCTTAGTAGATAGACTTCCTGGTTTTGTATGCACTTTGTAGTTATTTTGAATGTGTGTGCATGCATGTGTGTGTGAGAGAGAGAGCGAGAGAGCGAGAGAGCAAGAGAGAGAGAGAGAGAGTTTAATTGTTTAATAAAGTCTCTTCTTTGTTATGGTTAGGGATACATGATAATGCCTATGACTTCTGTGAATTTTCTGTATCCTGCTACTTTACTTAGGATATTAATCATCTCAGTCAATATCTTTGCTGATTTTGTGGATTTGTATATTACAATGATATTTGAAATAGGGATCATTTTTTCTCCTCTTTGTATGTATAGGTTTATTTTCTTTTTCTCTTTTTTTCTTATCTTGATGTTATAGCTAGCTTTTCTAAAATTGTCAAAAATAGTGGAGTTAGGGGACCTCATTCTTTTGAATGTGGATAAATGGCTCCTCGGGTACAGGAATTAGCAATGAAAAGTCTAATAAGTGTAGTAAGCTTCAGACAAGGATGCCTTCCCTATACCTATTAAATCATATTACATAGGTCTAGTAGGGAACAAGATCACTTTGCTAACACAAACTTTAAAAGATGGTTTCTTGCAGCATAGTCTAGTGGTAAGAAATCAAGGTAAGGACACAGAAAACTAGATATTTATTCTATCATCAAGTAGTTGATTTCCTTTGAGTAACTTTTCTAGGCCTCAGTTTCCTCATACATAAAACAAAGAAACACATTTTGTTAATGCCTCTTATTCCTATGATTCTATGACTTCTCTGTTGCTTAATTTTTCATTCATAAAATAAGGTTAATAAAATACGTCTTCTTGAATTGGCAGGATTGATTTAGGGATAAAATGAGATGAGATATGAACTCAGTTAAAAAAAATAAACATGTAAGCAGCTCAAGGTGGCATTTCTATCTATTTTTATAGGTGTTTTCTATAAAACTAGGTCAGGGACACTTTCTATTTTTCTTTGTCACCACCTTCATGGCTCATAGAATGTTTTGCATGTACTAGATACTGAAGTAAATGATCTTGATTTATTTAATCATCAAACTTGGTTGAACATGGTACAGATGGCTCAACATTTTAACAGTAATTGTTGTAAGTGGAGTGGGGGAGGTGTAGGGGTAGGTGGCACAGTGCATTCAGTGCTGGGGCTAGAGTCAGTAAGACTCATTTTCCTCTGTTCAAATCTGACTTCAGACACTTGCTAGTTGGTTGATTCTGGGCAAGTCACTTGACTCTGCCTTAGTTTTCTCAATGTAAAATGAACTGGAGAAGGAAATGGCAAACCACTCCAGTATCTTTGCCATGGAAATCCCAAATAGGGGTCATCATCAACAACAACAACAACAACAACAACAACAACAACAACAACAACAATGTGAGGTTATTGTGATCTAAAAGAATAGAGTTATATTCATTATCTTGATTTTTACAGGGAAATTGAAGATTTGTTCCAGGAGATTGATTTCTGGCAGGACAGGCTTCCTTCCTGTGGCAACACCCATCCCAGTGCTTTTCCTGGATATACTCTATCAGGTTATCTCTAGTTCATTCCTCTCCCAATGTCTTCATTCTCTCTCAGTTTTTTTTTATATCCTCTGCAGTAGGTTAAACTTTTTGCAGACCAAACTGTCTTACCTACAACTGATATCTGTGGCACTAATGGTCAAGTCTCCCAGTTACTCAGTTATATTTTTCCCATGCATGCAAATTTCTGGTTATAATTCCATCTCTCCTTAAAGCCACTTATAAAGAACTAGTAAATGATCATCAGGTACCTCCCTCCCTGACACACACGCACATTGATATGTAGAGGATATGCCTCTGTATCATTATATTTATATTCAGATTGAAATTACTAGATATAGAAATAAAGAGTACAGATTGACCCATATTTTAGTTTGCATGCATGTCAGTAGTTCTGATATGCGATTTAGAATTTTAACAATCATGGAATACCTGGTATATGATTTAGAAAAATATAATTCCTTATTGAAATATGACCTGCAGGTTTTATAAGCAGATTTCCTTCTCTTAAACCACTTTAACAGGCAATGTGCACCCATATTACTGTTACTGAAAACTGCACTCCAGCTCATGCTTAACAAAGATTTTTAATGCCCTTGTGAATTTTGTTTTAAATTTTTTTTCTACTGCTTGCAGAAAAAAACCAACAACAACACAGATCTGCTGCCTATGCGTTATTTGCATATGCCCTGGGATCCCTCTAATATCCATCTCTCTACCTACATAAAGTAAAAAAAAATCTTGTGGTTCTTTCTTTTTCTCTCTCTTATTTTGTGGAGACAGGAAAGGGCACTTTTCAATAGATCCTAACCATTACGTAGTGCCTAGAAAAGGGAACTGATAAGCCAGTGTGATCCTCAATTATTCTGAGTGTATACCTCTGATCAAGTCACTCTATGGTTCAAAATATTCAGTAGCCCCCTACTGTCAGAATGATTAAGCATAAACACCCTAACCAAGAGCTCAGGTAGTTTGGTTGCCATGCATCTTTGCAGTTTTATCTCATCTTGTGCCATTATATGTGCATGGAAACACACATGTATATTCACAATACACACACACACACACACACACACACATATATATATACATATTTGTTCCGTTAAAATTACATGTCTATATCGGTATCTCTAGGCATAATGCGTATACATATAAGTATATATTTGTACATATGTAGATAGACAGCCAAACAGAAAGATAGATAGATAGTCCGGATGTTTGAATTCATTTGTTAAAGTAGCATATAGTGAAAAGAAAAACCCTGTACAAATTCAAAAATGCAATTCTTCTATAACACAATATGTGTGTATGCACATACACACATCTATAAATATCTATATCCATCTACATATGTATATACATATATACACTTATGTGTGTATTGATATGTAGATAGATAGATGGATGGATAGATAGATGGATAGATGGATAGATAGATAGATATCTCTTAGGGAAGTGCCTAAGGCAAGAAGGAGGTAAATTACTTACCTAGGTTCATTCAATCTGTATATGTCACAGGTAGGACCTCAATCCTGGTTCTCTAGACTCAAAGGCCCATCCTTTTTAAAGCCTACAATGCTGCATCACTACATGTATACAGCATTCCCAGTTATTCCTGATACCTTTTCCTGTTTTTACACATTCATGCATGTATTCCAATTGCTAAAAAAGACAAGGCTTTCTCCACAGCCCTTCCCCATTTCACATAAATACCTCCTCACTACCATTCGGTTGTATCAACACATTAATTAAATACCATCACTCTATTAGGAACTAGGGATACAAAGACAAAACAAACATAATCAGTATCTTTCCCTCAAAGAGGTTACCTTCTAGCATTGAAATCCTCCTACCTAAACTTTAAGGCCCAATTCTGGTGGCACCTCTTTTCTACTCTGAAATGCCTTATCTGGAAGTGACAATTGCATCATATTTCTCATATCACTTTTTTGTCTCTTACTATATTTTGTGTTACATTATGAATGCATATACCTTATTTTTTTAATTAAGTTACCAATTTAAGTTAACTAATTAAGTTACTATCTATAAAACCCTTAGTATAGTGTCCAGCGTAGACACAAAACATGCCTGTTCCCTTGCCTCCCCCCTGCAAAAAAAACAAAACAAAACAAAACAAAACAACCAACCCTCTTTTTTTAGGGAATGGTTCAAGAAAGGAAATAGCTCTGAGCAGTGTGATCTCCTCAAGAGCAATTATTCATTGCTATTAGGAGCTGAGGTATGGAGAAGAAAAGGTCCAATGAGCACAGCAGATATCATGTCCAGGATTAAGATGCCTCAAGAAGGAACATGACATTAGATCCTTATAGTGTCAGGGGTATTGGTTACCTGGGATTCTTACTTACCTCATATGTCTGCTTTACTTGTAGTGTATTTCTACACTTCCTACTCACTGACACTGTGTAAAGTCACGGGAGAGTGGACCCTAGCTTTATGGGTAGCTTATTTTACAATTTCTGTTCTCATAAAGACATCTCAGTAATGCTTTAGTTTTGAGCTAATTGTGTCTTCTGGCTATTAGAAATAATCACAACGGTGGGAGCTATTGAGATATAATTTTAAGAAGTAAGACACAGAATAGCATGAACTTTAGGTAGTTATCTTTAATGGTACCCAACGTGC
Organism: Pseudocheirus occidentalis; assembly: GCA_028646575.1. Taxonomy (NCBI): domain Eukaryota; kingdom Metazoa; phylum Chordata; class Mammalia; order Diprotodontia; family Pseudocheiridae; genus Pseudocheirus; species Pseudocheirus occidentalis. The sequence continues at coordinate 128,594,282 of CM053600.1, read as the reverse complement.
AAGAATGTCAGAGTAAGCTTATAGAGGCCTTCATACCCACAGGAGGCTACATAGAGCATTGTTTTGGTCTGTACTGGTGATTTTTAAAAAATAGAGAACTCTTTCCTTCAGTGCAGATGAGGGAATTTAAAGTTACCTAGGTCACTGAGAGACTTAATTATGACCTCACAGCAACTTGAGTAGTATATGTTATAATTAGGATTAGAACTTAAGTCTTCCTAACTCCAAGACTCCTCTCTATCCTCTATGTCACACTGCATACCCAGAAATGAAGCAGGAAAAGGAACAACCAACAGATGATTCATGATCTCTGAATAGCCCAAGTGAATGCCTTACAATATGCTAGGTATTTAGCATGATCATAATTCAGTCCTGTAATGAACTACTTCAGTATGACTATATTGTAAATGGTACCCTAGTAACCTTAAGTACCTAAAATAGTATCAGTCATAAAGTTGTAATTTTAGAGTTGTAAGAATCAAAAGATTGTAGATCAGAGTTGGAAGAGACCATGAACATTTCTACTCTACCTTCATTATTGACACAGATATGAAAAATGAGGCCCAGAGAAGGTAAGTGATTGACCAATGTCACACAGGAAGTAAACAGCAAAACATTTTGATATTACCAATGCACATTTACATATTTTTCTAACTTGATCCTCATAAGAACCTTGTGAAGTAGTTACAACAGTTATTATTCTACACACTTCATAGATAGATAACTAGGCTTCAGAGAGTACAATGTACTGAACGTCACATAGCTAGTGAGAGAGAAACAAGACTCAAATTGCAGTCTCAATTAACTAGAATTCTACTACTTTTCACCCTCTTCTAAGGTGCCCCTTAACTTCACTGAGTTCTTTTAAGATATGAAGTCACTGACAGGATTGATTAACTAGTCAATCAGGACTGAAAGGACTCAACAACCAGAACTACAACTACAACAAGAACAACAAAGAAAACCAACTATTTTCTGGGTTATCTGATATGCTCAGCAATGTTCTAAGCCTTATAAGTGGTAAAGGAAGCACAAAACACAATCCTTGCCATAAAGGATCAAAAAATATAATAACAAAGGTCTAATATTAAAAAATAAGCAATAATAAAATATAGACCATAATTTAATTCCAAATTTCATGATACATTTCTAGTACAACAGGAATTCAGAGGAAGGAAATCAATAATGTCATGTGACATCATGGAAGGTCTCACGATGGAGAGGATTGAAGTTGGCCTTCAATATGAATGGATAAAGTCAGTAAAGAGGATTAAAGAAGTTGTTTCAGGCAAGAGTGACAACAGAAATAAAGGCAGGCATGTAGGAATTGAGGAAAGTAACCTTACTGAATAGAGCAGAAAGCATATGATAGTCATAAAAAATAAAATTGACTATGTAGGTTGTGACCTGATTATAGAGTATCCTGAGTGTCAGTTCAAAGTCTAGACTTGATGTGGTAGAGAATAAAGATTTATTGGAGGCTTTTGAGTGCTGAAGTATGGCAATGAAAGTGATGTTTAAGGAAGATGAATCTGGCAGCAGTGAGCAGGATGGATTGAAGAAAGAAGTGGGAGAAAGAGAAGTCAGTCAAGAGGCTGTTGCATTTATCCAAAGCATAAGGTGAGGAAAATATGGCCTTGATGGTAGGCAGTGGGAAAGGAACCAGAAGAGGTCCTTTTCATTCTTTTATGGATAATTAAATATATTTATTTACAAGGGATGTTTATTCCAAACATTCACAAGGTGCTAGAAAACCTCAAAAGGGAATATGGATCTATAAGTTGGATCTAAAGTTATTGTACAATCATAGGAAGGTCAAGCTAGAAGACTATTTAAAGATTATCTAGTTCAGGGGTGGGGAACCTGCAGCCTCATGCAACCACATGTGACCTTCTAGGTCAGTGGTTCTCAAGCTTCCTATTGCTGCTACCCTTTAATACAATTCCTCATGTTGTGTTGACCCCCAACCATAAAATTATTTTTGCTGCTACTTCATAACTGTAATTTTGCTACTGCTATGAATCTGATATGCAGGAAATATTTTCATTGTTTCAAATTGAACATAATTAATACAGTGATTAATCACAGAAACAGTCTATGATTATATATTGTGAAATATTTATTTCTAAATACAAATAAATGAAATTTTGTCTTGAAGCATGGTGTAGCATGGGTAACAGTCTTAGTATAACAACAGTAAACTACATTGCTCCATTTTGCAACAGCATGCATAAAACACCAAAGTTAGGGTGAAGGTTGAGATTGCTTCTTTCTCACCAGATCAGAAATTCTCAGGGCAGTCTTTGCAAGAGCACAACAAAGATCCTTTTTCACAATAAGTCTACTTCTGTATTTAGACTTGATAACCAACAAATTGGAAAACCCTGTTTCACAAAGATATGCTGTATGAAATGGAAAAAGAAAGCACAACACAGTTTCACATAGAACAGGGTATGACTGCAAACACTTGATTCAGAATTTTGTGACTGGCATTGCAGAGAAATCGGTTCTCGCTACATCGCTGTTAGTAAGTTCAATGAACTCCTCTTGTGCTGTCTCAGGAACATCTTCAACTTTGACTGTGAATGGGCTTTTAGCAAGTGCAAATGGGGTGTCAGGTAGATTTGGAAAGTATGATGAAATTTCATCTGCAAGCATGTGCAAGTGTTCTTTCACAAAAATTTTCATCGTAATCCTTCTGTCTGGTTCAATGTCATGTTCTTCAAAGAAAGCTGATAAGGTAGGCAACATGTAAATTTTATTTTCATCCTATTTAAAAAATTTTTTTTGCCAAAGCTGAAGTTTCATTTGGAATGATTGGGTCTTTTCAGACAAATCGAGGCATGATGCATTTGGTCCTTGCAGTGATAAATTTAACTTATTTAAGATGGCAAAGATGTCAACCTAGTAAGCTATTTTCTGCAGTTCACTTTTATTACTGTAAAGTGCTTCAAACTGCAGTTTTGATTTCTGATTAAAAAACATTTTGAGTTCATCATGAAGCTCAAAAACACGTTTTAAAACTTTTCCTCTTGACAATCACCTCACTTCAGTGTGAAGTAGCAAAGCATTGTTAGGCCCATCCAGCTCCTTGCACAGTTGCAAAAACAGTCAACTGTTTTAAGTGCTTGCCTTTAAAAAATTGACAGAACTTATGATGCTTTCCTTTACTTCTTGTAACGCTTGTGGCAGTGTCTTCATTGCTAATATTTGCTGATGAATCACACAGTGAGTTCTGATGACTTTTGGTGTCTCATTCAGTACCAAACGTTGAAATCCAGATCAGCATCCTAGCATAGCTGGAGCACCATTTGTGCAAACACCACAATCCTTTTCCCAAGAGATCTTATGCTCTTTCATGAATGAATCAACTGTGTCAAATACATCACATGAAATAGATGTCATTTCAAGAGGTTTGCAAAAAAGAAACTCATCTTTAAAGCTGCCATCGTTAACATACCTCACATAAACCAGTTACTGTGAACAGTTTGCAACGTCTTTAGATTCATCAAGCTGGATACTAAATATTGGAAGTGGAACAGATTTAATTTCCTGAATTACCTGATCAAGAATATCAGAAGACATGTTATCTGTTCTTCTGCAGACAGTGTTGTTAGATAAGAAAATTGCACTCAATTTCATAACAAATTTGTCTCTGATCATAACTTGAACAATGTCTTTGGCCTCTGGCAACAGCTAATCCTCAGCAATGGTGTGAGCTTTCATAGCTCTGGCTATTCTGAGTGCCACCAAATATGAAGCCTCAATGGCTGCTACTTTTTGTTTGTGGTACTTGCCACCAGTGTCAAGTCTGGCTTTCTTGAGTCCATCAGCTTTGCTTCTAAAATAGTTGGTATCCTTGCTGACAAAGCTCACATGCTTGCTATCAAAAATGACTTTTTAGTTAGTTCGGGTTCATAGATTCAGCTGGTAGAACTTCACAACAAATAACACATTGTGGTTTCTCAATTCCTGCTGTAATTACTGAGGTTTTCCAAACCATACTGTAAAAAATCCTCACTATATTTTCTTTTCTTAGTGTTCTTCTCTACATGATCCATTGTTGTGAGCTGGTTTGCTAATGAAAATAATAAATAACAATAGCTTTAATAATACAAAAGATGATACATGGCATAGTTCAATCAATACAGTTCATTAAGTTTCTTATGATTTACCATTCTGTTGTGTTTGTTTTACATACCTGTTACTATTACTAGGGGGCAATATTTGCATAAACCACAGCTGAATATAAAAAGACCGATTAGCATCCAGATTAAGTTACCATGGTACAGATTTTTTTTTGCAGTAGTTGATGATTTTACAGTACATGATTTTACATTTATCTAGGAATTATAATTCAGGAAGTGTTATTTTACCTCCAATACTGCTGTTTTCAACAAAGTAGCTGCTTTTAACAGAATAGTGACTTTCAACACAGCAGCTACTCTCTACACATGTGTGATTGGTCTGCATAAGTACATTATGGTGCCAACCCTGTCACATACACCTGTATTTGTGTGGGGTGTATGTGATGGGGTTGGCAAATGATGTCATCACTCTGGGTACTCATATGTGGACGTATCTGCATGTGGGCAGACCCACCTGGAGACAGATAGAGGAGGCATGTCTCGGTTCCTAAGACCATCAGAAATATGTGTTTTCCTATGGTCTTAGGTGACCCCTGTGAAAGGGTTGTTCAACCCCCAAAGGATTTGCGACCCACAGGTTGAGAACCACTGCTCTAGGTCCTCAAGTGTGGCTTTTGGAATCCAAACTTCACAGATCAAATAGCTTTGATCAAAGGAGTTGTTCTCTAAAAGTGGACTCAGTCCAAAGGCCACACCCAAGCATCTAGAAGGCCACATGTGGCGTCAGGGTCTCAGGTTCCTCACCTCTGATTCTAATTTCATTGCCTTGTTTTACTAATGAGGAAAATGAAGTCCAGAGAATCAATGATTCATCCATGGTTGTATAGGTAGTCAGTTACAGAACTGGGACTAAAATTAAGTTTGGATTTTCAGCCAAGTTTCTAGATATGTGGCTACCTGGATGAACAGAACTAATGTCATCACTCCATTGATATTATTTACATTACAATAATTCCCTACAAGAGCAAACATAATACAGTTCAAAACAAACTAGAATTGGAATTTTAAAGATATATTAAGTTCTCATGGTTACTAGTGATGGAACCATGAGAAAATAATCCGGCCGTTTCTGAGCTTCATTTCCTCTTTTCTAAAATAGGAATAATTCTTACCTCGTGGAGTATATGTTACTAAAGTTACTGTGATAGAATGTGGGCTTTTCAGAGGGTGAGAATATACAAGTCTTAACCACAGTGTAACTTACAGTTTCCTAAAAAAAACAAAAGAAAAAAACCCATAAACCTGGCAGCTATAGAATACACTATGTGCATTTATAATAGCTATTTTATATATTGTAGTGTCAACACTTTTAAATTAAATGTTTTACATTCACCTGTGGGGAGTCTTGTCATTGAGATGTAATTAAAAGTCCAGTTGGCTTTATCCTAGCTAAACTTCACTTGTTCTCCTACACCAGAGTAGAACAGTTCTACTCAGCATTGTACCTTGCATAAGTCCTCATTCTACCACATGTTAAGCAACCTTTTAGCTGATAGTGCAAACAATAACCTAGGATTTTATTCATAAGGGCTCTTTTTAAAACTACAAACTTTCCACCAGCATCCTCTCCCTGATACTCGCAAATTATCTAGTGCAGTTCCTAATAGTGATATATGGTTGGTCTTAATAGATTTGGGTTTTTTTTCCTTTTAACCAAAGGGAGACTGAATCAGTTAAGTTACTAGATTGAATGCAAGGGATAGAGGAGATAGAAGTTATCTGCCGGGTGAAGTATGTATTATAACCCTTAGAGTAACTTGCCTGGGGATGGGGAGGGCAATACATTTTCAAACTTTTCATGGAAATAATGTGATGGTTGTGGGGTTAGGGTCCATCTGGTATGACCATCCAGGGAAAAAAATCACTTAGAGAAGCTTCAAAGTGGTTTTAAACTTTATCCTTCTATTAAAGTTTTTAGGTCGATTATGTATGTTGACTAAAATAATTTACAAATAAACTTGTTTATCCCAACTTGTGTCAAAAAAAAAACAATATTGCTATTACTATACACAATATTCTCTTGGTTCTGCTCACTTTGCTTCTCTTCATTATTTTGTACATGGCTTTCCATATTTTCTTGAGATCATTGAGCTCATCATTTCTTATAGCACAGTAATATTCCACCACAATTCTATATAATAACTTGTTTAGAAATTCCTCAGTTGATGGGCATCCCTGTAACCTCCATGTCTTTGCCAACAATAAAGACAGCCGTGCTACAAACCTTTTAGAACACAAAAGTTTTTTTTTCTCTTTTTACCTAATCATTTAAAAAAATATTCCTAGTATTAGTATTGCTGGGTCAAATGATAAAGACCACTAAAAATTCTTTGTGCATTCTTTCAGTTTGCTCTCCAAAATGGCTGGAACAGTGCACAATTCCATTAACAACAAATTAGTAACTCAATTATTTCCACATCCCTTCCAAGAGTTGTTGCTTTCCCTTTCAATCATTTTAGCCAATCTGATAGGTATAAAATGATTTCTTGAGGTTTTTTTAATTTGCATTTCTCTAATAAAAATGACTTAGAACAATTTTTCACATGTCTATACACTGACTTGATTTCTTCATTGGAAAACTGTCTCTTCATATCTATTGACCATTTATCAATTAGGGAAAGACTTGTATTCTTAAGGATTTGACAAAGTTCTTTATATGTTTGAGATATGAGACCTTTACCTCAGAAACAGTCTATAAAATGTTTTCCCCAATTTTTTGCTTTCTTTATGATCTTGAATGCATTTGTTTTATTTGTATAAAAACACTTTAACTTAATGTAATCAAAGTGATCCACTTTATGCCTAACTTTGCTCTCTATCTCTTGTTCATAAATTCTTCACCTATCCAAAAGTCTGATAATATGTTACATGTGTAAAGCCAAGCAACAGTAGATTCCCAAAAGAATGCTACTGTGAACAGCTTTCAAGATTCGGATTACACAGTAGTAGTGAATACTGTTTATTCCATTACAAATCAAGATTCAGTACAATATTCACAGTATAATATTTTCAATGTTATATACAATATTTAGAACAAGGAACAAAAGAAGAATCACCTGGTTTCCCTAAGGGGGAAAGCAGCTTAACACTTAAAGAGTCAATCAATCAATTAAAAAAAAGGAATCACCTGGTTTCCTTACCAGCTTTACACTTAAAGATTCAATCAATCAAGTAACAAAAGGAATCACCTAGTTTCCCTAAGGGGGAAACCCTTCTCACTTAAAGATTCAATCAACAATTCACAATATACTGATCTTCCACTAATGGAGCAACCATTAACTTTAGTCTCCAATACAATCCTTAGAAAGCCACATAAACTTTCTACCCCTTGATTTCTAACAAACCTCAGTTTAGTCCAACGGGAGGCCTTTTCTTCATTTTGACTCTGGGTAGTCTCTCTGATTCCCTGGATCCTCTTCCCTGCTCCCAGCTCCCTCCTGAATCTGCCAAACAATCACCTGGATTCAGGAGCTGACAGCGGCCAGGCTCTCGTCTAGTCCTCAGAGATAAACAGCTCCAAGGTTCTTGTCCAGTCCTCATGGCAATTCCTAGCACACACTGAAGTTCACAGGGTTCAGCACACCTCAAACCCTTCAGGACTTCTCTTGCCTAGAACTCAAGGATCAGCCAGGCCAGGAACAAAGTCCCATCCTGTTCATGTTTCAGTCAGGCTCCAGATACTGGGAGAGGAACTCTCTCTCTCTCCCCCTCTCTTTCTCACTTTCTCAGCTGACTTCAGTCTCCATGAATCTTCCTTCACTGAGGAGCCAAATCCAATTCTCTCTCTCCCTCCCTCCTTCCCTCCCTCCCTCCCTCTCTCTCTCTCTCTCTCTCTCTCTCTCTCTCTCTCTCTCTCTCCCTCTCCCTCCTTCTCTCTCTTTCTCTCTCTCTCTCTCCCTCTCTCCCTCCCTCTCTCTCTCTCTCCCTCTCCCTC
>CM053600.1:128573240-128585700 GCA_028646575.1 Pseudocheirus occidentalis | reverse complement strand
GCATGCTGCCATGGGGGTGGGGGGGGAGAGAGGTATGGGAGAAAATTTGAAACGCAAGGGATTGTGGAACTGAATCTTGTAAACTAAAAGTAAATAAACAAATAATTTTTTTTTAAAAGGAAGATTTCCTGGAGGGTGTGGCAACTGATCCTGGCTTTGTAGGAGAATATGTATGTGACTTGGTAGAAATGGGTAAGGAGAATGTTTTAGATATGAGGGGATAGAGGCAAAAGAGATGAAATGTGGATGATAAAGAGACCAAGTGACATTTATCTAGTACTTTTAGGATTGACAAAAAAGCTAATGTTAAAACAGCCTCATGAAGTAGATGTCACACACATCATTAAAATGCCCATTTTACTGATGAGGAAGCTAAAGGTCAGAAATATTGTGAATGACCCATATTCAGAGTTACTAAACATCAGAGCTAGGATTTGAACCAATATCTACTGACTCAAAGACCTTTATCCTTTTCACTACTCTGTATTGTGTCTTGAAAGAAAAAATGATCATTCAAGTATAGGAAAGAGTAAGATGAAATCACTCATCCAGTTTGTTTGGAGCTTCTAGTACTCATAGCAGAACAGGATGAAATAATGCTGGAAGGGTAAGTTGAGAACAAGATCCTGAAGGGTATTTATTGCCAAGCTATTAAGCTGTATAATATCCTATTGATAATAGAGAGCTGCTAATCACGTGATCACATCTCATCATTAGGGACATTCCTTTGACATCAGTGAGAAAAATTGTAACGTCGAGTCTGAAGATAGATGGATCATTTCAGATGCTTTTGAGATTGTCAAGATAGAGAATAAAGTGGACTTGAAGAGGAAAAAAAGAGAACCAATGTGAGAAATCTTTTAAAAGCAGAATTGACAGGATTTAGTAACTGGATATAAGGGACAGGGAAGAGTCAAGCAGTTAAGCTTGGATGACTGAAAAAGTTGTGGGTACTATTAGAAGAAATGAGGTAAGGCAGGTTTTTCAGGGGATAACAGGTTCAGTTTTGTACATACTGAATTTGATGTACTGGAGGATGGATAGGCAGCGGTTGGCATATATTTCATTTTTTGCCTACAGAGGATTTGGAGATGAAGATGCAAGTTATTTGTAGAGAAATGGTAAGTTGAAAGTATAGGAGTAGATCAAATTGCCAAGGAAAAGGAAAAGGATCTGTGTGACTACTATTAGGTACAAGACTGAAATTCTCACACATTTGTGAAATTCAAGCATACACATACACTCAAAGTGCATAGAGTGCTGAACACCTTGGTTCAAATCCAGGCTCTGACATTAGCTATGTAATTATGGACAAATTACTTATTTTCTCTCTCTCTTAGCCTCGGTTTTCTCACTTCTAAAATCAGGATAATAATGAGGATAAAATCTTCAATTTTCACAATTCTTTAAACATTCAAAATCTTAGTTTTCACTTCAGCATATGAGAATATTAATATCTATTCAAGCATAGGTTCACGGTTCATGACTTTGTTTCTTTAATTTAAAGAAATATTTGTATTTTTCTTCTTCCTTCTCACACAATTTCTAACCAAATGCACCTTTTCCCCCTTTCTAGCTACCTTATGGTTTGCAAATATCGTTATTACCTCACATCTAAATTCCTTGACTATAAATGAGAATATTAGATTAAACATGAAAAATTTAGCCTTTATAAGTAAACTCTAGAGCTCCTTGGAATAACTTTAAATGGGTATCAAATGGGAACAGAATGGTAACTAATCAGTTACAGATGGTCTCCAGAAACACTAGACACGGAGTATGCAAGAGGACCTGAATGTGTGAAGGATGAAGCCCCACCCGCAGCTGACATAATTTATTGTTTTCATTCCAAGCTGGACTCCCTGAGTTTCTTTGTCAGTCTGCACCAGACTGAGAAAATGCTTGTATAGATGAAACCATTGCAGATAGGCAGGGCTTCCTATCTTCTTGGTCTAGCTGTTCCCAGGGGGAAAGAATCTGACTTTTGTCCTCTCCTTGCTCCTCCCTTTTTGGAGTTGTTGTTGTTGTTTTTTTTCTCCCTACCTTTGATGCACCTTTTCCCCTTCCATACCACTCCCCTGTAAGGGGAGATTTCTGATTTCTCCTACTTTCTTTGTGGTACTGTCATAAATATGCAAACTTCTGTGAAGATTATGAACTCTTTTCTCTGACTTTGGGTTCCACATGCATGTTCCTTTCTCTTAGAATAAATCTAGTTGCAACATAATGTCTCATGGACTTAGGATATTGTTTTTGGTTAGCATAACTGATTTCTCCTATTTACAGAGTCAGGATATTTTTAAAATTTATTCGAGAGCTAATTTATATTTTTATATTCAAATGATCACTATTTCATTTTTTTCAGAATGGAAGAAAAAGTGGGAGTTAAAGGTTTATGATTTGAAAATTCTAGCAAATAGATTGATAATACTTTATGTTAATAATGATTATTATTTTAACAATAACACTACTTCATATTTGTGCAAAGCACTTTGATGGAGATAGCTTGAAATCCCCAATTCAAATGAGGATTTGAGGTTATTTCTTCATCTGAGCAAAAAAGATAAGTTACTAGTAAGGTCATATGGCTAGTTGCACGTTTCTATTTCATGGCTGATGTAGGACTAGAATTGGAATTTCCTGACTGTTTCAGAGAATTAATTGGTGTCACAGCACTAATTGGAAAGAAGCAGAGACAAAGCCTTTAAACAGCTTAATGACACCACCTAAGCACAACAAATCAAGGATGATAGTCATGAGGTCAATGTTTGGTGTTAGCTCTGGGTAGTGACTCAAAGGAGTAACTCATATTGAGAGACAAAAGTGACTGTCCATTTAGTAGTTAAAAAGACTCATAGTGCTTATAAAAAAAAATTCACATCTTCAGCTCCACAAAATGCCTCAAGCTGAGGTCTGTTCCTTTCCCATCCCTTCTCCAAGGTGATATACATCTCATTTGTGAATTTTTCTCACTTTTGTTGTCATTTTATATTTATTTTAACCTCTTTTCGGCTATACAAAAATATTCAGAGGGACATATGTTTTTATTCTTCCTGGGTTATTCAAGGCAGGGCACAGGACAAATTACACTGAGATTGCTCTTTCTTTTATCTATATTTCTATAGAAATGAAGACTACATTACATCTGTGTCTTCATGGATGTAAATGCTCTTTCAACTAGGTGTGACCTTGGTCTCCAAATGTTACTACGTACACCACTATATGTCAACACTTCATGTTCTTGTCTCCTGAGAGACAAGAAAACTTACTACACGGAATTCAATAAAGAGGGAAGGAACCATCTTTTTAAAACACACTGTGGAAAATTTATTATAGCATTGAGTTCACAAGATGATTCTAAAGACAAAATATTTTCTCATTTTTTTTTACTTATTTTTGAGCACATTTGATCCAAGAGTTCATAGCTAACACATCACTGAAGAAGTATGTATGAATCACTACGTGAGTAGTAAAATACTGGGTACTACAAGGATGTACACATGTAAGAGGGGTATTACAGACCCTTCTACAATCTCAATTTATATAATTAACAACAAGTTCGATATCCTTATACCATTATAAGATAAGAATGCTTCTTCAATTGAGTTACAAAATCAATAAATCAAATGTAAAAAGAAGTTCTGAATTAATCTTTTCAATTTGAGAGGAATGAAGTGATTCAAATCATTGGATGAAGTAAAATGATGCTACAGAAGAAATATATTGGGATTTATTGTTGCTTAGTTATTTTCAGTCATGCCCAGTTCCTTGTGATCCCATTTTTGGGCCAAAGATGCTACAGTAGTTTGTCATTTCCTTCTTCAGTTCATTTTATAGAGGAACTGAGGCAAAGGGTCTAAGTGACTTACCCAAGGTCACATAGTAAATACTGGAGGCCAGATTTGAACTCAGAAAGATGAGTCTACCTGATTCCAAGCCCAGTGCTCTATCCAGTGCAATACTAGATGACCTTATATTGGGATTAGTTGAAGTAATTAAACTTATCTCTAGGCCTACACTATCAGAGAAAGTATTCTAACATCAGATAAATCAAGCTTCTTGAGGGCCTTGCAAAAACAGATGCCTTGCATCTCTATCAGAAGGTAGGGGAGGGTGAGGACAAGACCAAAATGAAAATTACATTCATATTATTGAAAAAATGGACCAGAAATAAGTAGTGCATCCAAGTTAGAGTAGAGAGAGACCAATCTATATATATCCAAGAAAGGTACTTTCATGCAGATTCCCTGAAGGGAGAAAAATACTTCTAATAATGAGAATCAATGAGTTACTCTTTGACTATCTGTGTTTTCTAAATTTGAGTCCATTCTATCCAGGGAGCTGGCATGTGAGGTAGTGTGCTTCTGATTTGGGGAAAATGTTTTGTACCTCTTGTTCTTACTATGCAATCTCAGTAATTATCTTTTTGTAAATGCTAATTGATATCAGCTGCTTACTGGATGTTGAGGAGAATGTACAGAAGTACTATAAACAAAACAAGTCACTTCAGAGTTATAGAGTCCTACAGAGAAAAGTAATCAACTACCCTATGTCGATCAAATCTTGAATTCTGAGTTGAGGATTGGGACAGTAAGTCCAGATGGGACTCTCTACATATGTACGTAACACACACATGTGCACATGCACATGCACAGAATATAAACATGATCCATTCCATCAAGGAACTTGCATCTAATTGTGGACATAAGAAAGACACAGAAAAAGTTATATAAAAATAAAAATTTAAAATAAATAAAATACAGTATTAGAAGATATAACTCAAGTGGAGGAGGGTATACATAATTTCAAATCATGTAATGTCATTGATTTTGTTTAGCTTTCAATTGCTAAAGGATGGATTATATAATAAGTGGTATAAATTGCCTCCAAAGAGTATAAAAATCACTGGGAACTAGAGTGGTCTGGAAAGACTTCATGGAAGAGATACTCCTTGATTTGGGTCTGAAGAGATGAATTAGATTTAAATTAGAGAGATGGAACTGACTGGGTAGGAATTTTCAGGCACATAAATCGGTATGAACAAAGTCAAGTGAGTGAGAAAATTTGGGGTATTGTAAAAGGACAACAAATAGGTCAGTTTGTCTAAAGGAGAATATCTTTCTAAGATTTATTGTAGTGGTGTGGGAGGCAGTGCCTGAAGGGTAATGAGGAACTGAAAAAAGAAAGGCATTCTTAATGACTGTGATTTGGTTGGGAATTCTTTAAAGGAGAAAAAAGAGAAGTCATGTCCAACCACCACTATTTTATCCTGACCTCAAAGTACAATTGAAACAATCTTTTTCTTGTAATTCAGAATGTTGATGTCCAAATATGTGCAAGTTCTAAGTCATTAGTCTAGTTGGAGCACTAGGTGAAGGGATCAAGACTATTCAGCTCAACTCTGGCATCCAGGAAGCTGGGCACCTGACAGAGAATTAATTGGTGACAAAGCGCTAATTGGAGAGCAGCACAGCCAAGGTCTTTAACCAGCTGAATTTCTAGAATGTGTCTATTCCTTCTAATTAACATTACAAAATGTTTGGTCTTAATGTTAGTTTCCTGTTGTTCAAAAATGAATGGAACAAATACTCAGTTGTATTCTTGAGAAGTAAAAAGCCAGTTAACTGAAATGACTAGTAGTTTTGAAGTAGTGTAGATACAGACAAAACAAGGGGTTAATTCAGGGAAGATAATTAATCCTATCAGCTAGTTGGTGTCATACAGACAAAAGAAGTCACTCATTTTTTTATTTTTTCAACTGATTGTGTTAGTGGCACACAGTTATAAAAGGTAGGAGTGATTTTTAAGAACTCAGTCTACTAACAACATGCTTCCTCTATAAAAAGGATTACAGGTCTATGTAATTCACACTTCCTGTAATGGACAAGGTAGGCAGGTTGTTGGTGTTTTTTCCTCATTTTTCACTTTATCTTTTCTTCATTTCAAATGCCATTCATTCTCTCTTCCTTCCGAGGGTTCATAGAACCAGAAGACAAGAACAGACTGCTGCCTGAAACCAAAGACTATTTGCCATGAGGATGAAATACATCCCTTTGGTTTTACAATATAATGATTTTATGATGCTTTATATTTATATGAGTAAGAATAATTTAGCAACGATGACAGTCAGTCAGGAAATCAGGTTCTGTGGGATCTGCTATTGAATATATCACCTGGGGACATATCACCACTGCTCAGATTTTCTAACTGTATTCCAGGCATGGTGTGAGAGAGAATGTGGATTAAGGATGTTCCAAAGAAGCATCCAATGACTTTCATTTGTGGATTTCTAATCATTTTTATAAATGTTACTGTTGGGAAAGATGATGCTTACTTCACAGCTGGAGAGAGTCAAGCATAGAGAAATTAAGAGAGTTTTCTAATGGTCCCAGCCAACTAAAGCACTCAAGCAAAAAGCATGGCCAATGGCTCTTAACTCCCAATTCAGCACTTGTCCATCAGACTATATTGTTCTGATACTGGGGGTTTGCCCTTTCATAGAGGATAAATTAAAGATTATACTATTTTTCCTATGCATATTTATATGGCCAACAAACCCATCCTCAAAGGAGTATAGAGAGCAAAGCCACCCTTGCAGGGTAGAGGATCCATGAAAAAATCGTATTGTGGCCTTGCTCCTTTCTGGAATTTTTTTATACAGGTGAATGTTAAAATTGATTTGTGACTTCATTAATTTGAATACTCCTTTCAAAAATGTAGATAGCAATTTAATATTCCCTGCCTTTACTGTATTATTCTTGATCTTGTCCAGGTTACAACAAATTCAATTGAGCATTCTGAGCCTTGCAGAGGGAATGGAAGGGAATATATATATATATATATATATTAGAGGTATGTGTGTGGAAAAGGAGAGGGGCAGTCCTACCACATAGTGCCCTGATTAGTGAAGGCCTCAAATGGCCTATTATATATAGGTCAGTTACACTTCATTTTACTCCCTGGATATCATCTAGCCATCTGCCTTGCCACTGTTAACCCTTTCCCTTCTTCCTACACCTTTGCTTTTCAATTCTGGCCCTAGAATAAATAATACCAATGCTACGTGAATGGCTAGACTTTTCATCCTTGTTAATTTTCTATTCCTGCCTACTACTCCACTTTCTATATTTCACCCCCCCCATTAGAATATAAGCTACTTAAGGGTGGGGAGTACATTGGTCTTGTATATGTAAGCCCAAACTTCACAGTGTTTAGCACATAGTAAGTAATTAACAATTAAAAACTATTCATTAGCAACAGTAGGACACAAGTTGGAAAGTTATTTCCATTAGAATCTCAAGTCTCTTTTTTGAACCAACTAAGTACCTTCTTCTCTCTCAGCAGTGTCTTCCCTGAGTGATCACCTGCCTGCTAAGTGTGTGTTCCTGCAGAATTATAGGGGGAATCTTTAAAGCATGGAACTTGGGGCAACCAAAATAAAATGTTATGCCTTAGGGGCAGCTTACTTAAGTTGATCATCCTGATCATTCTATATAGAAGTAATGGACTTGAGTACAACTCGACTGTGAATATTTTTAAACTAAGCCATTCAGATTTCATCTTTATTTTACAGGCCTATCTTCCTTATTAAGGCCCTCTGACAGGAAAATGAATGAAATCCACATTCTTTTCTACTTATCCATCATAACTGCTTCAAGATGCAACTGATGTTGGAAATCATCCTCCCTTTGATGGTGTTAGACATATTGATTTTCATATTTTACCTACAGAAGGACATCTAATTCAAGGGATAGGCTGAGTAGAGATTCCCCCTCTTTGCCTTTTGAATACCTAGCCATGCTTAAAGTTCAATTCAAGCATTTATTCCCCAAGGAAGCCTTGCCTGATCCCCCTCATTGATAATGAGATTTCCTTTGCCAATCTATTCACCTATGTTTCCATTTACCATCCCTCTACCTTTCTGTCGATTCACGTCAAAAATCATTATTTATTAAGTACTTACTATATCGTAGACTCTGTGCTAAAAGTTAAGAATCCAAACAGATGAAGTACATGCCTTTAAGGACCTTAAATTCTAAAGGAGGAACACAGCACATAAAAGAAAGCTATAAAGTGAGGCTATGGAGAAAAAAGGAAAATACTCAGTTGTGGGGGTGGGGTATAGAGAGAAATTCTGGAGAGTCAAGATTACAACCTGGAGAGTTATATTGATATGACTGGCCTGCTTACTGAATACTTTTTTCATTCATTAATTAATCACCATTGAAAATATGAAGCAAAAACAGCAATAATAACAATAATTTACCATAAAAAGAAATCATTTCTCTAGTGTTACATTATGATAGTGGTTGACATCAGAGGTGACAAACAAGCAGCCCCTAACATTCATGTAGCCTACAACATTTCTGAATGAACTCAAACCCTAGAGGGAACTACAATGACAATAAAAAAAGAATAAGGACCCATGACCTAAAAGGTCTTACTATCCAATCTCTTAATTTATTTAATTAATTCCTTCTTTTTTTTTTTTTTTTTACTGATATAGTATTGTGTTGAACTTTGGTGTTCGGGACTCATTCCTTTCCTCTTCCTAACAGCACACATGCCCTTTCTTTATTCATTCTTTCTACAAATTTCAGGGTACTTTTTTTTTCTTTTCTGGCAGGTATCCGTTGCTCTTAATTTGACCCAAGTTTTTCTGCAATGAGACTAAAAGCTACATAGTGAATACATTGAATTACTAACTTTGTGAATATCTCTTCTCCTTCCCCGTTCTACCCTACCCCTGTATTTGATATTTTGAATTCATTGAACCACAGATATGAAGTTACTAATTACCTTGACAAATTTCCTCATCTTATGGATAGAAAAATTCTGGTCAGATGAGGTGAATGGATTTTCCAAGCTCACATATATAGCAGGAATGTACTGGAGCCAATCTGAACTAGCACGGAAGAGCTGGTTGGTAAATGTTCAATGTGAACATTTACCCCTTAGAAATCTGCAAATGCTACAAATCTGGGCTTGTGTTACTGTTTTGTTAATTCTCTAGACTTAAAGTGATGGAGAAATATTAATAATTCAGACTAAATTTAAAGTGTACTGTGTGTACATTTTTAGAGAACTGAACTTGTTAAACATTTATTAGCACATTCATGCATATGATAAGCAGCACACTATAGTGGGGAAAATGCTGGGTTTAAATTTTTGCTTCATCACTCCAAGTTCTGTACAAGATATTTAACCTTACTGAGCCAGTTTCTTCATTTGTAAATATGAAGGTTTTGATAGCCTTTAAATCTCTTTTCTAGCTCTACCTCCATGGTTCTATGATTCTTAGCATATTTGACGTTTGAACCTAGATTGTCTGATTCCAAATATTAACTACCTACCAACATTTACATTTGATTAAAGACCCCAATGATCAAGTACCGACGACTAGAATTCTTAGCGCATGCTTAACAAAGGCAGTATATTTTTGAGTGCAGTTTTGGGAGGGTATAAAGCAACAATGTATAGTGATCTAAGGTTTCTGGTTATAATTGTGGAGTTTAAGACCTAGATAAAGCTTAAATTCCTAACAAACATCCCAGTAAAACTCTAAAAATGTACCTGAAGAACATCAATAAAGAAAACCAAAAGGAAATTGTTATAATCTTCTCCATCCAGTCTGGGGTTTCATAAAACTTCCAGCAACTTGTGGAGGCTCTGAAATGAGACCAGCCACTGCAGATGGAATGCATTGTATAGAAGTAGCTTGTGTCCAAATCTGAACCAACCAGTCAATCAATGCACATTAAATAAGAACCTATTGTGCAACAGGCACTATATAAAATAAATATCGGGGAGGGGATACAAAAAATGACAAAAGACAGTCCCCATCCCCAAGGAGCTCACAATCTAAGGGAGGGGACCACAAATAAACAAATATATCCAAAGTCAGTTATATTCCAGATAAAGAGGAAATAACTAATGGTGGAAAGGCCCAATAATTAGGAGGGTTTGGCAAAGGCTCCCTATAAAATATGAGATAAGATTCCAGGGAGGTCAGTGGGCAGAGTCAATGAAGAAGAGTATTCTACCCATAGGAGAAAGCCAGAGAAAATGCCTGGAGCAGAGATAGAGTGTCTTGTTTGTGGAACAGCCAGAAGGCAAGTGTCACTGGAGTAAGGTGTAAGAAGACTCGAAAGGTAAGAGTAGCCCAGGTTCTAAAAAGCTTTGGATGTCAAACAGAGTATTTTAAATTTGGTTCTGGAGGAGGTAGGAATCTACTGGAGTTTCTTGAATAGAGGAGTTATATGGTAAGACCTGAACTTTGGGAAAATCATTTTGGTGGATGAATGGAAAATGGATAGGAATGAGGAGAAACACAAGGCCAGCAGTCCCATCAGGAAGCTAAGGTAATAATTTAGATGTGTGTGGACAAGGGCCTACACTAGAGTAGTGGCAGAGGAGAGACTGGAATATATGAAAGAGATTACAGAGGTGAAATTAACAGACTTTGGCAACAACTTGGATATTGGAGGTAAGAGGTAGTGTAGAGTTGAGAATAGCTCTTAGGTTGTCAGCCTGAGGGACAGAGAAGATGATGTTGACCTCTATACTTATAAGGAAGGTAAGAGGAAGGGAAGGTTTAGAGGGAAAGTAATGAATGCTGGTCAAACAGTATCCAAGGCATAGTACACAGGCAGCATGTGTCCAAACCATTGTAGAACAGCCCCAAAAAACAGAGCTCTGGCATCACAGAGCTCAGGAAGTTCCAGCCTTGCATCAAAATGAGTTAGGGCCAGGTTGGTCCTTACTTTTCCAAGTGTTCATGTCACATGCACAGAGGCAATACATGAGAAAGGGGCAGTCTTGTGTTCATGCATCCTGCCTAGTGTACCTCTTAGGTAGTGTGAAACTAACCCAGAGGCCAGTCAGCACATAGCTGAAATACAGTAAGGGGCAGGGTCAGACCAGGCTTTGGGCAGCTTAATGATCATTCAACCCTTGCAACCCATGACTAGTCCCAGCAGTAGAAAAGGCATAGACTATTACTGGCCCATTAGAATGTAAGCTCTTTGAGGGAAAGGTGTTTGTCTTTCTTTATATTATCAGTTTGAAGCACTATTCATAGAACACAGAAGTGCCTAATAAATGCTTCCTGACTTGCTGATTGGGAAACAAAGCATTTGGAGGGTGAAGAAGACCTGTTACCTGTGCAATTAACAAATCTGGTTAGGGCTTATCAGGATCATCATAAGGGGTGGACTCCACTATGAGTTTTGAATTATGGAAGGAGAAAGGTACAGAGGAAGGTCCTAGACCAAAACCAAAGTTGAGTGACCAGAAGACAGAAAAACTCAAGAAGTCCTGCAGATGCAGGAAAGCTATATGAATATTTACTGCACATTTACTATGCACCAGGCACCATGCTAAGTGTTGAAAATGCGAATATGAGTGAAAAGGAAGTAGTTTCCTGCTCTCAGGAAGGTTGCATTTCAATGGGGAAAGCTACAATACAGAAAGGAGCAAGAGTTACTAGAAAATTCAACAGGTAAATTAGGCATGACTTGCCTGGATCCCTACCCAAAAACAGAGGCCCTGAGAGAAACTCATCAAAAGAAAAAAGATCTATGCTTAGCTTTGGCATCAAGGAACAAGCAGAGCTTGCCAATGCCACCCATGAATATGGGAGAGAATAAATTCTTACCTAATCATGAAGCTGTAATCCAGAAACAGAGGCTGGAGATATGAGAAACTAAGAAAAATTACAAAGTAAATTAAATATTATGGTTTTTGAAGACTCAAGGCATAAACCCAGAAGAAAATAGTCATTCTGAAACACATAAAAATAAATCCTAAGAGACAAGAATAACCTGTGCACATGAACTCCTAGAAGAGAATTGTCAAATATGCAACCCATGAGTTTCATGCAGTCCACATCATTCCTGAATGTGTCCCAAACTGTAATAAAATGTTCTTATCTGATTTTAACATATTGATATATTCATAAAATAAGTGAATAAATTATGTGTTTTTCTAAAGCAGTATGTGTCCTGCAGGGATACTTATGTACAGTTTAGTGGTCTCTGCTTCCATTTGAGTTGGAGACCATGGTCTCAGAATGCATGGAAGAAATGAAAGAAGAAATAGAAAATTCAACATTAAATGAAATGGGACTTAGGGGAAAAAATAATGGTAAAGAGCACTAGAGCAGTAGGTGGTAAACCCAAACCAATAAATTCTTCTAAAAATTAGGATAGGCAAACTGAAAATCAGTTGGATAAAAATAAATATTTAAATAAAAACATCGAAAAAAATAAGAGAAATGTAAGAGAGATTGAGATCATAAGGTATATGCTATCAAAAACAACTGACCTAGAGAACAGGTCAAGGAGACATAAATTAAGAACCATTAGATGAATTGAAAATTATTATTTTTAAAACCCTGCACACTATATATTTTTTTAATTGCTCAGATGTATTAGAATTAGAGAGAATAGAAGTAGAAAGA
>CM053600.1:128493500-128563938 GCA_028646575.1 Pseudocheirus occidentalis | reverse complement strand
TTGGAGCTTGAAAATCTGTTTAGCGTCCCATTTTATGAGTTTTTCAGCGTGTTTGTGTGGGAGCTGTGGTGCTTTGCTGCTTCTACGCCGCCATCTTGGCTCCCCCCCCCCCCCTCCCGTCAGCACTTCTTAAACTGTGGGCTTTGACCACACATGGGGTTGTTGGGAAATTTTATTTTACATTTTGTCAAGCCAATTGTTTCCTATTGTGTATCTTTCATTTTAATCTATTCAAACATTTGCTAAAGGCCTATGCTAGATCTTAAGGATGTAAACTCAGAATGGAAAAAAAAAAGTTCTTGTTCTTAGAGGGCCTCCATTCTCCTGGGGAAATTCAATATATTTGTGGGTTTCTGCTGCTCATTTTTGCTGTGATGGATTTCTTTCAATAATATTGATGACTGGAAGTTTTTCATGTCCTCTATTTCAAGGGTTCTCTCTTACCTCTGATTTCTTTACTTTTCCTAGCATCTTTACTTTTCAAGCATCTATGGCAAAGTTTTGCTTAATATCGACTTGTTTATTTTGTTCTCTTTATGGTATCAACTTCTTCCAACACTTTGACCTTTTGACTTTGTCTTTGTCTTCAGTTAAGGAAATGTAGAGTTTCTGATAAGCTTTGTTTTCCAGAGTTCCTTCCATCTTTTTTTCTCTGTTATTACTTTTAATTGGAAAATAAAGTGTTCCGATTTTCTACTGCATATACCAGCATGTTGGTATAATCTCCCAATCCTTTTCTGCAAAGCCTGTAGCTCTCTCAAGTCATTTCTCCCGTGTCAGTGTTTTACACATACTCTGAGAGTTATGCATTGGTGGTTCTCTTTTATACTTGTTAAAGTGGAAGCTCCATCACATGAAGATATATATGAAGATTTTGATATATGTTTTAAAGAATAATTTTTTGGTTTATTTTTAGTTTTCAACATTAATTTCCACAAGATTTTGAGTTATAACTTTTCTCCCCGTCTTTCCCCTCCCCCCACCAAAAGACAGCAAACCTAGTGAACACCCCTTTCCACAATCTGCTCTCTCTTATATCCTCCCCCAACTCCCCTCTGACTTTCTAGTAGGGGAAGATGGATTTCTATACCCCAGTACCTGTATACTCTATTTCCCAGTTGCATGTAAAAAAACAAACATTTTTTTAACATTTTTTTTAAACTTTGAGTTCCAAATTCTTTCCCTTCTTGCCTCCTCACCCACTCCCACTGAGAAGATAGGCAATTCAATACAGGTTGCACCTGTGTAGTTAGGCAAAACATTTCCATAGTAGATATATTGTGAAAGACTATATTTCCCTCCATCTTATCCTGTCCCACACTTATTCTGTCTTCTACTTTGACCCTGTCCCTTTTCCAAAGTGTGTGCTTCTAAGTACCCTCTCCCACAATCTGTCCTTCCTTCTGTCATCCCTCCTCTTATGCCCTTCCTCCCAACTTTTCTGTCGGGTAAGATACCCAATTGAGTGTGTATTTTATTACCTCCTTAAGCCAAATTCAATGAAAGTAAGGTTGACCCATTCCCTTTCACCTTCCTGTTTTTCCCATCCATTGTAACAATGT
The DNA here is from genome assembly GCA_028646575.1 of Pseudocheirus occidentalis. Lineage (NCBI taxonomy): Eukaryota > Metazoa > Chordata > Mammalia > Diprotodontia > Pseudocheiridae > Pseudocheirus > Pseudocheirus occidentalis. The sequence continues at coordinate 128,562,376 of CM053600.1, read as the reverse complement.
TCTCTTGCTGCTTTTATATGAGAAAATTTACTTTATTCCATCTCTCTTGAGCTCTTTCTCTTATTATATTCCTCTCTCACCTCAATTTATTTTTTAGATGTCATCCCTTCCTATTCAACTCATCTTGTACCCTCTATGTATACATGTACACATATATATACACACTCACATATGTATTTCTACACATATACACACTGCTATATAAACATATATATGTATGTTAACATATATACATACAAATTCCCTTCAACTATCCTCATACTGAAAAAAGTCTCATGAGTTACAATTATCATTTTTCCGTGTAGGAAAGTAAATAGTTCAACTTTAATAAGCTCCTTATTATATCAGCAAGCACCCTAGCATACCCAGGGCAGCTGCTAGCACAGGTTCTTAGATCTGCTTTTCTAAAGGAAAGCAACTCAAAATGGGTTAACAATCTTTCTTTAATCAAACAAACATATCATTTACTTAGTTCAGGGGAAAAAGTCAGCACCCTGAATCCAGAGAATACAAACACAAGGCACAAGCACAAGTCACAAACACAAGTTACAAACCGACCAAGAAACAGATCAGCAGATGGGCTTCCAACCATCTGACCATCACATCCATTACTTATTCAAGTTACCAGAGAGGGAAGCACCAACATTTGGGTTTTTCAAAGCCGGGGGGCTCAACAGCTTCCCAGAGTCTCATCTAGCCAAACCACACAACTCTTCTCAGAGTGACCCCCAAAGCAAACCTCACATCAGGGCATATATGTGTATATATATATATAGTAACAAGGTGTGGCCATTCCCCAAAAACAAGCCTCCTGCCACATGCTCCACATGACCACATTCAGCCTATTAGGGGGCAGGGTATACTTTCAAATCAGGGAACATTCTCAGAGCCACTTAAGCCTATCAAAGGGTCTAGGGGCAGGAAAGATCTTCAGATTCCCATTACACTTTACTATTCCTTTTTTTTCTGTTTACCTTCTCATGCTTCTCTTGCTTCTTGTATTTGAAAGTCAATTTTCTGTTCAGCTCTGTTTTTTCATCAAGAATGCTTGAAAGTCCTCTATTTCATTGGGGAATTTTTTTTTTGCCCTGAAGCATTATACTCAGTTTTTCTGGTTAGGTGATTCTTGGTTTTAATCCTAGCTCCTTTGCCCTCTGGAATATCATATTCCAAGTCCTTAGATCCCTTAAAGTAGAAGGTGCTAGCTTTTGTGTTATCCAGATTGTGTTACCACAATACTTGAATTGTTTCTTCCTGGCTGTTTGTAATAATTCTCATGAAATGTTCATGTTTTTCTATGTTAAATTTTTGTCACCTGCAGTTTCAACTGTTTGCACAAATAGCCTACATTACTCAATAAATTATTATTATTATTTCTATTTGTCTGATTTTCCAATTATTAGATGGATGTGAGATGAAAGTGGTTCAATGACAAGTTGTTATACTGTGTTCTTTTATACAAGTGGCTTCCCTCTAAAGTCTGAGTTATTAAAGCTTTGAAATTCACTAATAATTTTGGGACACCATGCATATAATTTGTTTATGGTATATGCAGATAAAATAACTTTCATAACTGAATAAAAGTATTAGCATATAAACAAATCAACCATAGATGTCTTGAAACCTTTTTTTTTTGGAACAGAGTATAAGAAGATGCTGCTGAATATATACCTAATCTCTTTCCCACAATTTTTATTTTTTTCTTTCACTTTCTTACTAATATACTAGTAAATATGTGTATATATATGTGTGTGTGTCTATACATATATAGTAAATATATATGTATATATACACATACAAAACATGCATGTGTATGTATATATGCCCGTGTGTGTATGTATGCATGTATGTGCACACACACACAACAAAGTAGGAGTATTTGGTACAGCTACATAGATTAATTTTTTTTAAATTTCTTTTGTATCAGTGCTATTTCCAAATAATTGTGGGTATTATTTTGCTTGTACTAATGCTTTGGCACAAGTTAATTGATGAATTCTCAGGAATATTTTAGGGATGTGAGTGTTCTTATGTTAATTTATAGAGGATAGTGATCTTCTGATGTATAATTATCAGGTGTAACTTTGTAGGGGTCTGGTTGATTTTTAAATGTGTGAGATAAGCAATGATATTTTGCACATTTTCCACTACCTCATATAACATTCATCAATCAATAATTCTCAAATTCTTTAGGATAACTTTCTATAATTTTAATGGCAACGAGCTAATCCTGAATCACTGCTATAAAAAAAGTATTTCTGTCAACAAATCTGCAGAAATCAGATATTTTATACATTTTTACCAGTATATTTCTGGTTGAATTCATGTAGATGTCATCCATGGAATGCCTTTTGATTGTACTTTTGGATTTTAGTCATTTGATTGTTTTCCCACCCCTATGGAAAAAAAAGCTTTGATTTTATTCCACTAATTCATTATCTCATACCTGTTGTGAGCCTTTACTATTTCTTTGAGACATGAGATTTCTTTATTCCAAAAGTATTTATGTAAATGCTGGACCTGTTGTGTTCTTTGAAAATATCTATCATTCGTGTTTCTTTTTTGTGGCAAAATATTTATCTTTCTACAGCTTTTTAGGGTAATAAGCTCTTGGATCTAGTAATATTGTATGAGCTTTTGTTTAGACATCTTTCTGATCTATTGTTGGTGCTTATTGTGTTTTTTTAAGTATATACTAGGACTAATAGAGCATAGGTGTTAATTGAACTGAATATATTCTTCTCACTAAATTTTGTAATCAGTATTGCAATTTCTTAACATGTACAATGTTAGTATTACTTTTTTCATGATAGCTTTACATTCAATATGCCATGAAGAATGTTTGTCATCCTTTGATTTAAATTGAACTCCAGATTCAAGCTTGAAGCTTTTAGTCTCTATTGCTCCTTGGTAGAGATTGAGGATGTTACTTACATTTGTTGAGTTCAAATAACATTTTGACATCATTGGAGAAAAATGAAGTAACTATTTAATGTATTTCTCAGTGTGGTGTTTTGGTATGATTCCACTTTGACTTGAATGCTGATTCTATTCATGAGGATGGCTAATGAATTGAAGGCTGGATAGAACCATAACGTGCTTGAATTGGAACATGCCATGTTTTATATCAATTGTTCTTGACATAATTGTGTAGTTGGAATATTTTAAATTAAGTACAATTTTCCATGTGGACATCAAATATGTTAGGCTTCTAGCTATGCTTGTATTTATTTTATTTACTTGAAGTATATCACTTATCAGTGAGGGCACATAAGTCAAAGGCTTTGCAACAGAAAAATATACTATATAAATGCTCTAGTATTTTCAGGCATCTTGTTTAATAATTGTCCAATTAAGAAGTACTTTTTGGCATGCTTTTTTATTTCGTTTTTTTGTAAATATTTAATTTTTTAATGAATTCAAGCTGTAGATGATTTTTATAAGATGCAGAAACATAATTTGTCTCTACTTGGAGGCATCAATATGTTCTTATATTTTGTTAATATATAACACCTCTTTTAAGAAAGAGAGGATTATCCTGGCATGAGATGGGGAGTGGGTGACATGTTTTGCTAGAAATTCATGTGTTACTTTGAATTTGATCCAACAATTATGGATTTTATCCAGACCCATTGCTTTACAACTTTGCATAGAAGATATTTTGGTCACCTCTCTTGATGTAACCACTCTGTTCAGTATACAAGTTTTCTATTTCAGATTTGGTTCAACTTACATTTTCTTTCTGTTGCATTTTTTTCCTCCAGTCCAATATATAGTGAAATATTCACTATATTCTTCTTCTTGGGGGTTTTCTCTTTTATCTACTTGATTTGTTCTCATCCTCTAATTGTATATTTTTTGTTTATTTTTGTTATTTATTTTATTCTTTATACTGTTTTCATTCTGTTCATTGCCTTAAACTTTTGGCTTTCAATTTTGATTACTGACTAAAGGTATAAAAAGTCTGATATACTTTTGTTTTCCAGATTCTTATGTCAAATTCCTCTTTCTTTCTTTTTTTTGGGGGGGTGCCTTTGATTGTTTGATATGGTGTTCAAATGTTCTACAGAGCAGTTCTGGATTCATCCAAATATTTCTTAACTACCTTTGCATTCTCAAGGCTGCATAAAGTCCTTGCTGTACTTTAAGCTGGTTGACATTTCCTTAATTTTCCATTGTCTCCTTATAAGACTGATGATGCATCGGGCTTTCAGGAAGCTCTCATCTTTGTCAATTCATTCTAATTTGTTTTATGTATTCCGGATAGAAAACTATATTGGGACAAATTGTAATCACACAATTTTAACTCATTCTGTCAACTGTTGCAGAAATTAAAAATCCACATTTTTCCTTTAAAAATTAGTACTTTATTTTTCCCTAGTTATATGTAAAAAAAATTGCATTTGTGCTCAAAACCTTGGGTTCCAAATTTTCTCCCTTCATCCCTCCCCATCTACCAACACCCAGTTGAGGAGGTAAGAAATTTGATAAAGCTTATATCTGTGTAGTCATGAAAAACAATTCCATAATAGTTACATTGTAAAAGAAAACAGAAAAAGACCCTTAAGAAAAATAAAGCAAAAAAGTGTATTTCACTCTGTATTCAGACAATGGTTCTTTCTTTGGGGATGAATAACATTTTTCATCCTAAGTCCAAGTTGTCTTGGATCATTGTATTGCCAAAAAGAGTTGAGTCATTCATAGGTGATCATCTTACAATATTGCTATTGCTTTTTACACGGTATATTGCACTTTGAATCAGCTCGTACAAGTCTCTCCAGTGTTTTCCAAGACCATCACACTCATCATTTTGCACAGCACAACAGCATTACATCACATGCACATACAACAACTTGTTCAGCCATTCCCTAATTGATAGACACCACACCAATTTTCAATTCTTTGTCCCTAGAAAAGAACTGTTAACAAATATTTTTGTACATATACGTCCTTTCACTTTTTGCTTTTGATCTCTTTTGGAATACAGAACTAGTAGTGGTATTGCTAGGTCAAATGGTTTTACAGCTCTTTGTGCAGAGTTCCAAATTTCACTACAGAATGGTTGAATCAATTCACAGCTCCACTAATAGTGCATTAAAAATCTCATTTTTCCCACATCCTCTCTACTATTTGTCATTTTCCTTTTCTTTCTTAGCCAATTTGGTAGGTATGAGATAGTACTTCAGAATTGTTTTAAGTTGCATTTCTCCAACCAATAGTGAGTTAGAGCATTTTTTCATATGGCTATAAATAGCTTTGATTACTGAAAGCTGTTCATATCTTTTGATTATTTATCAGCTGGGAAATGGCTCTTATTTTTATAAATTTGACTCAGTTCTCTATATGTTTGAGAAATAAAGCTTCTGTCAGAGAAACTTGCTTCAAGTTTTTCCTGCTACTGTTGTTAATTGTATTTCCCTCCTATTCACCCTTGCCATTTATTCTATTCTTTCTCTCCTTTCATCCTTTCCCTCCTTGAAAGTGTTTTGCTTCTAACTACTACTGCCTCCCACAATCTGCCTCCTTTCTATCACTACCATCACTTCTCTTACCCCTTCTCCTCGTGCTTTCCTGAAGGTTTCTATACCCAAAGGAATGTGTATGTTCTTCCCTGTGTAAAGCCATTCTAATGAAAGTCAAGTTCATTCACTTCACCTCATCTTCCCCCCTCCTCCTCCACTGTAATAGCTTTTGTGCCTCTTTTGTGTGAGATAATTTACCCCCTCCCTTTCTGTTTCTCACAATACAGTCTTCTCTTCCACCTCAATTTTATTTTATTTTTTAGATATCATCCCTTCATATTCAACTCACACCTGTGCCTATATCTATATATCTATAGATAGAGAGATAGATAGATTCCTATCTGCCTTACTAATGAAAAAGTTCTTATGAATTAGGAAGTAATATCTTTCCCAAGTAGGAATGTAAACAGTTTAACTTATAAAGTTGCTTATTATTTCCCTTTGCTCGTTACCTTTTTCTACTTCTCTTGAGTCTTGTGTTTGAAATTTTCTATTCAGGTCTAGTCTTTTCTTAAGGAATGCTTGAATGTCCTCTATTTCATTGATTATCCATTTTCCCTTGAAGTATTATACTCAATTTTTCTGGTTAGGTGCTTCTTTGTTGTAATTCTATCCCCATCTGCCTTCCAGAATATCATATTCCAAGTCCTCAGATCCTTTAAAGCAGCAACTGCTAAATCTCATGTTATTCTGACTGCAGCCCCATCACATTTGAATGATTTCTTTTTGGCTGCTTGCAGTATTTTTCCTTACCCAGGAGCTCCAGAATTTGGCTATGGCATTCTTGGAAGGCTTACTTTTGAAGTCTCTTTCAGGAGGTGACCAGTGGATTCTTTCAGTTTCTATTATACCCTCTTGTTATAGAATATCAAGGCAACTTTCTCCAATAATTTCTTGAAAGATGATATTTAAGCTCTTTGTTTTGATCATGGCTTGCAGGTAGTCCTCTACTTTTTAAAAGTTATCTCTCTTGGATCTATTTTTCCAGGTCAGTGACATTTTCATTGAGGTATTTCACATTGCCTTCTATTTTTTTGTTTCATTGTTTATTGATTTCTCACAAAGTCATTAGCTTCCACTAGCTCCATAATAATTTTTAAGGATCTATTTTCTTCAGTGAGCTTTTGAACCTGTTATTGCATTTGACCAATTCTACTTTTTGAGGTTTTTTTTCAGTGATTTTTCGTGTCTCCTTTTCCATTGTACAGGCTTCTGCTAAGATGCTTTCCAAATTGCGTCTGTTGCATTTTATTAATTTTAATGAAATGCTGCCTGTGGTATCTAGACAGCATGGTGGTACAGTCAATAGATCTCTGGCCCTGGAGTCAGGAATACCTGAGTTCAAATCCAAGCTCTGGTATTTGCCTACTGTGTGACCCTAGGTAAGTGATTTTAATAAAGTGATGATAATAAACAGCACCTACCTCCTGTGATAGTTGTGAGGTTAGAATAGGATACTATTTGTAAAGTATTTTAATGCCATACACAAGCAGCTTCCCAAAAGAATGCTACTGTGAACAGCTTTTAAAGTTCTGATTACACAGTATAGTTAGTGAACACTCCATTTATTCCATAACAAATGAAGGCAAACATTCTCAACAAATCACAATATAATATTCACAGCATCACATCTTATCACAGAAAATCACAATAAAGTGTTCACAACAGCTTAAAATTATAATGGCCACATAGTTTTCACCAAAGTGGCCACAGTATAAAGAACAAAAGAATAATCATCTGGCTTCCCTAAGGAAGTTTACCCCCTCAGTCATTCAGTCATCTCATAATACTATAATCAATCTTTCATTCACAGGGCAATTATAGATTAACTTAATCAGTCACTTATACAGATTCACAATTACTAAGTATCATTAATCACTAAATATAATCATTAGAAAATTACATAAGCCCTCCACCCCTCAGTCTCTAGTACACTTCAATTTCATCACACATTCAATATCCAAGGAGAGGCCTTTTCTTCATCTTGACTCAGGGTGATGTCTCAGATTCCCTGGATCCCTTCCATGGTCCCAGCTCCTACCTGAATCTACCAGTCACTTGGATTCAGAAGCAGACAGGTCCCAGGTCCTCATCCAATCCTCCAGGCAGATCTTGTTACACACTGAAGTTTACAGGGTCCAGCACATCTCAAAACCTTCACCAGTTCTGTTGCCTGGAACTCAAGGATCAACTAAGCCACAAAGTCTTATCCTGGTCAGGTTTCTTCAGTCCTCCAGCAGTTTGGCTGGCCCTAGGACCCAGAAAACATCTCAGCCTTCCAGGCAACCTTCTTCGAAAGAGATCTCAGCCTTCTAGGCAGCAGCTTCAGCCTTTACCAGATTCTGGTCTCAAGAAAAACTCCAACTCAGGTCTCAGTCCAGCAAGTAGCAGCCCAGCTCCCAGATGCTAGGACAATTCTGCTTCCTCCACCAAGAGCAAAACTTCTAATTCTGACTATCTCTCTCTGGGCCTCTTCTTATATACAAACAAAAGCATTGACTTCTTGTTTCAGCCAAACCATTCCTGTTATGTCAGCAACAGGAGACAGAGTTCACACCCTCTGCCTCTTAGCCACAAAGGTTTGATTAGTTACTAAGGGCTAAGTAACTGCTTACTAGACATAACAAAAAGGGGTCTTCAAAATTAAATTAATTACCATTACAAGTATATAGCACAGTGCCTAGCACCTAGAAACTGTTTCCTTCCACCCTCCTTTCCTTCTTTCCTTTCTTGTTTCTTTCCTTTCTTCCTTCTGTCACCCAAAGGGTAGCTGAAAGTTATATTTTGTACCAAAATGGATTATGACTCCTTAAAAATGGAAAAAATATGCAAGAAAATTATTACCAGAGTTATCATCAGGGAGATCTGTGTCCTCAAAAGGCAGGCCATGTGACAAGAGTAAGGAATAATTGAAGGACAACACATAGGATCAATTTCTTGATGTACATAAAATGTCAAGAGATTGATACAAAAACCCCAGCACTTTGGGCAGTGTCACTTTGAATGATTTATGGGAGGACATGGGCAAGAGTCTCACAGAGTAAACAGATTTGGATGGGTGCTATCTACATTATTGGAGGGAGTACCACTGATGACATATTTGATTTAAATTGAAGTAGCTACCTTTATTTCCTTCTGGTCATTTCCCTCTCCCCCATGATTTATATGCTGATCTTTTGAGGAAGTCTATTAAGGGTAATAATATTTAGGCAGCAGACCACAAATCTATAGTCACTAAAATAATAATAGGCAATTACATGTGTAGGGTCACCTTTTGAATAAGTCAGGTATCCTATAGCCTGGGGGTGATATCCAATTTGCCACAAAGCATTAGAATTCCCCTTTCCCCCTAGACATATGCACAAGAAGAATGAATTGCATTTATTCAATACCTTTCAGTTGAGTGCATCCCACTGTGATTTACAATGAGACAATACCATAGCTCAGCTATGTGAGATATGTCAAAACATGGGAAATAGGATTTAAGCACAGATTTAAATCTATATTAGAGCTATCTCTTGGATCCAAAATAATAAGGACTTCTAAATCTCGGGAAATTAACAAATAAAAGCTCCAAAACAAAAATGCAAGGGAGGAAAAGCCTTTGCATTTCTTAATTTTAAAAAAGTAGCAATATAAAGCATTATTCTATTCCTAAGGGGGAAGGGGAACAACACTAATAAAGCTTCTACAAGATGACCCATTTCATTTACTTTTTTTCTTCTTTTTTTTCAACCTTATCAAAAGACTGATGATCATTGTTATTTCTGTCTCCTAAATGGATGTTTTTTTCTCTCACAAATGTTATGCACCCCTGATCAAATAGTTTGGCAGAAGAATTAGTTCTCTGTTAGTGTCCCAGTTCAAAACAAAATTAGCAAAATTATTAAACTGGCTCTGAAAATTAATATAAATTTGCTCTGATACCAAATTTTATGATTTCTTTCAATCTTTATATTTGAGAGCAACCAGGTAAGACACTGAGAAAATAACATGCTTCAGAGAGTCATGCAGGAGCAGTTTTTGATAAGTACTGCTATGAAAAGCAAAATGGAGAGAAAGCTTGTATTTGTGTGAAATGGGTTTCTTACAGTACAGATGACATGGTGTGCTTTCTTTTTCAATCCCTTGAAAGGCTATGGCTACTGTAGCTTTGTCCTCATCTCATCATGCAGCTGACTATGCTTCAACCTCCTGACCTCACTCCAAATTCTTTGCTGTTAAGACTCAAATCAACACTTTCAATAATGCTTCAGGGGAAAAAAAGTGAACCAAGTTCCTCCCTGTTATCCTGAAGTAATTTATAATAAATAGGCAGAGGGCTGAGGGAAATGCCAGCTGCCATAATCAATTAATCAATAAGAATGTGTTAAGCACCCACTATGTGCCAGGCAAGATAATAGGTGCTAGGGACACAAAGGGATAAGTAAAACAGACCCTGTCCTTTCGAAATTTAGGTGCCAATGTAGTCGACGAACTGCACACATGTTAAGTATATAAAAAGCATACAAAACAGATACAAGAAGAAACCAGAAAAAGCCTCACTTAGTAGGTGGCACTTTTGCTGAACTGCAACCAGAGGTTGGATTTTAAGAGGTAGAAGCAGGAAGGAAGTTTGTTGCAGGAATGGGAGAGAGCCGGTACTAGGACCCAGGGAAGGGAAACGGAGTACCATGTAAAACAACAACAACAACAACAACAACAACAACAACAACAACAACAACAACGAGGGGTTACAGGTTGTATGAGCAACAGCAAGGCAGAGTAGACATTTTCTCTAATCCCCATAGATTTAGACCTCTCCAAGACAGGACATGTGCCAGGAAGAGAAAGCAAATTCAATTTTTTCCATGGTATAGGATAAAGAATATAAACAGAGCCTTTTTAAAAAAATGTAGGGAGTGAGACGCATTGACCCCAAGCTCCCATAGCATCCCACCCCAACTTCCCATGCTGTGCTAACAGACTCAAAGATATACCACGAGCTTACATCAAAACATATTACTAGCTCCTCCATCTTTTCAGTGCAATAGACTCCAGACTGAGTTTCTTTGAGCCTGAATGGCCAGCTTGGTCACAGCTTTTTGGGAGCAAAACCCTGCTGGGGGCTGCAAACTGGAAGCACCAACACTGCAAAGTAAGCAAGGTCTGACCTGCCAGTAGCTCTGAACTGACAGTACCACAGAAAACAGGCTCTGTTAGTGCCAGGGAAAGCAGGCTCTGCCCTGCCAATGCCAGCATTCTCTGAATTTCCAGTGCCAGACCAGAGAACTAAAGAACATAGGGAGTGGGATAGGGTAGCAGGATAGGGCATAGTGAATGTGGGGAGTTGTGCAGCACTCCACCAATCCTAAGGGAAGAGTGCAGTGTCCAGGGTGTGAGTTCTAACCACCCATAGAACAGCTGGGGCAGAGACCTAGAATGGTCAACTATGAATTGCCCAGTATAAGAGGAAACTGAGGCACTTTGAGATCCAGCAACCAAGGAAACCACAATAAGAGGGGGGAAAAGACATTTGAGTAATGCAACAATTTTCTCACCTAATATATAGAGGAGAAAGTAATGAAATAACATGTTCCAAAGAACATTGGAGTTCAGAATACAGCCCATAATGACCTATTCTACAAAGCTGAATCAAATCACTTAGGCTCAGAAGACGGACATTCAACAATAAAGAAGGGATTGAAAGATTTTTAGAAATCAAATCAGAATTGAAAAGATTATTTTCATCTTGAACACATGAAACAACAGAAATTAAAAGGTAAATAAATGTAGACAACAACATTAGTAGAGTGACAACAGAAAGACAGGAAGTAGATTTTTTTTCTAAAAACACACTAGGAGACAGGGATGATTACAGAAATCTGGTAGATGTAATGATGATGAAGCAGACTGAGGATTATGGACAAAACATGGTGACACCCTGTCTAGAGGTGAATACTCCTTTTGTGGGACTGCATTACAACATGAAAGGGTATACTAAAGGTGAGGAGGACAGGGAGCAGGGAAATAAATGGAGAAGAATGAGTGATGTGTAAAGGTCACATCAAGGGCTAGAAATTATGGGAAGGTGACCCCTGTAACCTCGGAAAAAGAAGACTATACAAGTGAGTAGATGAAGAGGACAGGTAAAAGATTCAAAAGAAGAGAAAAAGGGGGGGCATAATTAAGAGGCTGGAGAGGATTTTCCTTGTGAATTGAGGACCTCACACTGGATAAGGCCAAAGAACTTTGCTGTATGGAAATTCTACTTGGCCTGGGAAGGAGGGAGTTGGAACTCCTAGAGTCAATGGGCACCTGTAGAATTAAGATGACATTGATGCCAGGAAAGAATTTCCAGGCAAAAGGAAATCAAAAGGTCAACAAGAGAAGATATGAATCAATGAGGATACCTACTCCATCCTCCACTGATCTATGCCCTTTATGACACCCATAATATTTGGCATTTTTCTGCAAGGGAAATCTATGCTAAACCCTACAAGGCAGTGACAGAAAATGCCTAGAGAGCAGAGCCTAGAATGATATCTTGGAAACTGTGATTGTATGAAGAATAAAGAGAACAAAGAGAGACCAGATGATTAGAGGGATCATGAATCAGAGAATGTGGATCTAGAGTAAATGGAAAGAGATGATGAATAATGAAGAAAGTGAAGAAATATTTTTAACAAGGGTGCAAAAAATGAAACAAAAAAATTAAAAGACTATTTTTATGAATGGGAAGAGATGCAAGAGGAACATACCAGACTTACTGAAAGAAAAAATAAAGAGAGGAAAGAAATTTAGATGGATCCAAGGAAGAAAGGGGGGAAAATTCCCAAAATGGAAAGAGGTAACAAATAAGAACAGGGAATCAAGTGTGAGGAGAAGGAAGTGAATGAGAATATAGCCACTTTATAAAAAAGATTAAAGTAAAGCAGTCGAAGGAACATAATAACTGTGTTGACAGTAAAAAGAGAGGAACATATAACTTTGAAAAAATTTAGAAATGGAGGAAGAGATAATTTTACATATAAATAGATTAAGCATCCAATAAAATGAAAAAATAAAAGTAGCAGATTACATAAGAAAGCAAAATCCAACAATCTGTTACTTACAAGAAGTTTTAAAAATGAACACATTACAGAATAAAACTGAGGGAAAAGATTTTTTTTTTACTTTTCATTAACTGAATTCACAAAAGCAGTGGTTTTCATGCTACCAGACAAAGCAAACACAAACATTCAAAAAATAAAAAGGGAAGAAGAAGGAAATTACATTAGGTTGAAAGGAAGCAGACATCAAACCAATATCAGTAATACATTTATATGTTCCAAATGTCTTATCATCCAATTTCATAAAGGAAGCCTCTGAGCTTCAAGAAGATACAGACAATAACACAATAGTGACAGAAGACGTCAACATCTCTCTATAAGTTGTAGATGTCTACCAGAAAGAGAAATAAAAGGGAAAAAATGGAACTAAATCAATTTCTGAAGAAATTAAAATTAAAATATTTATTTGTTGTTAAGTCATTTCATTTCTATCTAAAACTTTGTTACCCCATTTAGGGTGTTCTTGGCATGGTAACAGAGTAGTTTTTTTTTCCTTCAGCTCATTTTACAGATGAGGAAACTGAGGAAAACATTTACTTGCCCTGGGTCATATAGTTAGTGTCTGAGTCTGGATTTGAATTCAGGTCTTCCTGACTCGAGGCACTCCAAGCAACATATGGAACTCTTTCCAAAAAGTGATCATGTACTAGGGCTCAGAAATGTTGAAAACAAATGTGAAGGAAAAAAAACAAAGCAAAAATGGTCAAAACATTCATTACAAACCATAATGCAAGAAAAATGAAAAATTGACTCAGAGATCACAAACAGACAATTTAGACACAAATAGAGACTTAATAATCAAAACTTAATAGAATAGAAATATGGAAATAGAAATAGAAACTTAATAATCAAATCTTAGAAATATTAATAATAGACTCAAAGACATAATTAATAACTAAAACAATTAGTAATTATGTAAAATAAAAGGATAATAATCAAATAGGACAGCAGAAGTTCTGAGATTCATCTAAAATAGTCCTAAGAGGGAAAATCATATCCTTATAATTGTATATTAACAAGATAGAAAAAAAAGAAAAGTAGTTAACTGAACATACATTTTTAAAATTAGAAATAATAAATAAATCTAAAATAAGAAGAAAATAGGAGATACTAAAAACTAAAGGGGAAATAAATTTGAAACAAAAAGCATAGGGATGGTAAATAAATTCAAAAACTGATTTTTTAAGACTAATGAAATTGAAAAGCCTTTAGGTAATTTGATTTTTAAAAAAGAGGGCAGAAAATCAAATTAATAAAATAGCAAATGTACAATGTGAAATTACAGTAAAATCAGAAGAAAAAAGAATAATCAGAACATAGTGTACAGAACTATATACTCACAATACAGGGAACATAAAAGAAATAGAAGAATACCTTCAAAAATAAATAATAAAAAATCCAAACTTTCAGAAAATTGGATAGAGTTTCTTAAATAATCAGATCACAGTGAAGGAAATAAGTCCAGCTATAAAGAACCTACCAAAGGTGGGAATTGGGTAGAGAGACCCTGGACATGAAAAATGAATAGGAGAATTTTATGAACTTTTAAAGAACCATTAATACCCACACTTCACAAATTATTCTCAAAAACTAAGATGGAAAGAAACTTTCTAGAATCCTTTCAAGGGACAAATATGGTACCAATACCTAAAACATGGAAAGATAAAACCCATAAAGAAAACCATAGGGCAATATTATTCCTGAATATTGACTAAACATTTTAAACAAAACTCTTTCAAACAGGTTACAGTGATTTGTTCAAAAGATCAAGTTTCAAAAGAGAACTGATGAATAAATGAGAGAAAAGAGAAATTTTATCTGCCAAATTATGGCTTTATTTTAATTTCATTTTATTTTTATGGTATGAGTTTCCTTCTATAGTAATGGAGAATCCTTAATTTACTACTTTAGAATTTTATGTCTTTATATAGTGACAACATAAACTTTGGTTCCTCAAACTCACTCCAAAAACAAGAAGCGTCATCAGAAAATCCTGAAATTTTTCTGTTTCATTTTTTTCTCTCTTTTCATGAGATAATGGACAGAAATTACATCTCTGACAAAATTGGAATTAGTGTAGTTTGTACCTGAGCAGGTTTGTTATCATAGGATTATAGGATTTACAACTGAACCAAAAGGAAACTTAACTACCATTTAGCCCCAATCTCTCATTTTACACTTGGAACAGAAGAGAGGGGATGGGGTAGGTGAGAGGGGGAGTTTTAGGCGGACATTTGACCAAGATAATATAAGTAATAGGAGTTGGAATTTGAAGCCAGGCCTTCTCACTCCAAATGTAGCAGTCTTTTTTCTTTGGAACTTGAATGAACTGCTAAGAGGCCTAAGTTGAACTTTTAATTACTTACGGGGCAAAGCTAAAGTAGCCTGGTATTTTGTCATTGAATCCAAAAATGGCTTGGGAAAACATTATTGTTTTCATTAAATAAATTAATGGTCATGTGCATAAAATAATTACACATGGGGGTCTCTGTCTCTAAAAGCAAAAGGTTAAAGAGACACAGAGGTATCTGTGTAAATAATTCTGGCAATCAATCAGGAGACTTTTGTCTGGAAAACATCCCTCAAATTCTTAACACAGAGGTGAAAAGAAAAAGTGGAACTAATTCAGACAAAGCGACATTGCTCCCATATCCTTGTTTGCCAGTTTATACCCCCTGCCAAAAGTCTTGTTTTCTATTGTACAGACCCATGCTGGAAGTTGACTTGAGGTTAGGTTGTTGCAGTGCTGAAAATAAAACAACTCAAGCAAAGAGTTGTTTCACAATCAATTTATTAATAGCCTTTTTTCAGTTGTGGTATTAAAAGTAATTAGTCCCTCAGTCAGTAAAATAACCTTCTCTTTGCTAAAGGTTTGGGAAGTAATTTCAATAGGACCTTTGGTGTGACAAAAATCTCACTCACTTTCTAATCCAAAGAAAGTACATGTCAAACTGAAGACAGTTAATTTTTAAACTGTATTAAAATTTTTTCTTTGACTGGAAATGACTTCAAAGAAACATAAACTACTTTTTTCATGATGCATCACATTTGTGTTAGTTATTCCCTAGCCGGGCTGTTAGCCATATTATTTGCATTTAGCCTTTGCTAACAAGTACTCTTCTCATATTCTTCTCAGAGCTATTACTCTGGCTCTAGTAAAGAAAGGAGGCTATCTGTATTCCTGACGTTCTGGGGCAGAATAAAGGAGCAAACACTTCTGCACAAAGACTCTTTGAACCATTTAATTTACTTTTTGACAAAAAGGAAGATGACACTGAGCCCTCAACAAAGAACAAAAGCAATTTCTTTAAAAAAATATAATGCAGATGATAATTCAATCATTACAAGAAATTCCATTAATATACATCCAGGAAAATTCTCTTCTATGTTGATTATAGACCTGCTGATCTAGGCCCAAGACTGAAATTGCTAATGTTTTCCTGAACTTGCATTTTTTTAAGGAATATATATATTTTTAAAAAGCTTATATTAATTACACATAGTCAGATAAGGGAAAAATTAATATTAAGAGAAGAAAAAAATTCTAGGTTTCTGTTTCTGGATTATATTGAATGTTTGTATCTTTATTTTATCTCCACATATTCCCCTTTACTTATCTCACTTTTAATAAAGATGGGAGCATCTTTATTAAAGAAATATTTTAATAAAGTCAGAGTTTTTTAAAAAATGGATATAGTCAGTTTGTGAAAAAAAATAAGGTTTCCTAGTTTATTGGGGAGTTATCATCGATATTAGGTCTTCCCTGCTAATGATTATACTGAGGATTACTGGTGGTGAGAAATAGAGCAATAACATAATCTTCCAAAGTGAATGATTTACAAATGCACACACACACACACACACACACACACACTCACCTTAGTGAACAGGCCTAATGTTTAAACTGCAAAGGTTTGGTTTTGTTTTTGTTTTCCCTAAGCATGCAAAAATAGTTTATTTCATATTGTGAATGACTGGATTGTTGTCATCTCAAAATAACCTTTAAAGAACACATCATAACTTTACTAAAGGCCACCAGACTCTAGCATGAATGTCAATTGCTTCCCGTGGGCTCCAGAGGTTCTCTGGCATTCCCCATAGATGTGAAAATAGATTAATCAAGACCCAAGGTGGGAAACCTGTAGCCTTGAGGCTACATATGACCCTGTAGTTGCTCAAGTGCAGCCTTTTGCCTGAATCCATTTGGATTCAGGACTGCACTTGAGGACCTAGAGGGACATATGTGGCCTCAAGGTCACAGGTTCGATGCCCATGAATGCTAGTTCTAGGTGGGCATCATTGCAAAATTTTGTTCTAGACTGAGGCATAGATAAGGAGGTCACAGGAAGATATAGTGTTGATCCTCTATTCCTAATCCTCCCCAA
Source organism: Pseudocheirus occidentalis (assembly GCA_028646575.1). Classification (NCBI taxonomy): domain Eukaryota; kingdom Metazoa; phylum Chordata; class Mammalia; order Diprotodontia; family Pseudocheiridae; genus Pseudocheirus; species Pseudocheirus occidentalis. The sequence goes on along the minus strand of CM053600.1, from coordinate 128,545,378 downwards.
ATTTGTTTTTCATCCTATTAGAGAGGTAAGAGCTGCAAGTTTATGCTAATGTACCTATAATATAGACTATAGACTAGGTCAAGACCTGGGAATGAAACAGAACCCACTGTCCTTTATATAGGGGTTATTAACCTAGGCTACACAGACTCCCAAGGTGTACATCCATATATTTCAGTAGTCTATGAACTTGGATGGGAAAAAAACTGTTTCTGATAAGTGTATTTCAACATACTTTAAGTTTATTTTGTAATATTCTGTATTTTGTTTTATGCATTTAAAAATGCTATCTGAGAAGACATCCATAGGCTGCATCAGACTACCAAAGAGGAGTCATAAAACATGAAGCTACGCTTAAGAAAGCCTTCCTTATACTGGAAGATTGGAAAGTTCTTAGTGACCTTACTTTACTTTTTTTTTTTTAATAATGGATAACTATACTAAAGAACTTCTGAATTCAGAGGCTACTGTATCACAGCTCCATATACCTGAGAATGATGAATTTGAGTTCTGGTAGCAGACCCATGTCAAGACCTATGCCTTTAAGGAAATGCTTTTTTTATATTATACAGAGCTCTCTAGCCCAGCAATGTGATTGATCAACAGAGATCTGGCAGTATTGGTTAGTTGTTCTAATTATGCTGCTGTGTGGATAAATTTCATTGAAGTTTAAGGGTAGAGCATTTCTCATGTGTATATTGCTATTTAGGGGCAAAAAAATGGACAAGTGTACTGGAAAGGAAATGTCATTGCTACCTACAGAATATGGAAAATAATGAAATTTGCAATAAAATTCATTGCTAGAGCAATAGTTTAACCACTGACATGGTTTATGATTTACTTCCAGTTACTGAAGGGAGAGGAGGACTTCAACAAAAGAATCTGTGAAAAATTTAATAGGGCTTTCTTCATCCCTTCCTCCCCTCCTCAACCTCCATCCAGAGTATAGAATGGTGGGAAAAAATAGAAACTTTTATGAATACTGCATTGCAAACATACTTCTTTCATTAGATTTCTTTCTTTTATTTTTTAATTAGGCTATCCTTTTCCCACCTGGCTCCAAGGGTGTAAAAGATAGGGAGAAATATATCACAGTCTTTTGTTCTGACTATAATAGTTTTGTCTGAGAACTTACTGTTGATAAGCACCTTAGAAACAATGCAGAGAGTTATTTCTTTGCTATATTTGTTGAGAAATACTTTCTTTTTTTTAAGCAAGTGTTATTTCTGATAAAAATCATTCCCTTCTCACATGTCTTACATAGAACTCTTTCTCTTTGGCTTTCTGCTTTCAAACTGTTGCCAAAATGATTTTTAACACTGTCTACAAATTTAATAAGACACTAGACCAGAGATGTTATTGGGACAGGCAACTCCCAGTTAAGGAATCTCTACCAATATTGGTCAGCATCTTTTCTGAAACAAAAAAATCTTAGAGAACTCCTGGGAACACTGAAAGATTAGATGACATGCCTAGGCTCACACAGCCAGTATGTGTCAGAAGCAAGACTTGACAGCCGGTCTTCCTGACATCAAGGCTTATTCTCTACTAAAACACCTACATGCAATAACAAATAACCTATGATCTCTTTTTTTTCCTGTTTAGAGTTTTAGTTTTTCAAAGTATTTTTATATGCAGCACCTTCTTTTATCAATCAAAATGGAATTCCCAGAAAGTTTTCCTCCACGTAAAATGTCTTAAAGATCATTTTTGATGTTGACCATCAGCTTTTAAAAACTAAATCTTCTGAAAAGAGCATAATGTCAGATCTTTTGGCATGATGAATAAAAAAATAAGCATTCTAAACACACAAGTTCACACACACACTTCTGCTGGTTCTTTTGTTTGTTTTTTAAGAGCATCACCTGTCACTGCTTAAGTTCCTATTTTGTACTTTCCTATTGTATGATAATAGAAAAAACTATTTTTTTTCTCTTCAGCTTCTCTCTGGAAGTCAAAATGCTTTATATTACTTGTCTGAAAGAGTTGTGATGGGCTTCAATTAATTTTTAAATATGTATAGAAATCTTCATCTGCAGAATGAGATGCGTTTCTCTCCTTGTCCAGATCATACTACAATCTTTTTACAATGGGAATAGAGACAGGTTTTTTTTCCTCACTGGCAGAATTTTCAGAATGGAAGGGGGCCTCTTTTCATGAAATACAAGGTTAACTGATTTTAACTCTAAGAGGGGGCTCTGAAGAAATATAAAGTAGTTACCAACTTGCACCAAATTTTGATCAGTGATTTTCCAATGGTGCAGGAAAAATTACCATTCTATAGGAAACATTAGGGTTAGAATAATTTCTTAACAGAAACATGGTTAATGAAAAACAGTAACAACAGTATGATCCTGGGCAGGTTTGCTGAATCTCTTTAAGCCCTACTTCCCTTTCCCCCATCCTGCAAAATAAAGGAGACTGGCCTGATCACTTCTAAGGTCTGTTCAAGCTCTAAATCTATGATCCTATGATCTCAGTTCCTACAGAAAAATAAAAACAAAGATATCATTAGCAAAAGGCTGTTACTGCTGCCTTAGCCCCATACCCTCCTCTATATCAATTTCTTCTGGTTTGTTGGAATACTTCACTATTATTTTTCCATCACACAATAATATTCTCTTATAGTCATATATCATAATTTGTTCACCCATACCCGTCTTGCAACATCTCCCTTCCACCATTTTTTCTGTCCCCAAAAGTACTATTATGAATAATTTGGTACAGAGGTTACCTTTTCTTTTTAGGTCTTTGATACTTTGGTAGCCTATGTCTAGTGGTGTGATTGATGAATCAAAAATTTATCTTATATTTGATTATATAAAATTAAAGAGCCTTTTCATGTACAAAATTAATTCAGCATTAATTAAAATATTTGATTGGGAAAACTATTTTTGTCATAATTTTCTGATAAAACTTTAACACTAATCTATAAAAAAGACATTTTTTTAGAAAAAAATTACAAATGATTACATCAAAATAACTCCAAATGACTAGTTAAGAGAGAAATATAAGTTAAAAACAGCACTGGAATATCACCTCTCATCTATCAAATTGGAAAAGATAATTTAAAACTGTAATTATTAGCAGAACTGAAAGAAGATAGTTACCTTGGAGCAATTCTATAGAGCTGCAAATTTATCCAACTGTTCTGGTCAACTATTTGTAATTATGTGAGAAAAGTCACTAAACTGTTCTACCCTTTGATTTAGTGATCTCTCTGCTGGCTTCATAGAGCAAGGAGACCACTCACAGAAAGAAAGGTCCTTTAGCTAATGAAAAATTCATAAATAAGAACACTAGATTCAGTAGTAAAAAAAAAAGTTAGAAACAAATGGTGTGCCATTCTGTTAAGAGATGGCTTTTCTCTCTCCTTTGCAGAGACCAGCATGTGGAACTAACATGCTAGTGGCGTGTTCTATCCTTTATGGTCTATCTTGTCTGAAGCAAAACCTGATTGACCCTGTGTTGATTATTATAAAATGTGTTTAATTGTGTATAATTATATCTGTTTCCTTTAAAAACTAAGTTGCTACTTTATTCACTCAGATCAAAAGAAAGAACACTTAGGAATTCATAGAGTAGACTGGCATTAGAGAATGACTACCAGGAGAATAGACCATAGAGAAAAGACATAATGCAGGGAGCAACTCTGTTTTGTTTCATTTTGTTTTAAAAGATAGAACCAAAGAAAATAGGCTTTGCTTCAGAAGGGAGGATTTGTTTAGTAGGAGGGTTCCTTCAGGCTGTTACAAAAAAGAAACCCGGCAAATTGCAAAACACATCAGGTAAATTGAAATCTTTTTGACTCAGCAGAATCGTGAGTCAGAACTTAATACTAACAAGAGAGTACTACTGAGGTTCTTTAAAAAGGTCTATTTATGTATTATTATTTTACTTATAAACACACACACACACATATATATTCACTTGCATATACTACCAAGGATTCATGACAAAAACAACAAAAGAGGAGGTAAGAACTCCTGTAATGACTATATACACACACACACACACACACACACATATATATATATATATATATATATATATATATATATATATATATACACATATATATGTATCTTCTAAGGGCCAGACTGAGTGTGAATATAGTTATAAAACAGTTTGATCATAATATATTTTTTTCACTCAGAATAATTTAAAATAGCAGTGACAGCTACAACTACAATTACTACTTCTACTAACTAAACTACAAAGAGGTTGCAATGTGCACATTCAGCAGGAGCACCAGTAACAATTAAACCGTAGGTATTTGAAGTGTTAGTCACTTTATTATCACACATATTAACATGTATGTATTTAATGCATGAATGTATATTTATACATCATACATGTATATATATTTATATCCACACATCATCATCATCATCATCATTGACATAGCATTCACATAACATCTGTTACATGTCATGCACTGTGTTAAGTGTTTTACAAATATTATCCCACTGTGAATACATGCATACATACATATGTATATGAATTGATATAGCCATGCATGTGGCACCTAGGTGGTGCAGTGGATAGAGTGCTGTACCTTGAGTCAGCAAGATCTGAGTTCAAATTCAGCCTTAGATAGTTACTAGTAGTATGACCCCAGGCCAATTTCTTTAGCCTCTCTTTTCCTACATTTCCTCAATTGTAAAAATGGGGGTAATAATAGAAGCACCTACCTGCCAGAGTTGTTGTTAGGATCAAATGAGATTGTATTTCTAAATCACTTAGCACAGTGCCTGACCTATAATAGATGCTACATGAATACTGACTGTAATGATGTTGTTGTATGGCTAAACATTCTAGATATACATATATAATGCATATACGTATATTCTGTTATATTATATTATATTATATCATGTTATATTACATTATGTTCTGTTATATTATGTTATATTATATTACATTACGGTCTGTTATATGACATTATGTTCTGTTATATAACATTACATTACATTGTATTGTATATTATATTAATTATATTATGTTAATTATATTATATTATATCAAACATATCATATCATATTATGTGTTAAAATATACATGCATGTTAAATTTGTAATAATGAAACAAAATGATTAACACTTCAAGTGTATCTATGAATAATTGTTGTGGTTACTTCTGCTGACCGTGCATATTGCAACCTCAGAGGAGGAGTAGCAGCAGCAGCAGCAGCAGCAAGAGAGGTAAGTGGTACAGTGAAAAGAACCCCAGGCCTGGGGTCAATAAAACTTATCTTCATGAGTTCAAGTCTGGTGTCAGACACTTGCTGTGAGACCCTGGGCAGGTCACTTAACCTTGTTTGCTTTACTTTCCTCGTCTATAAAATGATCTGGAGAACGAAATGGCCAATCACACTAATATCTTTGCCAAGAAAACCCCAAATGGGATCACCAAGTTGAACGCTACTGAAATAATTCAACAATAAAAGTGGTAGCACTAATAGAGGTAGTGACAGTAGTACTAATAGTTGTTTTAGTTTTTAATGCTAATTAAAATTGTTGTGGTTAAAAAAATATCATATGATGACTGAACTTTCACTTATAAGCATGTTCAAATTCACATAGGCTGGTTCTTGATCAGAGATACACAGTCATTACTCTAGAACAAAGTTTCTTAACCTTTTTTTGTCATGAGTTCCCTTGGAAGTATAGTGAAACACTTGGAATTCTTTTCAGAATAATATTTTTAAGTTCGTAAAATAAAATAGATGTGATTATAAAGAAAATCAATCATACTGAAATGTTATTTTCAAAAAAACCCCCACAATTATAAAAAATATTTCATGTAAAGGGTATCTGTTCTAGGACTTTAGACCTCAGTAGAATCTGTCAGAATTTCTTTTCCACCAGCACAAGCATCAGAAACCTAAAATCACTTGTATTCCACAATGAAATATCTGAATAAAATCTGAATAGGGGAGAATATTTAAAGTATTTCATTTTTTTTAAAAAAAGCAATACATGATACAAACATATCATGCAAAGGAGAATAAAAATGTAAGAATCATATTGTATCATCTTACCTGAATTGATGTAACATTAATTCATCATTTTGGCCATACAACAGAATTTTCTCTTGTTTTATTTTCAAGTCATCCTAGTGATAGAAGGGTTTGTATGGACATGCACACAGTGTGCACACACATATGTGTATATATGTGTGTCTACATTTATATGCATGTGTAGATAGGCATACATACATAGGATACATATAATAATCCTTATATGCATGTATGTGCCTATGTTTCTAATGTGCATATGGAGAGTATTATCTCTTTCGTGGCATTTCCCAAAGAAATCTTACTTGTTTCTCCTTAAAATCTGGACTTCAACTTCTGGATTTGCTATATTCTACTAACACAGTTCACCTGGTCGTAGCACGTTAAATTAAAAATTAAGATGGGAGGGAAAACTCACAGAGCTTTTTTTTTTTATTTTTTGCATGCCCCCAAAGTGCTAGGAATAGTTAATTTCCTCAGATTCTTTCCCGTTTTATGTGTTTTCAGGTTTCGTTCCCTTGCTTTATCTACCCCTTGGCTCATCTCCCTCTTTTCTCTTTCTTCTTGTCCTATTTCCCTACCTTTAAGTCAGACCAAAGCCAGGGAGCATACCAGTTGTGTTGTGGATCCAAAATTCCAGAGCTCACTAGGATGTTGAATTGGATCAACATACTTTCAGCTGGTCTGCCAGAAAATGACAAAATCTTCCCATGAAGCCTTTTCCCTTCTTCTTAGTTTCTCACTCTGTGCATGCCTAAAATATCCATTTTCCTTCACTCTCTGTAGACAGCAAAAATGTGGCATGGCATTATTTTTTAGTACCCAATAGGTACTTTTCTCCAGGGTGATTCATACCTGAGTTATTCCTACAGAATAAATGTTTTACGCTATCAAGAAGGGAAACTTTTATTCAACCCTGCTATATGGCTCTTCAGCTTTTCAGGAAAAACATTTTGGCAGTACTATTAAACGACACTGCTATCATAAGCGCTCACTCAGCAGTAGTTTTCTTGCCATATCAGGTTGCACAATTTAAATAAATGTCATTTCTTCAAGCTTGTAGCTAATTCTGATCCAGGAAGCATAAAATAGGTGTTTTAAATAATTTTGCTATTGAAAATCAATAATTTGTTCAGTTGTTATGGGCACAGAATGTGACATTAAAAAAATGGAATGAGATTTGCATTCCATTTTCTTCAAGGACTCTTTAAGGAGCCACAAACATTGCAGAACTATTTCTCCAACCTCTAGATCTCTCGTAAGTGGATCAAGAAAGGGAGAATTTTTTTTAAAAAGGAACTTGAACATTTTCACTTATAGCCTTATACATTCTGCAAACAGTGTTATATTTGTTATTAGTAAGAAAATTAAATAGACTGATGGACAAGAAGTATTGTTTGTTAACATAAGCAAATAGAAGCTCTGTTAAGGGGGAAGACTAAACTGTGATTTTTATTTTTCTTCCCCCACCCCATTTTATTAAAATATTTTGATCATTTCTAATGTTCTACAAGGGGGGGGGCTATATAAGATTACCATTTGGTTTTTAAAGATTAATTGATCACCTGTAATTAGGAAAGGTAAGGGAGGCTCACATTTCAAAATTAACTCTCACTTTTAATTGAGTTTTGGAAAAAACTTAATTTTTCAAATGCTGGAATCTCTTTTACTAAAGAGTGCTAAGTTATAGTTCTAAGTTATAATCTATATTATGGAACAGTGGGAAGAATATTTAAGGATTTAAGGTGAGAAGACACATATTAAATTACTCCTTCTACATCTTACTATTTATGTTACTTTAGACAAATTACATAACCTTTGAACCTCTATTTCCTCATATGTAACATGAGGATAAAAATACTTGCGTGAATCTGTGGGGTTACAGTGAAGGCAAAATGAGATATTGATCATAGCATTCTCTGTAACTGTAAAGCACTATGCAATGCTAAATTGTTATTAGGAGAGAACAAAGTTAGAACCTACATCCATCCAGATAAGAGTCTGGTATCTGCTCCCATTTTTTCCCCTCATGGAAAGGCTGTATACATATGAAAAAACAGATCCTGAACCCATTGTGGTAATTCTCATGCTGGATTCTGTCATGCCTAGTACATTGTGCAGTAAATGGGCTGATCAACACTTGTTTCTCCCAAGGTGCAAATCACTTGCTACGAATTACTTCACCACTTTGGGAACGGTATTGCCTCTTTCCCATCACTAGCCTACCATTTAGTAAATTGTTGCCACAATGCAGTCAATGATACCCTAGTGTCTCAAGTAAGTCAATTCCTTATTTTGAGGTGCTCAAATTGCTTCCTGACTTATGATAGATTGAGAATACAGACAAATCAGTTTATTTCTGGCTCCATTGGCTGAGAAAGTAGCCATGCCTACTACCTATTATTATCCCAGTTATACTGGCAGAGGAAATACTTTGAACTCTCTGGAAGAAAGGCATTGTGGGAATTAAAGAGAGTCCTGTACTTCTGAGAGTGGTATGTGACACAAGGTGAGAAGTAGAGATAATCCTTCTATTTCTTCTTAGCCTCTTTCTGGGTTTCTGTAAGTACTTTAGAAGAAGCTAACTCACATAACTTTCAAAGGCACAGAAAGAAAAAAAAATCTTATAAGAGAGTAAAATAGCAGTCTCAGGACAATAAGGAAAATGGTACATGGCCGGGTATGCTCCATGAAACTAGCTTATTATGAAGCCCTGTATGTTCTTCCAAAACTAAATTGTCATGGATGAGGTTGAAGATGTACTCATGAAAAAATCAGTTTTATAATGAAAAAGATTCTGTTGAAGTTCCAGTGGATGTCACCATTTTAGAGAGTTTAGTCAATAGAGCATGCAATTGAAAACACCTGAGGAGGTCTCTTCTCTTCCCTTCATTCCCCCGATAGACTTTGAATGTCTTAGGGATGATTTGGGTGAAAATGTTCCATAATAATACAGGTTTTCCTGAACTAGCCTTTTAACCTCTGATAAATTATAATAAAATATTCAGTCTTTATATATTCTAGTCCAAAAGAAGGTTCCAAAATATTCTTTATGATATATCATGGATATTATTTCAAGTAGTTTCTAAAAAAGACATTTGTATCCTGTGTTATAAGAATTTGAAATAAAGGTCTTTGGTTCATATCTATGATTTCATCTATGTAGGAAGTTGGCAGTATGGAAATCCCCTCCAAATATAGAGATATTAAGTTATCTTTAACTTATGGAGAGCTTCCTATAGGCATTGAGAGGTTAAGCAACTTCTCCATGGTTACTCAACTTGCATTTACTAATGGAAGGCCTTGAATACAGTTCTTTCTGATGCTAGGTTGGCCCTCTACACCATATTCCACAGTGACTTATTAATAAATACTTCTAAAACAAAACAGAAAACAAAATCAAAAATCAAACTAAAGCATAGATATACAACAAATGGGCAACCAAACATAAGGAAGTCCCTTGAGTATGACACCTGAAACTACAAAGAGCTAGTTCATGTGGATTTCTCTCACTGAATAAGTGAAGTGACCTAGTCCTGATTCAACTTACCCAATCCAAATAGCTCTAATGAAATATTCTTCTTTTATTTATAATTATTTGTAACTTCATATAAAGGGTGTGTGTGGGGGGGGGCTCAGTTTACTATTCTGTAAAATGGGAATAAGAATAGTAGAATCCCTTTCATCAGTTATTGAGAGGATTAAGCAAGATAATTAAAGTGATTTGCAAACCTTAAAGCACCCAATAAATATTTCTTATTATTAATAAATGTGAATAACCTAGAAAACTTATGAATGTTCTTTGCTTAGTCATTTTAGGTTCAAAGGATCAAAGCAGGGGAAGGAACTTTGAGTTCAGCTAGTCCAATCACTTAATTTCACATGTGACAGCAACAAAGTCTTAGACATTACTTGCCTGAGATCACATAGAGTACAGGCTAAATTATAGAGCCAGGATTCATACTTCAGTCTTTTGACTTCCAAGTCATATTGCACTCAGTTAAATATTTTCATAGAAAATGAACATTTCCTATGACATTTTCACAAGTCTGTTTTCCTCAGGAAAAGGACTTTTATTAGGAATGAATGTCACCTGTATTAATATATAAAGTGGCATATGGAGTTTTTTTAAGATAGCACTATTTATTGAAAATTTTTGCAGACAGGCTCAAGGAGACTAATATTTGAACCATGTTGTTTAAACACACACACACACACACACACACATCCCAAAATGAAGCAAAAACCTTCCCACTGCCAAAACCTGTGAAAAACTGAGCCAAACAAAATCCCAGAGACAACTGATTTCTAAGGACACAACATTCTCAAGTGCAGAAACATAATCTAGTCTATAGGTGAAAAGGAAAGTGGTAACTGATGGGTCAAATATGACAGAACAGGGAGCCCAGGAATTGTCCTCTCTGAAGGTCATTTCTCTAGGCAAAAAGCTATCACTGTATCTCTTGAATGATGAGAGACTACCGAAACTGTGGCTATAAACTACTATTCCTCTTGAAATTTCAAGTCACAAGACATGAGGGGCAGAGTCAAGATGGTGGAGTAAAAGCAGGAACTTGCTTGAGCCCGTACTCCAACTACCTCTAATACCTGTAAAAAATTACTCTAAACAAAGTTTAGAGGTACAGAAACTACAAAGTGACAGAGAGAAACAAATCTCCTGCTGACGGCAGCCTGGCAGGCAGACAGAAAGGGTCAATCACACAGGTCTGGGAACCAAGCACATTCCCCCATAAGCTGCTTGGACCTACAGCTGGGGGAGCCCTAACCAGTGGCCCAGATCAACCAGAGCAGAGCTCAGGTGAGTGAACAGAAGTGCTTGGAGTATGATATTTGGGAGGTAAAAGGAGCTAGGATAAAAACCAAGAATCACCTACCAAGCAAAACTGAGTATAATGCTTAAGGGGAAAATATGGTCATTCAATGAAACAGAGGACTTTCAAGTATTCTTGATGAAAAATCCAGGGCTGAACAGAAAATTTGACTTTCAAATACAAGAAGCAAGAGAGGCATGAGAAGATAAACAGGAAAAAGAAATCATAAAGTTGAACTATTTATATTCTTATATGGAAAAACAATAATTGTAATTCATAAGACTTTTATCAGTATGAGGATAGTTGAAGGGAATATATATGTGCATATGTATACATACATGTGCGTATGTACTTACATATATACATATATGTGTATGTATGTACATGCACACATGTATGTATAGGAGAGTATATATGTGGAGAAATATATGTGTGTATATGTATGTACATGTATACATAGACAGAGGGTACAGGATCAGTTGAATATGAAGGGATGATATCTAAAAATAAAATAAGAGGTGAGAAAGGAATATATTGGGAGAAGGAGAAAGGGAGAGATAGAATAGGGTAAATTATATCATATAAAAGAGGCAAGAGAAAACTGCCAGGGTCAAGATATCAAAATTTTGTTTAAGTATGGGTCAGTATTGAAGGAAAGTAAAAGCAACAAAATCATAAAAAAAGAAAGAAATTTCAAGTCACTTAAGCTTTGAGTATTTTTGGTCAGTGTGGGGATCTCCTCCATTTTCTCCAGTGTAAGGGACAGTTCCAGGGAAAAGGCCCTGTGGTGCGTGACCTATCATGATCAGAAGAGGTCCAATCAAGTGAAATGTTTAATTACTCTTCTTGGGGAATAGAACTCTCATCTGGAAAAAAAAAGTGTTTAGGCTCAACAGAGAAGATTGTGGGAGATTGCCCTGCTTGATTCACATGGCATAGCCACTATTTGGGGGGATCAAACAGAGAAGGGGCAAATGGGAAAAGAGACTCTGCTACGGCATCTGCAGAAGGGTCACCGTAGAAGTCAAGCCTTGTTCTTTGTTGCCCACCCTTTTATGGAGTTTCTGTTTCCTGGCAATGCTCCCATTTTCCTGGTTCTTGGATAATAACACCTGCAGCTAGTGTAGACATGGGACTTCAAGCTGTACACACTGCCCAATATGTTTGTCAATGTTGCTGCATTAATCTACTGTTTGAATGTGACATGTTCATAAAAAGTAGCAAAAACCCCTGGGTGTTTGAGGCCCTTGCTAGAATTGTGTGAAATAAACAAAAGCTAGCTTTTCTCATTCAGCATGAGTGAGCCTGAAAAAATTTCAATTTTCTTTGGCAAAGAAACTAATGTTTTCACCTACAAACTATCATGGAGATTGGACAAATAGAAGTTCTATTTTTAATGATCCTCAACCTAAATTCAAATCATTTTCTACCATTTACTTTCTGTGTAATTTTGGGTAAAATTCTTTTTCAGTTAAAAAAGTTTTTGTGGAATATTTACTATGTCCTGGGCACTAGGGATACAAATAAGAAAAAACAAAAGTCACTCTCCTCAAATAACTCTCATTCTATTCATGTGAGTGGATACTACATGTATTAAACTAATATTTAATTGATTAATATTTGTAAATATATTTTATCAATTAACCAGTAAACATTTATTAGGTGCCTAATATTTGTTTAATTATCTATCATATATCTATTGTTAAACAGATACATGTTTATACTGGATGATCAAATATATATGTATAAATAGATATTTATATATAACAAACGAATATCTATGGGTAGATATAGATAAATTAAATAATTAAACATGATATAGGCACATTTATTAATGAACATTAGTGCACTGATTCACTTTAGTAGTCACTGGTATCTGTAGGTAGTTGTAGATCAAAGAAATTTCCAAGAAGACATCATATGTGTAATAAGAGAAAGATAGGGTGGAAATAAATAGGGAAAAAGGAGGAACAGAGTTGACACTGATGGGTATGAAGGAGCAGGAAGTTCTGTCAATCAAAAAAATGGAATTTCTAGAACAAGAATCTTACAACTCCAAATTATTGAAATTCTGAATGGAGCCAAGAGCAATGATTGACATACCCTTCATAGTATAGAGATCTTAATTTGACTAGCAATCTCTGAATAAGAAGTAAATGGTGGTAGTTGATTGAGGAAGGGGAATAATAAGGCAGAGGTGGGGGTGAAAGTATAATTATGTGCCTAATATCAGGGCAGGTGGTGAATCCCTGGTCCTGTTTGATGGTCAAAATAGGATCACTGGTAAAGTCCTAGGGTTTGCCTGAAAAACAGTTGGGGTATTCACTCTTTAATACTCAGGAAGTCAGTTCTGGCTCAGTGTTGGATAGATTATTTTTCCCAGGGTAGAATGTCTCAAGAATATCTTTGATAATGGACTGATTGTCAGTTCAGAAGAAAAAGAGCATGTGAGTAGACAGTGAGACCCCATTCCTAACAGATAATCAAATCAGTAGTTGACAGGGATAATGGGGTGTGGACTTCAGTTCTTAGTCATTTTTTGGACACCAGTTTGCCTATCTGTAAAATGAAAGGGAGTAAACTAAAGGAACATCAGATTGTGGGAGTTGGAATAGACCTCGGTTTTTGTTTTACATATTAACCTAAACTTGCCTTCTTGCAACTTTGACTTATTGTTCCTAATTCTGCCCTCCAGGGTTAAGTGAAACAACCCTACCCCTCTTTCATATGATGGCATTACCAATACTTGAACACAACTATCATCTTCCTCCTGAACCTTCTTTCTCCAGGCTAAATAAGCCAATTTTTTCAACTGATCTTCATATTTTGTGAACTCACTGCCCTTTGTCATCTAAGTTACCTCCTCTGGACACTCTCCAACTTAAAAATGTTCTTCATGAGTCATAGTTCAGAACTGAACTGTGACATCTATCCATGATAGAATACAGCAGAACTATCAACTTACTATTTCTGGAATTTATGCCAATCAATGAAGCCCAAAATCATATTAAATCTTTTTACCTGTCAAATCACAATCATCTCATATTGATTTTGAAGTTCACACTTATTTTTCAGGACCATGGTCATCCTCTTCTGCTCCTCCATACATTAGTTATTTTACACCTGTAGAGGACCACAGGCCAGTGGGACTCTGACTCTGATGGTTGAATAAGCCCTCTCAGCTGAAGAACCTGCTATCCATCCTGGATCGGTTCCCTACCCCCCAGAAAGGAGCTCAAACACACAGATGTGAGCATTATGTCCTCAAGATAAGCAAGGTATATGTGCTCACTCTCTCTCTCTCTCTCTCTCTCCTCTCTCTCTCTCTCTCTCTCTCTCTCTCTCTCTCTCTCTCTCTCTCTCTCTCTTTCTCTCTGCCTCTCAGCCTCTAGGTAGGTAACTCTTTTTAGCCCTGCTGCAGGACAGCATTGTCCTAAACTTGGCATTCATTCCCATTGAATTCTATCTTATTATGTCGAGCACCATGCTCTAACATGTCAAGGATCATTGAGATCCTGGCTCTATCATTCAATGTATTAGCTTTCCCTCACAGTTCTACAACAAGTGTGCCATCTATATCTGTATTCAAGTCATTGATAAAGATATTAAATAGCACAGATCAGTGTACAGAATAGGCACATTATAATGATTTTATCAAACTGAAAAGATTGCAGTCTTGCATATTTTGTCTCTCTATAACTCTCTTTTAAGGATTTCTTTGACTACCATTGTATCAATTATCTTCTATTGTTCTGCAATCTTTCTTCGCAAACTTCCTTTTCAATACTGGCCACTCAGTATCCTATAGGCAATTCAAATTCAACTTTTTCCAAATATATCACCCTCCTCCCACCCCCAAGCAAGTCTACCTCCATTCATCTAGGTTTGCAAACTCAAGAAACTTCAAGGACTTTTTGGTTTTTGCATCTGCTCCCCTCCCCCCCAACCTCCATTAATATATACTCTTGCCAACTTGTTAATTCTAAACTTAATTATCTCTCATAACTATCTTTTTCCCATTCACATGTTTACCACACTGGTTCAGGTCTTTGTTACCTGTGAATTGGACTATTACAATAACTTCTTGATTGGGCTCACCACTTCAAAGTCTTAAGTTTATTCACCAAAACTGTATGGCTTTAAAACTTGATTTTTGTTCTAAAAATCCTAAGAAACATTAAAGGACCTTGAACTAAGGGAAAAGAAGAAAACTCTTTATGGGCATTAAACATTCAAGAGACCATAGAGTAAACTCAAGACAAACAATTGAAAAAGGCAAAAGATTAAAGGACATGAAATCCAAGTAAGTAATCATTAATAAAAGCCAAGATCTCAAATATCTAATCACAAATAAAGCTCATTTGACATGATTCTATTTATCCACTCTAATCTCTGTCCTGACCTCAAGTTTCTCATCTCTAGCCCTCTATTGGATATCTCCAGATGGATTTCCTGAAAAGAGCTTAAACTCAATAGGTCCAAAACTATATTCATTTTCTTTCCCTGGAAAACCCTCCCCTCTTTCCAACATCACTATTACTGTTGAATGTGCCACTGTCTGCCCAGTCATCCAGTCATACTACTTGTCATCCTTGATTACTTATTCTATCTCACTCCATATAACCAATCTATTGCCCAAACTTGTAGATTCTGCCTTTGCAAAGTCTCTAGTATATACTTCCCCTTTCTTGCCTTTGACATTTCCATTACCTTGATATAAATTCTTGTCACATTATTTCTGAACTATGAAATAGCCTTCTGGTCTTTTTCCCTGCCTAAAATTCCTCCCCATTCTAGCCACCCTTCACTCAGGTATGAAATCAATCTTTCTAAAGTTTATGTTTCACCATGTCACATCACCCTGACTCCCCCACCTTGCAATAAATCCCCATGACTCCATATTACTTCCAATATCAAATATAAACCTCTCTGTTTGGCTTTTAACAAACCTTCATATCCTGGCCCCATTTCCAGTGTTTTTTTATACCTTACTATCTTTCATGTACTCTAAAAGAGTGGTGTCAAACTGAAATAGAAATGTACTTAAATTATACGTAAGTATTTCTATGGGTTCATATTGGCTTAGAAAATCACATCTTAACATTATTGATGTTTTATTGCATTTAAAAATTTAATTTATTTTATTTCCCAATTATATTAGTGCTATCATTCAATGTGGCCCATGAGGTACATGTTTGAAACCTCAAAAGTACTAGATGTATTCTATGATTCAGTGACTCCAGTTTCCTTGCTGTTCCTTAAACAAAATTATCTATTTCTTGATTCCGTGTATTTTTTGGGCTATGCTGGAAGTTTTTCTTTTTTTCTCCTCTCTACCTTCTGGCATCCCTGGTTTCCTTCAAGTCTTAGCCAAAATCTCACCTTCTATCGAAAACTTTACAAGTCCCCCTTATGCTAGAGCCTTTCCTCTGTGATTATCCCCAGTTTATCCTGTATATATCTTCTCTGTACATAGGTGTTTCTGAGTAGATTTTTTTTTACTTTCTTTGTGTCCCCAGAGCTTAGCATAGTTCCCAGTACATAACAGGTCCTTAAAATAAATGCTTAGTGACTCAATGAACTTGACAAGTAAGATAGACTAGTGATTTAAATAGAAAGACAAAGCAACATTTATTAAGCGTCTGCTATGAAACAAGACCTGTACAAAGTGCTTGGGATACAAATACAAGCCAAAAAAAATACTTTTAATCTTGAGGTGTTTATATTTTAATGGCAGAAGAAACCACTTAAAATGTAGTCAATAAAGGAAGAGGAGAGATGCCCATGGGGTTGTATTGGCAAAGTTCAGGGAGTCAGATTGCAGCCAGAAGGAAATAAAGCATGATCAGTCTGGGTCATCCCCATGATGGAGGGCCCAGAAGGAAATTACCAATGAGGGAAGAGGACCAGGAACTGAAAGAAATTTTAGGGTGAGAAGGCACTTTAGTCATAGTGGTGAAGCCTGTAGAGTTAGGACCACTAACAGGAAGAGAACAAAGGGAGTTAGCATGGCTATATCTACATCTATATCTATATATAGATGTATGTGTGTGTGTGTGTGTGTGTGTGTGTGTGTGTGTGTGTGTGTGTGTGTTTGGAAGTAATTGGTGATTGGTGTTAAGAGACTTTCCCAGGATCACAGGGCTAGTAAGTGTTGAATGTCTAGAGTCACATTTGAACTCAAGTCCTCCTGACTGGAGGGCTGGTGCTCTATCCGCTGTTCCACCTAATTGACGCTGACTCTATAAATATTACAAAGACTTGATTGGGGGAGATTTATCCCACTGAAAAAGAGCTCTTTGGAGAGCAAAACTGGGATTGGCAAAAAGAAAGTTTGGGAAATAATTTCCTCTGAGGTTAATGAATTCCCTTTCTTTGGATATATTCTTAGAAAAGGCTGATTACCTACTATTACAGTGTAAAATTGCAGAGCATTCATGGACTTTGCTTGACTGATTCGTGACAACCACATATGTTAGTTCAGCACTTGGGAACTTTGGGGATGATGGAGCTGTTGGCTACTTTGAGCCATTTGTGACTCAGCACTGAAAAGCATCTTGAGTTGTTGAATCAATCTACTTAAGGTGCACTGATCTTATAGTTCTGTGACTGAAAGTTTGTCATTCTTTGATCTTGGGACTTTCTTTTGGAGAATATTTTATATTTTGTGTAATGAGTCCCATTAGCATACACTATTTTACCTCTAATTTAAATGTTCAAGTTGGGCATTTTGGTGGCTTCATTCTTTCACAGGTATAACTATCTTAAATATATTAGATAAGGTAAGGTAAGGCTCCATTTATATAAATTACAATCTATCCTTGCCTTCCCACAGTTTCATAGATTTAGAGCTGTAAACAGCCTTAAAAATCCTCTAACCCATGGTCACACAAGTAATAACAGATCTGGATTCAAATTCAGGTCTTTTTATTTTGAATCTATTATTCTTCTCATTAAGCCACACTGCCTCCCTGTGCTCTGAAACTGTGCTGTTTTCTGTCTTTTCTTTCTATGTATTCTTTGAAATTAATCTACTCATTCTTTAAATACCTCAGGGGTACTAAGAATCAATCTGCCTAACCATCTGTTATCTCTCATTCTTGCTTTATCACCATCCCACCTCCTTTTTGGGTTAGACATGCCTTCAGTACAGTTTTTATAACATTTTTTTCTTGTAGAAATCATCACTGATAATATTCTGCTTATACCTGCTCTGCACATCTTCCCACTGTCCTTTGTGTTACCTATAATTGTTTTTCTTCTGGGATCTTGGTATTCTGTGATTTGCAGGTATGCCGTGTCATAGGGAGAAACCAACACTATGAATGACCTTTCAAAGATCGAATACACAAGTATCCTTAAGTCAGTAGTTCATGCCTCAGATTGATTTATTTTACATAATCTTTATGTATATGTAGGACTAGGTCTGGAGGTGATAGAGTTAGAGTAAGACTGAATTAAAGGACTTTTCTGAAGGTCTTTAAAGGCATTGCCTTTTTTCAAGGCAGGAAGCAAGCATACAAATGCCTACTATGTGCATAATCATGAGCACCTTACAAATGTAGTCTCACTTGATCCTCACATTTCTAGTAAGTAGGTGCTATTATTATTTCCATTTTAGATTTAGGGATGTTGAAGAAAGCAGAAGTAACATGACTTGCTTTTTTTCAAAGAGGAGCAATGGCTCAATGGAGCTTTTTAAGCACTTCCCCTTTCATTTCTTCCTTTGTCCATCCATCCTTTGAGTCATCAGAAGTGAGGGCTGAAGAAATATAATAGGGTCAGAGGATTAATCTCAGAAGGGAGGAAGATAAGGGCTAACTAAATCTTGTTTGTTTGTTTGTTTTGTTTTCCTTCTAAGAGTTTGATCTGACTTTAGTCCATAGGATTGATAGAGTCAAGTAAGATTTTCAGAATTAGAGTATTTAGAACTTAACAAACTTAGATGATCTGTCAGGAGTTAATCAACAAAGAGACATTTTAAGCACCTACTAAGTGCAAGTTGCTGGACCAGGTGTTTGAAATACAAAAGTAAAGGCCCTTTCAAGTATTTTCATTGCACAGGAGAAAGAAACATATACACACATAAGAATGCAGAAAATAAATCCAAGGGAATGTAGGTGAGTGGGGGAGAGGAATATCAGCAGGGGCATCACAAGGATACATTTGAACTGAGTGTTGAAAGAAACAAGAAGGATGTTAACACATATTAAAACTTTTGTGCTTTCATGATTCTTTTTATAAGCCTGCTTGTTCTTTTGTCCCTGGTTATTTATAGTTGGTGGAAAAAGTGTAGAGGGGGAGGAAAAAATAAAAACAGAATTTTGAAAGGATTTGTTCTCATTTCAGTGACTATCATTTTAAAATTTCTCTATTGATAATCCACATGGGTCTTTATGACCTCAAGAGAAGTGTCTGAGATGCTTCCATTAAAATTTCTCATGGATCTTAATGAAAAAATTATGGTTCTTCCACTAAAATCATAATTGTATGCTTTAAAACCATCTTGATATATTGTATCAATGCATACTACGAGAGCCCTTAATACACAGAGCATTGACATGATAACCTATGACTCTTTCACTACAACTATGGTCTAATATGTCATTTCCTACTGAGGGAGTACGTAATACACTGATCCTTGCATGAAGTCAAACTTTCCATGCATTATAAATAAAATCCTCTTGAAGATATTGGTGAAAAGGCAGTCCCTTGTTTTTTTTTAATTCATTTTATCAATAAGTGATAGAAGATAAGAGAGTTTTCATGTTCTTTGGCTAGAAAAAAATTAAAACAACTCAGCTGCATCTCAGAGTGAGCGGACACATGCCAAACTATCTTAGAGATTTTATGATTTAATTAACTGAGTCACAGACCTAGAGTCAGGAGACTTGGGTTTAATCTAGGTTCAGACATTTATTGCCTGGATAGTACGATCAAAGACAGTTCATCATTTCTCAGTTCCTCATTTCCCTCATCTATAAAATGGGGATAATAATACTTGTACCACCTAACTCACAGAGATGCTGTGAAGAAAAACATGTGTAAACTATATAATGTTACAGAAATGTGAATTAATCTAGGTATCCTATATTTAAATCATTGAATATCATCTTTTTCTGTCATATTCCCACAAAGTGTGCTCTTTGTAGCCTTACATTTTAAATGAGAAAAGGATACAATTTGATTTTGCAGAAAGCAGAGAAATTCTAAGATTCCTCTTAATCTGAGGTATTGACACAGAAGGAAGCAAGAGGTAGTGATTTAATAGTAGATGATGGTTGTTTTATAATGAAAATGACCGTCTAGGGGAATCTTAACATAAATGACAGACTACAGTAAATTCTTTCACTGGGCTCTGTTTAAGGGGGAAGAAAGCATCTGTGGAGCTGACATCATAATTAAGACAAGGAGGCAAATATAGACTCAGGTACAGCTAGGTTCCCGATTAGTATGAATAATGAATCCCATGAAGTGGTAACATTATTCAAATTTGCACTGCATATTTCCATTGGGCCAGACCTAATTACTATGTCATTTATATAAATATTACCATATTTTATAATTATAATTTTGAATAATGGGAAAATGAATACTTACAACTACTTCACAGGATTCATTATTTGCACTAACAGGGACCTGTCTATATCACCAAAACTTGATGAGATCAGACTGATAATGGATTTCAAAACTCCATGACTAGTATCTTGATAATGAACTCTGAAAGGCAAGCTGGATTTTGAAAAAAAAAAAAAAACAAAAAAAACCCAAAGGATTCAGGTCAACCTGGGCCTCCATAACACATTCTATCTACTCTTGTGATCTAGCCCACTAGATTCAGAACACCTAGGATAAATAAACCAAGATGAATGTGCTAATAATATCTATATTCTTAGAGAGTCAAATCCTCCATGCTGGAGTAGATCAGATCCTCCAGAATCAAGACACTCAGAAGGTTCTCACTGATCCATTAAAATATAGCTCTTTATAAAGAGACTTTACCTGTAGGTCTTATCCCTCATCTGAAATATCCCAGTTGTTTATTCTGGGGTATTGCCTTTGCCTTACCAGGTTCATTTAGCAGGCCTTTCTTCATCTCTAGTATCATAAAATGCTAGAAGAAAAAAGGACCTTGGAGATGATCTAACCTACATGTAAAGAAACTGAAGTCCATAAAGGTTATGTGATGTGCCCTAGCCTATATAACATTGAGTGTCAGAGCCATAACTTGAACCAAGATATTGTAGTAACAAATCTTACATACTAATAAGGTTTGCCATGCTCATTATTCCAGGCCATTGAACACTGGGATAAAATGAAATTTAAAAAAACTTTACATCTTTTTACAAAGGTAAATTCCAGGATCAAATAATCACAAGATTTTAAAGTTGAAAAGGATCTCCCAAAAAATCCAATCAATGCCTGAAAAAGAATTCCTTTTACATCATATCCAACAAATGGTCCAGTCTATTCTTTTAGCCCTCTGTAACAGCAATCGGTTTAGCAGATACTCAGCACTTAGTTACTTAGGGCTAAGTATGGAAGGTATGAGTTCTGTATGGAAGGTGTGAACCCTGTCCACTATTGAGAAGGCATAAACTCCCATGTTTACGTGGAAGAAGGGTATTGGCTGAGACAGGACGCCAGTGTGTGTATATAAAGAAGGATTCCAGAAACAGACAGACAGGATTGGAATTTTCCTGTTGGAGGAAGCAGGATTGTCTCAGCATCTGGGAATTGGGCTGCTAGACCGAAGAAGTGAGTTGGAGTTTTCTTGAGAGACAGAGACAGAGAGAGAGAGAGAGAGAGAGAGAGAGAGAGAGAGAGAGAGAGAGAGAGAGAGAGAGAGAGAGAGAGTTTCTCTCCCAGCATCTGGAAGCTGACTAAAAACTGAGATGGAGTTTTCCTGGGACCAGAATTTGGTGAAAGCCACCCAGAAGGCCAATATTCCTTCTGGGTCCTTGGGCCAGCTGAACTGCTAGAGGAGTGAAGAAACATGAACTGAACAAAATAAGACTTTGTTCATGGCCTGGTTGACCCTTGAGTTCCAGGCAAGCAACGTGGTAAAGGGTTTGAGATGTGCTAGACCCTGTAAACTTCTTTGTGTGCCAGGGACTGCCCTGAGGACTGGACAAGGACCTGGGAGCTGTCTACCTCTGAGGACTGGACAAGAACCTGGCAGCTGTCTGTTTCTGACTGTTTGGTAGATTCAGGAGGGAGCTGGGACCATGGAAGCGGATCCAGGGAATCAGAGAGACCACCCAGAGTCAAGATGAAGAACAGGCCTCCCCTTGGATGAAACTGAGGTTTGCTGAACACTGAGGGGTGTAAGGTTTGTTTGGTTTTCTAATGACTGTATTTGGGATTAATTATATTTAGTAATTGTGAATATAGATTAGTGACTGATTACGTTAATGGTTGCCCCATGAGTGGAAGTCTGATTATTGTATTATGAATTGATTGAATGATTAAGTTAATGGTTGTCCCATGAGTGGAAGATTGATATATTGTGAATTGACTGAATGATTAAGTGAGAAGCATTTCCCCCTTAGGGAAACCAGATGATTATTCTTTTGTTCCTTGTTCTAAATATTGTGGCCACTGTAGTGAAAACTGTATGGGCATTCTAATGTTAAGGTGCTATGAACACTATATTGTGATTTTCTGTGATAAGATGTAATGTTGTGAATATGATATTGTGATTTGTTGTGAATGTTTGCTTTGTTTTGTAATGGAATAAATGGGGTGTTCACCATATTGTGTAATCTGAACCTTAAAAGCTATTCACAGTAGCATTCTTTTGGGAATCTGCTGGTGCATGGTGTTATACCCTCCCAGGAAGGAAAACTTACTTCCTCCTCTTCTGTGTAGAAATGAATGTAAAGGACTTTTGTTTTTTCCCTTTATATCACACCTATATTGACTCTTTGATAGGTTCAACTTCTTGTTCTTTCTTTTGTTGTATAGAACCAGAAAAGCAAACCTTATCCCTTTACCATATATCCCTTCAAAATATTAAATAGCGGCTATCATGTCCTCCTGTCTTTTCATCTCTAGGCTAATTCCCAATTCCTTTAGCAAGTCCTCATATTACACAAAATTAAGACCATTGACCACTTTGTTCTCATCTTCATATTCTCTAATGTGTTTCCTAAAAATGTAGCTGCTAGAATTCAATACGGTAACACAATACTGCATATTAGTATGTTGTGTCCTCTCAGTAGACCAGAAGCTCCTTGATGATAGGGTCTATTTTATGTTTTATTTTATGGAGAGAGAGTTAGAACAGTGTATAGACATATAGGAAGTAGATGCTTATTAATTGCTTGAATTCAATACAATATACTCATACTTAAGATGGATTTTTGCACTCAGATGTAATATTTTGTCCTTATTATCATGAAAACAGATAAGGGAATATACATAAAGAATATTGAAGACCTTAAATTATTATCTGAATATTAGATTTTATTTCTGTAATAATCATTACTTTATAGGTAATGAAACTGACTCATCCAAGGTCACAAAGCTATTCTTAAAAAGCAAAATTATTGTTGATAATGATAAAAAAATTATTATTTTGATCTTATCCCACTCAGTTCAGTGTTCTGGGCGATTCAGTTATTTTCTTTTTTTGGGTGGGAAAGGGCAGTTGGGGTTAAGTGACTTGCCCAAGGTCACATGGCTAGTTTTTTTGTGTTAAGTGTCTGAGGCTGGATTTGAACTCAGGTACTCCTGACTCCAGGGCCGGTGCTCTATTGACTGCACCACCTAGCTGCCCCAATTCAGTTATTTTCAAATGCTATTATCTAGCTCCTTGACCTGTATCCTTGGCACTTATCTTGCCTTTTTTTTTTCAAACTTTACTTCCATGTTTGGCCAAAAAATTCTTGTTGCAGCTTTCCTTTGTTCCCCTAAACCTGTAGTATAACCAACACCACAGAAAACGTCCAAGAGAGCTAAGGGAGAGGAACAATGTCCTAAGGTTTCTTTGTACTCCAAAATCATATTTTTCTATTTGATTAAAATAGATAAACTTCTTTCATTATTTTGGCTTAAAATTTTCTCTTTTCACTCTTGTACACAATTTCCAGCCAGAATTATTGAGGTACTCATTTGAGGAAAAGAGAGTAATTACTGGGGGAATAAAGGATGGGGAGCCAAATGAGCACCTCAACAACTCAGCCTGGAACTTGTACATAAAAGTGAAAAGAGAAAAAAATTAAGTCAAAATAATACAACAAACCATGTTACAAATTTTCAAAAACAACAAGAACTAAAACATTGGATTTGCAGTAAAACTAAACAATCATTTCCAAAGCCATATGTGGTCCAAATATTTGTGATTGGGAAAAAGTGCCTTCAAAGTCTAGGTAGATTAATTACTCTGTTAAGGGAATACAGTACTTTTAGAAACTTGCAATAAAAAATTTTCAGCATTAAGATAGTTTTTAAATTTCCAGAAACATGAGGAAGACCTAATGTTTCAGGCATCATACTTTTCTTATTCTGAATAGCCTTATCACACAAAACCTTTCTAACTTATTGATCACAAGAGGAACTTGGAAAGACTATTCCAGGAGGAATTAGTCACCATCTAAGCTGTCCTTTCAATTTATGGCTACATGGGCAATAGATAAATTTCACATGACATCATAATATATCAGTTCTACGAGTGAACTTGTATGTGGTAGGTAACTATACTCAGGGCAATATGATAAATGTGTCAGATTCAGAAAAAAAAGTGTTTTCATAAAATGTCAGCAAGTCAACAGAACTTAGAGATCATGTAGCTCACTCCCTTTATTTTATAGGTGAAGAAATCGAGGCACTGAAGCTTAAACTGATTTGCTTAAAATTACCAAGCCCGTGGATGAACTAGGATGTAAATACAGAATTTCTGACTTTAATTCCAATACATATTCTGATAAATTGTGTTATTTCCCTTGGGAATGAAATGTTTTCTCCTACCCCCACCCCACCCTTTTCCTAGGTGAGGATCTAGGAGTGTGGAATATTGTACTGCAGGACTCAACTGATGCGCTAGTTGCTTTTTTTGTTTCCTAAACTGCTTCTTTACCTCTTTTTAAAAAATTCTTTATTATAACAAGTAGTAAATAGAAGAGGCAGTAGGATGGGAATATATTCCTATGATCTGTGTAATTACACATGTACAGCCTGTATTTAATTGCTTGTCCTTCCAGTGGGGGTGGGTGACGAGGGAGGAAGGGAAAGAATCTAGAATGTAAAGTTCTATAATCAAATGTAAAAAACATGTATGTGTGTGTATATATGTAACTATTAATATTATTGATTAATTATTATATTGATTATATTGTATAATTATATAATTAATGTTAATAATTCTATTAATATTATTGATTGATATATAATTATTGTTATATATAATTATATTATATATTATAATTATTATTAACTACATGCAACTGGAAATAAAGATACACAGGCACTGTGGTACGGAGATCTGTCCTGCCCTACTGGAAAGTCAGAGGGTCAAAGGCAAGAACATAGGAGAGAGCAGATTGGGGGAGGAGTTATATAGTGGGAAGGCTGTTTTGAGGTGTTGGTTAGGGGAAAGATGTAGAGAAAATTTGTAACTCAAAATCTCTTGTAAATGAATGATGTAAACAAGAAAATAAATTAATTCATTAAATAAATAAATAAAGTGATTTCAGAAAGATATGATGATAATGATTTTTTATTATTTTATTTATTTGTTTATTTATTAAGGAGACCTCCTTAAGGGGTACAAAATACAAAAGTCAAAGTTCTCCACTCACAAGGAACACTAAGTTACAATATCAGTCACTACTCAGCACTGTCTTAAGGTATAGTGCAAAATACACAGGCCATCTACCCCTAAGTCACAAATAAGTTACAATTTCAAGGTCAAATAAGTTACAACTTCAATCAGTCACTACTCAGTATCCACGGAGAGGTCTCTTCATCTTGATCCAAGGTAGGCTCTCAGATTCCCTGGATCCCCTTCTATGGTCCCAGCTCCTACCTGGATTCACCAAACTATCACCTGGGTTCAAAGGCATACAGCTCCCAGGTCCTTGTCCAGCTCTCCACACACTTCCTGTTCCATGCTAAAGCTCACAGCATGCAGTCCACCTTAAATCCTTCACAGTCTCTGTTTCTGGGAAGTCAAGGCTTAACCAAATCACACATACACAGTATTGACACCACAGTTATGCCTCCTCTGGCAGCTCTGGCTTCTGCCTCCACATGGCTTGCTCTAAGAAATTCTGATTCAGTTCTCAGTTCACAATTCTCTCCAGCAGCTGCTCTGCCTCCACAAAGCTTACCCCAAGAAATTCTGTCTTTCCCAGACAGGGTCTTTCCTTATATACAGTATTGCTCCTACCTATTCAGACCCTTCCTGTTATGTCAGTAACAAGGATTCTCTGTTCCAACCCTTCCTGTTACATCAGCAACAGGATCTTCAGTTTCTTGTATCTTCAGTTTCTTTAACAGAGGCCTAATTTGAAACTACATGCTAAGTACCTCCCAGCTTAGAAATACAAAAGGAACTTCAAGTTTCATTACTATTACATAGGGCAACTGGGGTTAAGTGACTTTCCCAAGGTCACATGGCTAGCATGTTAAGTGTCTGAAACCAAATTTGAACTCAGGTCCTCCTGACTCCAGGGCTGGTGCTCTATTTACTGCACCACCTAGCCACCCTGTTAATGATTTTTTAAAAAGAATAAATTAGTTTAAATAAATATATAAAGGATTGAGTAGAGCCAGAATATTGATATGGACAAGAGATATGTTAGGGAAAATAGAAAAAACACAACATGCAATGTGTCTTCCCAGTCTGCCACTATGGCAGATCTCTTATTGTGGGTGTTAAGTGATAATTACATGTTCAATCAGTATTAATTATCAGAGAAACAAACTTTGTTTGCATTTTTAAACATTGAAGGATGACCCATGAGAAATGTTATGTTTTCCTGGGATACCTAACTGAATAGAAATGAGAAGGGGCAGGGAGGGGGAGGGGATGAGAGCTGTGGATAATAAAAGTGTGGACAGGCATTTGCATCATTTAATTACAGAAACAAATCCATGTAGTAGGAATATGTCACAAGATATGGAATAAAAAGAGCATGGTTCAAATTTTTTCTCAATTTTTACATAGAAGGTGAGCTTCTTGACAGCAGGGACTTTTTACTGGCTCCTTTTATCAGTATCACCTAGGACAGAACCAGGGCTGGATAACCATAAGTACTTCAGGATTTCTGGGTTGGATTGATTATTTCTGTGTCCTCAGGTAAGACATTTCACCTTTTGGAGCATCACTCTCCTTCTGGGACCATAAGAATTTAGCTCCTTTTTTTTTTTACTCTCTCCTAGGACTATTCTGATAAACTCACGGGAATGGAACCAAAACTGCCAAAAATAATTTTGAACATAAAGCAACTGTTTTATTTATATATATAAAAATGTAAAGGTGGTGGATTGCTGAGTCTAGTCACATGAAAAATCTTCTTTCTTACAGGGATCAGTTGCTGCCCTGTGTCCTATATAAACAAATCTGCAGAACTTCAAAGGAAAGTCTTAGTAGTCAGAAGAGAGTTGGAGAAAATCAAAAATAAAAATGAATGTTTGTAAGTGGCTCCCTTCGTATCTCACCCCTCTTACAAGGGCATCCATGGACTAGGTCTCTGTTCATCTCAGCTTTAGTTCTGCCTCTCTCCCCACTGCTTTACTTATCATCATAACTTCAGTATTTTACCCATCTCAGTATCTTTATTCATTTTTGTCCCGTGCAATCTGTTTTCCACCAAACAGCACCAACATCTACAATACATGTAATTATGGGAAAGTGAGCCCTTTTCTCTCTTTGTGACCTGCCTGTGTCCACTGGTATTAGGGGGGAAATAGTTTTTTGTTTTGTTTTATTTTCCTCACCACTCTTTTCCACTGAAGCTATATGCTATGGCAAGATGAAAAAAATTATATATTACCTTTGCCCAAGAGATTTAATCTACTCAGAGGTGACTTCATTTCCTTTTAACTTTTTTTAAAAAATTCATTTTGTACTTAAATACAAAAAGACAAAATAAAAGAAAAAAATTTCTATATACACAGCTCAAAACCTGATTTCAAATAAGACCTTAGCTGGGTGGCCCTAGGAAAGTCACCTAATTTCTATTTGCCTCAGTATTTTCATCTGTAGAAAGGAGATAATAGCACCTACCTGCCAGGATTGTTTTAAGGATAAAACGAGATAACATTTATAAAATCCCTTTGTAAACCTTAAAATGCAATGTAAATGCTGACATCATCATATGGCATTTTCAGGGATCAAAGGATTAAGCTAAAGAAAATGTGCTTTAAAAATGAGGCTGGAGAGCATACATTTAGTGAGGAAACTAGTGGTAGGGAAGAATTTAGGAAAGTCTTGATGGAAGAAAAACTTCGTGAATGTATGGAGGTGCAAGATGGTATGATGAGTTTGGGAAAGTTAGTCGTCCTATCTGGTTAGAATAAAGAGTACATGAAAAGAAGAGACCTAAAATAAAACTAAAAGAATGAGATTGGTTTGAAACATAATGGAGGGATTCACTTTTTTTAATATAAATTAATTCATTCATTTTTAGTTTTCAACATTCACTTCTATAAGTTTTAAATTTTCTCTGCATCAATCCCCTCCCCCAAAAGGCATGTATTCTAATATAGGCTCACTTATAAATTCTTATTAAGCATATTTTCACATAAGTCATGTTGTATAGAAGAATTAGAATGGATGGGATGATGATGGAGGGATTCTAATTCCAGGTTGATGAGGCTATATTACATAAACAGTAGGGACTTACAGGAGGCTGTTAAACATGTTAGTGACATGATCACAATGGTTAATTTTGGCAATTCTGTAAAGAACATATTGTATGTGGGAACAGTAGAATCAGAGCTGGAACAAAAATAGTGGGTGTGAGCATAAAAGAATTCTGTAATTGATTGGATATAGAGAGAAGGCGGAGTCAAAGATAAAGTGAGATTTTGAGTCCAAGTGCCTGATGATTGTGATTTAACTAACAGAAATATGAGATAAACTAGGTTTACAGGGAAGCTATATGCACTTACACGTACTGAATTTGACATATTGGTAAGAGATCTAGCTAGAAACGTTGAATAGACATTTGAGTATTTCACCTTAACAATCCATCTAACCATCCAATTGTCTATAAAGGTTGTATCATCATCTTCTTGCCACTGAGCCACTGTTCACCCACCCTAGGACCCATCATACTATAGACCTATAGAATCTATTCCCCTAGTTCTTGGGGAAGTTAGTCCACTTCAAAGTTTCTATCCTAGGGCCTAACTACTTTCTTTGGGAGAGCATGCCAACAAATCCATTAGCCTGTCTTACCATGTGTTTGAGGCTGTAGGTTTTCACTTTCTATCTCTTGCTCTGGGAATAGTAATCAGGAAATCATAATAATCATAATAATAACAATAATAATAATGACATAATAATAATAATAATACATCACAATCAACTGGCACATTTTTTCTAGACGTAATGGTATATAAGTAATAGTGTATATATAACATATATACACATATACATAAATATACATATATAAATTATATGAGTGTATACACATGAACACAGACACATTTATATAGGCAACCCATTATAATTGATTATACCTTAAGATTCCCCAGATCAAAATTCTTTTTTTTTTTTGGTCATAATTCCCCTATATGCATTGTCTAATTCTATTATACTGTAAACTCTAAGGGAGGGGCCATCTCTATTTTTTGCATTTGTGTCCCCATTGCCTAGCATGGTGCTTAATTTATAAGAAGTGCTTAATGATTTTTCCTTCCTTCCTTTTCTTCTGTCCTTCTTTCCTTCCCGCTTTCCTTTAGGTCTGGACCTTAGAGAACAATGAAAATGTATATGCACATCTGAGAGCAATCAACATAGTGGAAATAATTGAAGTCATTAAAATGGATGAGATCACAAAGGAAGGGGAAGGATGGATAGAGATAAGAGAAAAGCATTGAGGACAGAGACTTGAGGGATACTGCAACTTATAGTAAGGGAGAAGGATTGTTTACCACTGAAGAAAACTTGGCAGGAATGGTTAGATGAGTTAGAAGGAGATTTAGGTGAGATCAGTGTTAGAGAAACCAAGGATTGAATGAAAATCTAAAAGTATATGGTCAATACCCTCTGCTTTTGGAAGAAAGTCAAGGAGAACTAAGAGTTTATTGGAGACTTTTGAAAGAGTTATTTCAGTGTATTAGTGGTACAGAAACTGGATTTTAAAGAATTGAGTGATGGATGACGAAGTAGAAGCAGTGAGTTCAGGCTACTCTTTCTAGAAATTAGAAGTTAAAACCTTTACACTCTTTAAGTCATGATGTAAATGTCAGTAGTTTCTTTTGCGATCATTATTAATGAAGGTAAAATATAGATAACAGATTAAGTAGATGCTAGAGTCAAGGAAAGGGTTTTTAAGGATACAGAAGACCTTTTAGAACATTTCTCAGTCAAGATCTCTAATAATATGTACCTCTAGTAAATTAAAGCAAGCACATGAAGGCCTTCTTTATACATTAAATTTTCTTCTAAAATATGTTCATAGGAGTGCAGCCAGAGAAAGAAAGGGATTGAGTTTTTGAGTACAAGTAGAAGTTCCAAAGATAAACCTCGCCTACTTCACTTCATTGCTCCGTATGAGCAAATTGGCACTTAATAAATACTTTGGTTGATGATGAACACAAAATGCGTGCATGGGAGGCTGTCTGCCTGCTGATACTTGCAGCCAAGGTGATACTGCTGCCAGCTGCTTGCCTTTAGCCTGAGTGCTGCTTTTGGCTTCCATAACCTTCCCTGGAAGCCTGGAAGAGAATATGAAAGGAGGGCTCATTCTGCACTTAGAAAGACAGGATGCTGGCATCACCCTAAACATAAAGATGAGAGTCCAAGTGAATCCAAATTAAGTTTTTAAATGAGCTTTTCCCATCAGAGCTATCCCTGGAGGGAAAGGAACACATGGGTGGAATGAGGAACAAGAGAAAATACAGGTAGGATACCCAAGGACATGGATACAACATTTGAGACCCAAGGCAAATCATAATACATGTACCCTTTTTGCTATCCACTCTCCTGTTATTCTTTCCTTATTTATTCTAAGTCTACCATGTTATGATACATATTGTATAGGTCAAAAAAAGTATAAAAAAGCTCCCTTGAGGAGCTTTTGGTATATTCAGGGAGATAAAATTCAGGCACAGGAAAACTATATAAGGTTGGAAATAATATGTGATAGCTAGGAGTTTCAGATACTAAGTTTTATGGATGTTCAAAGGCGCTCTAGTTCAGTGAAAGCAGGTCTTCTCAGAGAAGTTAGAAGAGTTTATTTCACAGAGAATAAGGTGGGTGATAACAGGAGTTCTATAGATCACTTTTAGCTGAAGTCCTCATGGAAGAAGTCCCATTTGAGAGGGCCTTTACAGATAAGTAGGATAGATAAGAGGAGATGGTAGGCATAGTTGTTAGGGAAAGGAGAATTAACACATTTATATAACAGAGTTAGGGTTAACAATGACCTGGACAGGTTAGAACTCTATACTGAATTAATTCAAATGCATGTAATTTAAAGTTTTATATTTACATTAAGAAATCATTTTGTAAGTATGGAAAAAAGAGAAGCATGGCTGACAGCAGCTTATACAAAGAGCTCTTAGTCTACTGGGGCCACTTTGTATCTGCTACCCTGTCTGTTTGCAACTTCAGGGAACAAGAAGCCTCATCCCAGGACAAGCTTATCATTTCTAAGCTCAACACCATGCTGCTAACTCAAGCCTTCATTGACTTCAGCTACCTTAGCATCTCCCCACTCTGTTTGAAGGTCTGGAAAGCCGAGTGCCAAATTCTTCCCAGTGCCTCACTGTATAAAGCGTAGAAACTACACAGATCCCTCCACTTTGCATATGCTGCCCCACCTGGTTTCAATTCCACGGAACAAGATACCCCTCCCCCAAAGGCCCTGTGGTGTCCCTCTCCCACCCTTTCTTGCCTCTTGTTGTATGTTGTCTCCTTCTTGAGACTGTAAGCTCTTTGAGTGCAGGGACTGTCTTTCTTTTTATAATTGTATCCTCCGTACTTAGCACAATGCTATTGTAGGTACTTAACAAATGTTTATTATGTTAGATTGGATGAAGAGGTATTCATCCATATCAATACAATAGCTAAAGCCAAGAGGGTGAATAAGGCTTTTGCAGAAGAGAGAGAAGGGAAACTTAGTCTTAGGGAAAGAAAAGCATGAGAAGTTAAGAGAAGAGAAGCCAGGAATGGAATTTGAGGAGGATTCAGAAATATAGGAAGAGAACCAGGAGATCTTATTGTCCTGGGAGCTAAAGGCAGACAGAGCTTCCTATATATCTTTCAACCCTTTCTCTCCCTTCTTTTCCTCTCTTACATACATTTACTTGATCCATTAGGGAATTCCCTTTGAAGATCCTGCATAGTTTACATGTTCATGAGAATCAGGAGCAAGGGAGGCTCAGAGTGTCTGAGTTACATCTTAAATGCATGACCATAGGTTGTTTTCTTTTTTCTTTTTTTCTCTCTCCAAGTTTTACCTTGTTTTCTGGGAGTATTTTCCCTCTGGATGATGTTATTTACAGTTTTGTCTCTCCAGAAGCCTGCTTTTTATGGCTGCTTTTCTCTCATGATTAATAGTTTGCTTTCCTATTTTGAGATGCCCCAAGCTACAATGATTGCAACTCCTTTGCAATTTCATCATAAATCTTCAAATGTTACATGTATATTTGTGCTTAATTAATTTGGCCTATGAAATATTCTGCATACATATTATTTCCCTTCCAACTGAGCTATCATGAGTATGTCTATTTTTCCAAGGCACCTATTGACTTTGGCTTTTCTCATACACTGAGCATTAGCACTTTATTATGGACATCCTAGTTCATACAAACAAAAAGCATTTTTAAAGATTTTTCCATTAATTTTCATTAAGATTTTGTTGACCAGAAGAGTGATTTAATATTATGAACGTTTTAAAATAGAAAGCAAAAAGACACTAAACCTTATTTCCCTCAAAACAATTATGATTTTATTCCCAGGATTTTCTCATATCTATAGGCTTTCAACCAACTAAAAACAAAACAGGAAAAAAATGTAATTTGAACACAACACCGACCTTGACCTCATTCAGATATGTTCTTTTATATGTATGTTATATTCGAAAGATCTTGGACTTGGCTTAAGGAAACTGGAATGTGGTCTTAGCCAATTCATATAACTTTTCTGAACCTCAATTTCTTCAAGGTATAATTAACAATAATGATGATGATAACCTCAAGTAGGAATCAGAAAACCTGCGTTTCCAATAACTAGCCATATGACCATAAACTACTCAACTCACCTCGCTGACCCTTGGTTTTGTAACTTAAAAATGAGGCAGTTGGACTAAATCATCTTTTTCCATATTAACTTTCTATAATTTCATGATTCAATGAAAAGTTGAGGGTAATTATTCTTGCCTTTCCAGATTATTTTGAAATTACTTGAAAAGTATTATATGAATACAAAATAACAGAACTATAATGCAGTACCAGTCAAGAACAATTAATTTATAGTTAGAACAACTTCTGTTCGAATCCTACATTTGATATTTACTGCGCTTAGGATAGTCTCTTTACCTCTGTTAGCTTACTCTCTATCTAAAATGTGGAAAAGAACACTTTCACTACCAATCCCACATGGGTGACCAAAAGATCAAAGAAGATGTGTATGACAGTGTTTCATCAACCATAAAGTCCAATATAAAAGCAAAGTATTATAATTAATCTTTCCACTGTTTATCACAGGGTAATTCTAGAGAGATCATGTAACTTGCCTGCCTTGACGTAATCAGTATATATTATAGGCAGAACATGAACCCAGGTCTTCCTGCTTTGGAGGCCAATTCTCTATCCACTGGGCCATGCTGACTTTCTTTAAACATCATTACTGAAAATAAAATAATAGCAATAAAAATATTCCGTCTGTGGGCCAGCTTGAAGACCATCACTAATCATCAATTGTCCTATGATAGAACTTTTAGAATTATTGGATGAAGGTAAATATGTCCAAATACCCAGAGTAAATATAGATGGGATCCCACTATAAAACAAATGTTTGCCTGATTTTTCTTCCTTTGTTTAAATTTTATTCCATTTAATATTCAAAAAAAGGGATCTGTTCATTGTCTGGTTGGAGGGTACCATTTGCTATTTATGTAATAAACATTCCCATTATAATGGGATTTGACTTGAATATTCAGAAGTTCCATATTTTGTACTTCACATAGCAATCCTAGGTGATAAATTCAATGACCATAAATAGTATTGTGTTTTATCCCCAAAGTTCTGTTCCCAGTGGATTAAGTTGTAGTTGCAGGTTACAATTAATAAATGGTTGTCAATTGCTAAATTCCTATGAGAAACCATAGGAATGATAAACGAAAAAGATGTAAAGCCCTTTACAAGTTATACTATCATCACATTATAACACTAGAAATTTATTAATTATTAGATATGTTCTCCATTGATTCTATCTAGAAGAGCTTAGCCACTACAGTAGTTCTTGTTGTTATTGTTCAGTTGTTTCTGACTCTTCATGACTCTGGGGTTTTCTTGGCAAAGAAATTGGAGTGGTTTGCCATTTCCTTCTCATGTTCATTTTCAAGATGAGGGAACTGAGGCACGCAGGGTTAAGTGACTTGCCCAGGATCATAGTAAATAGCTAGTAAATATATGAGGCCAGATTTGAATGCAGGAAGATGACCCTTTCTGACTCCAGGAGTAGTACTATTATCTATCGTGGCACCCAATTCCGCCATTAGCTCTTACAGTGCCTCAATCCATGGACCCTCAGTTTAGCATTATAAGATGGCTCTAGCACATTCATCTTTGGTTTGATGCCTGTCACTTACTGAACTTGCTGGCCTGCGACTTTGGTCATTGGTCTTAAAATCAATGCCATTTTATTATGGGTCCCCTTAAAACCCTCATTAAAAAAAGATTCTTAAGGAACCAATATTCATTAATATGGGCAGCTAGGTGGCACAGTGGATAGAATGGTAGGCCTGAAGTCAGGAAGACTCTTGTCTCTGAGTTCAAATTCAGCCTCAGACACTTACTGGCCAAATAACCCTGTAACCCTGGGTAAGTCACTTAATGCTATTTGCCTCAGTTTCCTCATCTGTAAAATGAGCTGGAGAAGGAAATAGCAAACCATTCCAGTATCTCTGCCAGAAAAACCCCAAATGAGGCAACAAAGAGTCAGGCATGATTGAAAAATGACTGAACAAAGACAAAAACAATCCAATATTCATTGATAATCTGCCTAATGTATTTTTCTATTTCAGCATGTTAATAATTATACATTCCTCCTATGCTATGCAATGTACAAAATATTGTATACATATACTATTTCATCTGGTCTTTTTGACCATATTGTGAAATAGGCATGAAAACATCCTCATTTTACAGGTTTCACAACACACTCAGAAATGGGAAGTAATTTACTCAAAGGACAATGTGGAGACTGGAAGCTAGATCTCCCTATCACTTAAAAAAAAACCCACTACTTTAAAAACATATCTTTGTCCAAAGTTGCTAGTTTGAGCAAGGAATGAAGAATTTTGGTATGAATTTCATCCAATTACTAGCAAATGCCAAATACCCAAAGACCTCACAAACAGAGAGAATTTTGCCTCCTGTTAGGATGAAAGAACAGTAAAAACACAGAAGAGGCTATAGGAAAGACCACCATTTTTCTTCTTTAAAATAATTTGTAGGGGCAACTAGGTGGCACAGTGAATAGAGCACTGGCCCTGGAGTCAGGAAGACCTGAGTTCAAATCTGGCTTCAGACACTTAACACTTACTAGCTATGTGGCCTTGGTTCAGTCAATTACCGCAATTGTCCTGCATTCCCCCCTCCAAAAAAAATAATAATTCCATCGAGTGTAGACACAACTCTTGATAACACCCAATATGTGCTGTGATCATCAGAGTTCTTTCTGTATATGGCTGCAAACATTTAAACAGCAGCTTGAGTTGTGGGGAATTCAGATATTTTACGCGTAGACTTCAAATACAATATGGGATATTAGAAGCAATGTTTGTCTCATAACACCAATAAGGAACTAACAGAGCCCACAAAATCCTTTATAATGGGATGAATGACTCTTGTATTGTAATTGCAAACAAAACTGCAGATGCAACACAAATTCCTTTTTATGCTTGCAAATATGTTTCTCATTGTTCCTTGTTTTAGAAGCAACCCTAATTTGTGCTGAAAATCCTGTTGGCATCATATTTCAGTTGGACTATGTCCCTTTTAACATGGGTCTAGTTTTTTTTTTCAAAACCTGTAAATGCTTTTCCTAGCAAAGTATTTGCTGAATTCATGAGAGCAGCACTACTCCTGCTGTTATAATTAAGGTACACTACTTACACCTTAGCCATAAAAAACATTCACTCCAGGGTCTCAGCTCAGGGGCAAATCTTTAGTTTACAACTCTCCAAAAAAGCTTTTGGGGCATATTTTATTGATGCATTCGTATATAAAGAGATGTTTATAGTGTATAAAAAAGTCTTCAGCCTGTGCATTTCAAAATTGCTTTGCAAGTTATTTGCCAGGCAAGTATTCAGACCCAGGATTCAACCCAGGATTCCCACAACTGTGATTTTTATAGATTGCTCAAACTAAATTCTTTCTTGCTTTCTTTTATCTTCACAACTTTTTTTTCCCCTTGCTCCTGCCTGATCCTGATCTGGTGTTGTGCTTGTGGGGATATTTCTGACCAGAGGACAAGGTGAAAATATGGGATAGTGCTGTCTGTAGTACTAAGAGGGTTTGTTTCTGGCCACACACTTGATGCCTTGATAGTTCAAAAAGGGAGAGGAAGTACGGGAATTATCTGATCAATTTGATTAAAGCAATCAGACTGAAGAGTTCAGGTGTGGTAAGAAAGGTTATTGCAGGATTTCTTAATGCTTTCCTTATATAACAGACACTTTGGCAGTTTGGTGAAATCTATGGACCCCTTCTTAGAACAGTGTTTTTAAATGCACTAAATGACATATATATATATATATATATATATATGAATAAAAAGGAAGCAAACTATGTTGAAATTGAGTTAGATAGATAGATAGATAGACAGACAGACAGACAGATATTGATTTAAAGTTCATAGATCTGAGGTTAAGAACCCCAGGGATATTTCCTCATTTTCCACCATTAACTCCTTTTATTAGGGGGAAAAATAATGAATTCAAATCTAGGCCTGCTTATCTGAGAAACAATATTATGGTTGAGCCATTGTTCTTGATTTTATGACTAATGTTCTGTGCTTATACAGCTAGGTCATGCAGTGGATGTCCACTGTACATGAAATCAGTAAGGCTGATTTTCCCAAGTTCAAATCTGATCTCAGACACATTGACTGTGTGACTCTGGACAAGTCATTTAAACCTGTTTGCCTCAATTTCCTCATCTGTAAAAAGATTTGGTGAAGGAAATGGAAAACCACTCCAGTTTCTTTGCCAAGAAAACCCCAATGGGTCACAAAGTCAGATCCAACTAAAAATCACTGAACAATAGCACTGTAATTACAGCTCATACAACAAGAGTTGATTATGACCTGGTAAAGAAACTGGCTGACAGAAACACACTGATGATACTATCCCATTGGTAAAACTATAGTGCCACAAATTGATTCAGAATTAGTCTTATTTGGGACTGTCTGCCTTTCTTTGCAATTTGATTTTCATTTGGCATTGGGCTTAAAGTTATTTGCATACAGCATACAGGCAGATGCATACAGCAATGAAGTGGGTTTATGAATCTCATTTTCAAATAAAACCATGTTAAGCAAGGCAAAAGCTTGGTTGATAATCACTTTTAATTAATCACCTTTGGGTGTTCTCTGGTGTAAAAGAAAACAGCTGAAGAAGTGAATCAGCTAACAACAAATGTTAGCAGAAGTCAAAAATGCTTCTAGGAGTAAACCTAAGAGATTTTTAGGTGCATGCTTTCATTTTTCAGTTTCTTTTTATGGCGTTCATTTTCTCAAATAATTCCATGTTGTGTAGTTGATCTGTTTTAGGTCAGAGGCCAGCTGTCGCCTGGCTCTTGTTCACTGCAGCTGTAGTGTTTGTTGAACTCTTTCAAGCAGTTCTAAAATACAGCCCCTTCTCCCTCCTACCAACTCACCTTTCCCCCCCTGCTTCAAGAGCACAAGACTTAGAAATGGTCTGTATCTCTGGAAAACTCAATGTAGAGAAGGAAAGGAATGAACAGTCACCAAGTATACAGTTCACGAAGTGATAAGGACAATATGTGCCTTCAAGGGAATGATTGTTTCACAACAAGGAATTCATGCATTTCAAATTGTTGGACACTTGTGTTTGAAATAAGCCCATGCTCCTGTTGGTTAATGCTGTTGCACACTGGTACTGGCGAGAAGACTGACAGCTTGAAGGGGGTACTCAAAAAGTCATACATACAGCATGTTAATTCTGGTAATGCAATTTTTTTTTCTGATCGGCATAATTAAAAAAAAGAAACTGGCCATATCTTTCTAGAACTGCATCTGGTTCTATGGCAGAATGGAAACTGAGAGTGAGACAAGAGTTTATCACTTTTAATTCTGAGTTTTTTCTTTTGCACTAGCACAGTTTGCAAAGCCTACACAAAAGGCAGTTTTTGTTTTGTTTTTGTTTTTTTCCTGGGATAGGCTGCCTCTTGTGTCCCTCATTAAACTATTCATACTCATTCAATTGCTCTTCTCTTGTGTCTGACTATCCATGCTGCAGAAGGGGGACTCTGCAGAAGTGATGGAATCAAAAGAATTATTCTTAGAGGAGTCACTCTGACCAAATTCACTTTTCAGTACACTGAAAGGTAGTGATGATCTACCTGTTAGGAAAGTTCATGAAATGCCTTCCTTTCTCTTTGCTTTGCCGTCTTTTCAGTCAATAGCTTGAGGCAGGAATTTGGTGACATCTTTAGTCTTCTGCATTCAGCCAACACTTACTACCTGTCATTAAATCCTCTGTCACATATTAAAGCTTATTTGGTGCTCTTTCTGTCTGTAGCTACACATATAACTTTTGCTTTTACTAGGGAAAAATGGAATTTGAGTAAGCTAATCACAGGTTTTAAAAAATAAAAAAGATGGCTCCCTCAGAAACCTTAAAAATCTGACAACACAATGTTATGACCATTCATAATACCTCCCAATACCTCAAAAAAACCTCTTGTCTTTAATCCATCATTTGGTTTCAATCCTGCTTTTGATCCATTATTCACTTTGAAACTCCACCTTTGTTCAGACATTCACTTTAGCCCTGACCTCAGAAAAAGCTCAGAAGGATGGGGATTTTAAATAGTAGAATTTTATCTGTTCTAGAAGATCACAGAAAAAGATAGAGACTACCTAGAACCTAGAACTTTCTTTTGGGTATTGTTTATTAATTTTTGAATCACATAGAAAGCCTGTGCTACTACTTAAGATTTATATTTTGTTGTAGGGAAGGGACTCACTCATTTGAGAATGTGTGAAAATAAATACATTTAAAAATGGTTAGGTACTTGGGACTGAAACAATGAAGACATCATTGTTTCAGTGATCTTCAGGGACTTAATCATGGAATACAATAGTTTTCAAAGAACAGGAGTAGAGCATATACCAAAGGACAATGAGGAAGCAAATAAGGAGGTTGCAACACTTTATTAAAGAGGACATAATTACACAGGAGAAGGATTATAAGTACATCATTGGAGAAGTAAAAGGCAGGAAAGAAAAAAATGAACTGGGGCCTATAGTGAATGTGAGGGTTTGAATTCCATTAGTAAGTTTGGCATACAAGAGAACTTGAGAAAAGCTGCTAGAACTTTGGTGGATATCCATGCTGTGGTGAATTCATGAGGAGACATGAGAGTCAGGTAGGGATGGCAAATGTGGATGGATTGAGATCTGCCTTGAAGGTAATACCCCCAAATATTCATTGGCATATTAGAGTATGTAATTCACACTTGTATAGGTTTTGAGGTTATAGACCTCTCTATATGGATTACATTATTTGATACTCATATAAACCCTGTGATTCAGTCATTTGAGTATTGTCAGCTCTGTTTTAAAAGAGGGACAAAACTGGACTTAGAGGGGTTGTTTTACAAGCTCATGTGAATCCTTGGTCAGTTGCAATTAGGGTCTTGAAACTTGAGTCCATGTCCCATGTCCCATGTTAAATCTGTATGTTTTCTTTTAACATGAAGCAAAGTACTTGGAAACAATTGTATTACCTAGTTTTATTCTCCCTTTCACTTATTATTATTTGAAATAACAATTCCTTTTTTATTTTATAGGATGTGTAAAAGTTAAGGCTAGCACAATTGAATTATAATCCCAAATTCCAAATTACCAAGATCTTAATGAATGAGGTGTTTTTGTATTTATGGCAAATAAAATTAAGTTCCAAATAATTCTTAGTTTATTTTCATATTCACCATTTAATGATGAAGGACACCTTTCATTCTTTTAATTCAACTATTTTTATTGAGTGTCTGGGCTACACCACTCCCTAAACTACTCTCAGTTATGAGACACAAAGGAAAATAAGGAACATTAACACATGTGGTCTTCTTTGTCTGATGTTTAACATCTGGGAATGTGTCTGAGGTTAAAATTAAGATAAAACCAAGAGTATCCCAGAGAGAATTCAGGATCATTTGATTCTCTTTGTTATTTTGAAACTAAATATCTTGTTTTACTTGGTACTTAAGATTTCTGTGCAAAATTTTGTCAAATTATGGATAACTCTTCTGTTTTCTTATTTCCTTCCTTCCTTCTTTTCTTTTTCTTTCTTTCTTTGTCTTTCTTTCTTTCTTTCTTTCTTTTTCTTCCTTTTTCTTTCTTTCTTTGTTTCTTTCTTTCTTTCTTTCTTTCTTCCTCAGTGCTGAGGTCAAAGAGCTATAACTGATTTGCATTATAAAAAGAAGAAATCTTCACTTGAGTGAAACACTAATCCAAGATTTTAAATGTTGAGTTAAACAAAATGACTTCATATCATAGATGTAAGCACTTTATTCTGACATCAGAGATGAGAAAATCGCTATATTTAGGTTTTCATTAGGCAATCTGATTAATTATTACAATGACTAAATAAATAGCCTTGAACCAAATTTCTTTTTTGCTGTTGATGTATATACTCCTTTTTTACAAGTCAAATAATTAAAAAGGAAGATGGTTTTTTTGGTTTCATTCATAATTATAGCCTGTCTTCCCTGTATTTTTTACATTCTCCTGAATACCCACTGGGTTCAATCCTTTGGTCTAGAA
Source organism: Pseudocheirus occidentalis (assembly GCA_028646575.1). Taxonomy (NCBI): domain Eukaryota; kingdom Metazoa; phylum Chordata; class Mammalia; order Diprotodontia; family Pseudocheiridae; genus Pseudocheirus; species Pseudocheirus occidentalis. Next base: position 128,504,115 of record CM053600.1, on the reverse strand, counting down.
CAACATAGTACTCCGGCCTCTATCCCTAAATGACCTGATCCCCACCTCTGATATCCCTTTGAATCCATCCTGCATGCCACCCCTAATATTGTCTCCACAAAAGACCCCAAAACATCCAAATAGACTCCCCACTTCTTTCTGCCTACTACTTCAATATTTACCCTTACTCTCTTTACTCTTGTCCTTTATTCTTCTCCTTGAAAAGAAACATGGTTTTATTTTTTAAAAAATGTATCACTGTTGCCTTGATTTTTAAGATATTATTTTGATATTTATATTTGAGATTATTTTCTTTTTTTTGCTTTTTGGAGGGCAGTTGGGATTAAGTGACTTGCCCAAGGTCACACAGCTTGGTTTTTGTGTTACGTGTCTGAGGCCAGATTTGAACTCTGGTACTCCTGACTCCAGGGCCGGTGCTCTATTCACTGCGCCACCTAGCAGCCCCAAGATTATTTTTTTGAAATAGCATAGCACAGTGGAGAGATTCCCAGTTTTAGAATCAAAGCACTTGAGTTGAGATCCCAACTCTGACAATGTGTGACCTTGGGCAAGTCACTGAACTTCACTATCTCCCATTTTGTTCATCTAAATGAACTTGTGATTTCAACATTGTGGGGAAACTCATGAAATGGAACTATCTCCACTTGGCATCTAATCTGTGATTGCTAGTCTTGGAAAACTTACTTGAGCCTCAGGGTGAAATGAGGACAAACTAGATGACCTCTGAGTTCCCTTTTAGCTCTAGATCAATGAACTGGAATTACATTCTTGTTTACCGTGAATGAGCCAGCCTTACCTTAGACTTATTCACAGTCACAAAACTATTATGTTTCAAAGATGAAAATTTGGTCCAGGTCCTCTGAATCAAGGACCAGCCATTAATTTACTAGGTCCAGCCACCTCTTCCCTTGTACTTTGTAGACATTTAGCAAATGATTGTTGAAGTATACTGCTGAATAATGTAAATCTAGTATTTGAAATTACATGTGGTATTGATGTATATCTTACATCTTCATGATTATTGTTTGACCATTCTATGATTCATCTTAGTTTGTCCCTATTTCAAATAACACTTCCCTTTTTAATATTGGGAAATGTATTCTTTTGAGTAGGGAGTTTGCATACTGGGACGCAGGGCATCATGTGTACATTTTCTTTAGTTATCTGGTTAGGGAGCAATAGGCAAAGAGAATAATGAAGAAGAAAAAGCCTCAAAGTACATCTATATTCTTTGCTTCATGGGAAATCCTGTGACACAGTGACTAAACATTAAATTTCTTATTTAAATTCAACAGCTGTTTGTTTGGCATTTATTATATAAAAGACATTATATTGGTGTTGAGGTTATTAAAACAACACAAAAAGCAGTACCTGTCTTCCAAGAACTTACATTCTAGTATTCTCATTAGACTTGGCCTAACTGAACTGTCCATTGTTCTAACAATCCTTTGCAACTTTGGGATTTCTAAAACATGTCATTTATTTCCTGATTCAAGACACTATTAAAACAGATTATACTTCTTGGAGAATAAGGACTGATTCCTGGGATACTTCACCAGTGATTTCCTTCCAAATAAACATTTACTCTTAATGACTCCTCTTTGAGTCCATCTCACTCTTTTTTATTTCACTTAACTGTACACTTCCATGGTGTTAAGGTTCTGATAGAGTTAGGGGTCCAATAGCATTCTGATAGAAAATCAAATTAGTCTTCTGATAGGTTTCCATGTAATTGGATCAGGTTTCTGACAGAGTTAGGTTCAAGATGGAGAGTTAGTATAATTGGATTAGGATTAGGTTTAGAGGGAATCTGATAGGATTAGAAAACTACATGTGGAGAGCATGAGAGATAAAATTCTTCGCCAAAATCTAGCAGGAACATTTCTATAGCAATGACCTGATCTATCAGTCTAATAACTTCCAACAAATAAATGTGGCCAGCTTGGCATGACCAGTTCCTGATGAACTTACTTTTAGTATTTACTCCTCCTTTTTCTAAATGCTAACATAGCATCACTTTGGTTATTCATTCTGAAATTATGTCAGGAATACCAGTTAAATTCAGTAGCTTAGAGTTTGTAGACACCATAGTCTTCCATTTTAACAAATCGAACAGCATTTGTTTTTCTCCAATCTTGGCATCTCTCCTGATCAACATTATCATTGCCAAGAAGTTGAGAATTCTGGCAAAGGAAGATCATGTTTGTTGCAAAGGAAGTAGGGGTACACAACTGACACTGCTTCAAATTATTCCTTGAGATTATTGCAGGACTACAGAAAATATACTCCTTGCTGGTTTTGCTCTTTATAAACAAGCCTTGGTGTGGTAGAGTTAGAAGTGTGGTTGGATAACTAGTGTTCTAGTGTAGTAAACTTTAAGAATTTGAGTTGTCTGAGCATCCATTTGGGTTGAATGCCTGAGTAGTACCAGAGCAGCAGAGAAGACTGAGGAAGAGCATGGAGGCATGAGACTGGAAAGTACAAGTAAAGAACTCTTTCCTAAATTCTGTCTTACTGTTGAGGGCACTGCTATCCTTCTAATCACCAAGTCTTGAAATCTAGGTGTCTGTAATGTTAATGGGATTTAAGATCTTTCCTGTACATTAATAGACTTCACGTGGAGTCATTAAGGGAAACTTGATTAGCAGAGGCTTATTTTGTAGGTAGGACGACACCTTTTGCTAATTTATTTTTGTTACTGAGTCAGGAGGGTTGTGATGCCCTTTGACTCTATAAAGGAAATATGTGTATATATTGCCTTGGTTAGACAGTTGGATCTGTTGGTTGATCTGTTCTAATTTCTCAGACAGTTAGAAGCCTTGTCTGTTGGCCTTTATTTCTTTGCTTGTATTTTCTCTATTTTCTGTCTGGATTTTCTCTAAAGTTCAGGGTGCTGATTTTTGCCCTGAACTAATGAATGTAATTTAAAAAGATTGCTGACCCCTTGAACAGATGTCTTTTGTAGGAAAGCAGATCTCAGAACTTGTGCTTGCAGCTATCTTGGGTATGCCAGTGTGGTTATAGCTACAGAGCCATCCAATCACTTGTCAATTTCTATCATTTTTACCTTCATAACATTTCTAACAGATGTCTTCTTCTCTTCTCTGATAATGCCACCACTCTCTTTGAAGCCCTTTTCACTTTATGCCTTCACTATTACAATAGCTTTCCAGTTGGATTCTTGTCCTTAATTCTCTCTCCACTCTGGCCCATCTTCCACTCAGTTGTCAAATTAAGTTTCCTAAAGTGCAAGTCACGACCCAATATTTAATAAACTCCAACGGTTCCCTATTGCTCCTAGGATCAAATACGATATTTTCTGTTTGTTTTTTTCCTTTCGTTCGTCGTAACTTATCCCCTCTCTACTTTTCCAATCTTCTCATAACTTTACTCCATCAATAGACTCTGAGATCCAGTGGCACTGGCCTGCTTGCTGTTGTGCCCATGAGACAATCCTTTCAGCACCAGGCATTTTCACTCATGGTCCTCCTTACCTTAAATTCTCCACCTCATCATCTTTGACTCTTGGTTCACATCAGGTTTCAACTGAAGGCCCACCTTCTGAAAAGAAGGAAAACTTTCCCAGTCCTCCATAATTTTAGTGGCCTTACTTTAAAACAACCCCCAATTTATCTTACATATAGTTTGTTTGTTTATCATTGATTTCATTCTAACTTCTCCGTTAGACTGTATTCCAGGAACTATTTTGTTTTGTTTTTGTCTTTTTTTTAATCTTGTGTGCTTATCACAGCGTCTGGCACGTAGTAAGTTTTTTTAAAATAAATTCTTTTTTAATAACTGACCAAGAGGGTTCATAGGGGCTAGGACAGAGACAGACCTGCCCAGCCCTGCTACATATTCTGAATGCTAGTATCAAAGACTGAATACAAGGACCTTGGCCCTAATGCTTCCCTTTATCCACTGTGATGACCAGCATTTCAATCTGTGATGAGAAAGAAATGTGATTTCATACCACTCATCTGAATCTGACCTCCCTCTATTCTGTGTGGGCAAAATAGTGCCTGAAGGGGGTGGGGCACAACAAGACCTAATGAACTGAGAGTACAGAACTGTCAGTGAAAGTGCATGACAAACATTGAGGGGAAATCAGGAACCATAACCATCAATTCTTTCACGACCCTTTGATATAGTTTGTGTACATTTGGTGGCTTGAATTCGTTGATAGCAAGAAGGTGGTCTTAGTAAATCCCTTTGGGGAGGGTGGCTAACCAACTCCCTGTTAATTATTTTTATTCTTTACTCATCTGTCTGAAGATGATTCTCTTTTGCTGCAAAAACAATTTTTAAAAAATAGTTCAGTGAGAAACAATGAGTTGCTTTTATAATGTCTGTTTCATCCATTCTGAACATTTACCTATTCTATCCTTTCCTCCTAACATAGCTTTGAAAAAAAATTTTTTTTTGCAGTATTTAAAAGTAGCACATAAGAGAAGGAAAGTCCCAAGTTTAGACCCTGCCTGTGACACATACTGGTTGTGACACTGGCCAAGTCATTTAACCTCTTAATGTTCTAGGCAACTTTCTAGGACTCTAAGAGAGGTTGCAGAGACAGTGAGGGAACTTCCTCATTTAGGAATTTACATTCCAATGAAAACTAAGTCTAGTCTGTGTCCTTATCCCTTAATATTCATCAAAAACTTTACTTCATTCTGACCTTTGTAGCTCCTAAGGCTCTTTCCAGAAAAATGTCTCTTGTATTCATCTTCACTTACCTGACCTTCTGTAACTTAAAATAAAAAAAAAGGTCTGTGTCTATAACAACATTAAAATATTCATTCCCTGAGTATCCACATTCATCTCTTTAACCAGTTTTCCCTTTTATTCCTCACTGTACTTAGAATTTCAGTCCTGAGAGCTTCTCATTCTTTTGGATCTGACTTTCCTGGTATAATTTGGGCATGGACACACACACATATACACATGTATATGTATATATATATGCATACATATACATGTATATATGTATGTATGTATGTATATCTTACTACTTAACCTTTTACCTTCAGTTATCCTAAAAATCAAAGCTTACATAAGATTATTTTAGGGTTTTCTGTGGGGTTTTTTTGGTTCTTTTCTACAATACATTAAGATGCAGTAGCTACTTGCCCCCAAGTTTCTCATCATCTCGACTTAATGAATTCATTGCTTTTTTGTTGGCCATGCTAGTGGTGGTGCTTAGAATTAAATCCTGAATAACAACTCCACTAGTTGTTTCCCTCACCTTTTGAAGGATGAAATCATTATTAAATTGCAGCTGAGTCCTACAGAAGCCCTGTGAGGCAGTGAATATATGTTTAGTATCCCCATTTGAAAACTTAGGAAATTCAGTTTCAATGAGCTTAAGTGGTATGCATCCTACATACAGCACACTGCCACGATGCCCAAAGTGTCACTGTTTTACACTGTCTTTGCCTATAATACATATTTTACCTACTGTGAAACTGCAAGTTTAAACTGACTCATATATGTAGAATAACTTACTTCTTCCTGTTCCCTGAACCAAAACCTTCTTGTCCTAGAAATTATAGCATAATCCCTCATGAGTCAGGAAGTATTCCCCAATTAACTATACAGACTTCAACAACAACAACAAAAATGAATCATCAGGAAATCTGTTTTCTGATCTCATCACACAAAGTTTTTCACCCTTAACTTCTTCATCAGGAAAATGGAAATATTACTACTAATACTTGAATTAATTATGCCACATGCTTGTCACAAGAAGAAAAAAACCCCTTAGTATACTTTAAAGTATTTTTTAAAAATGAAGGCTATCATCAACATTATTGTTAAAATGTTATTATCATCATGCTAAATCATGGAAAGGCTTGATGATCAAGGTCCAAAGTTTGTCTGTATTCTGGAGAACTGATTCTAGCAGAATTATATGGAACAATGTCAAATATTCTGATGGTCATATGTAGATGTGTTTCTCATTGTTATTTCACAACCAGGAGTGCTCACTTTTCCTTTCCTCTATATTCATATGTATTTTAAGAAATGATGGTTCCTCAGAGAATGGTGCTGCTTGATCCTACTGAGCAACTGAGGAATCTTCTGGGCACTATTTTTTGAACATTTTATTTATAGCAATATCTATATTTACAAGGAGAATTCATTCCAGTCACATACTTACTGTCAGTAATTCTAATGTTGGCACTTGAAATAATAGTACAGGGGGCACAAGGAAAATTTCCAGGCGATTCTAAGAGAAAGTTATAAGGCATTACTAAATATTAATAATGTTGGAGTGGTTGATAAAGATAAAGTTTTCAAAGTATAGTGGTGAAGATGAAGAAGGAAGAAAATTTGGGGATTTTAGAAGAAGATGGCAGGGGGGAAGGTGTGGGTAGGGATGGCAGCCTTAGCCTGTTCAAAAAAGGAAGTTATGGGTTTGTAGGGCATACATATGATAGAAGGGGCAGACTTCATGGAGCAGAAGAAATGGAAGTACACATCATGTTCCCAGGTCACTAGAGGTAGAATCATAGATTGAAAACTGGAAAGAACCATTGAAGTTATCACGTCTAACTGCGTCATTTTTTAGTTGAGAAGCTGAAAGTAAAAGAAATTAAGTAATTTATCCAGGGATGTATATTTAGTAAGTTTCCAAGGGAGAATTTGAATTCGATTTATCCTAATATTATGTCTAGCCCTTCACCTATTATCAGGTCTAGTGTGATATCCACAATGCCATCTTTTATTTCTATAGAACAAGAGACCATATCTTGCTTGGGTGAGCAATAAGTATATGAACTGGGCTGGGTGTAAGTTAGAGGAAAGGGCAGCTCTTTTGTATCCCTTCTGACTTTTCTTCCCATTAGTGTGGTAAGGAGTGAACCATGTAGCTTTGATTTTAGCCCTGCTACTTCTTCATTGCCGCACACTCTTCCACTCCCCCCCCCCACATACACACACTCAACAATAAAAACAGCTTTCCATGTTGTCTGATATCTAAAATTTCATTATAAAGATCCTGTGCATTTCGCTGTTAAAGCTATGAACTAGAACCAACTCTTTGTTTTTCATGGAACAAGATCAATCTTATGGGATTTTTCAACTATTATCTTTTTTTTTTCCTTTGGACCATTCTTACATCCAACATTTCTCTTGGAAACATCAGAATTTCTTGGTTCTGATTCTCCACCATAAAAAGAAACTCAGATCTCATATAAGCACTCAGGCTAGCAAAACAAAAATCAAAATACAGGACAAACTTTATTAACCTGATAAAACTGCAAAGACTTGTATCTCAGTCCATAAGCAATCAAGAAAACTCTCCTTCCCAGTCCAGTGGGAGTGCTCTCCTTCTTTGCCTGGTCCTCCATAATTAGAGTATTGTCTTAAATTTGAAACCTAGTCCTACACCAAGGAAGGACAAAGAGAATCAACCACCTTCTCCAAACCTACATAGTGCACATAATTAATGGGTCCTAAGGAAGGCAAAAATCAGATTTGCTTTTTCTTATTTGACACTTTTAACTTATTGTTCAGCTCCAGTCTCCAAATTGTTCTAGGACAGGTGGGCAACCTGTGACCTCAAGGCCACAAATGGCCCTCTAGATCCTCAAGTGTGGCCCTTTCACTGAATCCAAACTTCACAGAACATCTAACCTGGACTAAGGACTCCTCTGCTTGTCACAGCATTCATCTGCTGTGAAAACTGGAGCTATGTGGCTATAGCATTTTCCCTGATGGGAATCGAATCTATGTCCCAAGTTCCATTTGCTCTCAATGTCTAACTCTTTTGTTTCCCTTTTACAACATCACTATTGGTTGAGACTTTTACAACATCGGAGTGGGTTGGGACCTCAGAGTCCATCTAGTACAACCCATTCACAAAAGAATGACCCATGGGAAGGGCAGGTGGCCCAGTGAATAGAGCACTCGCCCTGGAATCAGGAAGACCTGAGTGCCTCTGACACGTAACACAAAAAACTAGCCATGTGATCTTGGGCAAGTCACTTAACCCCAATTGCCCTACCTCCCCCCTCTAAAAAAAAATCAAAAATAAAAAAGAATGACTCACTATAAAATATTGGAATGGTTTTCCTCAACCTCCTGCTTCAAAACATGCAAGAAGAGGGATAGAAGGAACACAATAACCCCTCAAGTTATATATTCTACTTTCAGAGCTCTAATGGTTAGGAAATTTTTTTTAAAGAATCCTAAAGTTCCCTCTTTGTGTCTTGTACCCACTACTTTTAGCACTTCTTTTGGGCCAAATAGAGGAAATCTAGGGTAAATGTGCCTAGTTCTACCTTACACCAGTTTTTTATTCATTTTATTCATTTATTCATTCATTTTATATACAGTTTTTGTTATTTTGAATTGATAAACATAGAAAACATGACCATTTCTATATAAGAAGAACCACTGAAAAGAGATTTGAATGTGAAACCATCATTTTCTTGCATGCAGCTTTCATTTGTTCCCAAAAATGATATAATAAATTCAATATCTTAGTTTCAAAGTTGTCTTGGCTTGTCTGTGTCTCTTAAACTTTCTTCTGTTCTCTGTATATTTTAAAATATTGACTTTATTGACTTGACTCTTTTTTTGTTTCCTTTTTCTTTTTTTTATATCATGGGCCTAGTCCCCCATTCCTCCTCAAACCTCTCCCCATCAAAAATAACAACTTTGCTGCACATCAACAAAGTCAAGAAAGACAAATCCACATATAAGACATGTCGGTGAATATATAACTTAATCTATACCTGGAGTACATCCCTTCTCTTGTCAAATGACAGGTAGCATATTTCACCATTTACCTTCTGAGTTCTGTGATTAGCCACTGCATAATCAAAGGTTTTTTTTAAGTCTTTTGAATGTGAAATTCTTTATAATAGTGTAATTGTTAATTCTTTACCCTTTCACCATCCAATCCTATTTTTAATCTTCAACTTCTATCTATGGTCAACAGCCTCTTAGCTTTCTATACTGAATATCCAAAAAAGAAGTCATCTTTCTCATTAAAGTTGCCCTGTCTCCAAACTTGCTTATTTGTGTCTAGGATCTTATCATTTTCCTTAACCACCAGTGTTTTTACCTTTGAAGTTATCTCTGACATTTTCTTCCAATTCACCCTTCCTCCTATGACAATTAAATGTCAAATCCAGCTAATTCTATCTCCACAACATCTGCCTCCCATCCATCCTCTCCTTTACACCCAGACAAGATTATCACCTTCATTCAGAATCTTGCTAACTCAATTTCACTTTATTTAGTATTTTGATAAAATGAATGTTCTCTTGAAGGGGATAGGAGGGAAACTTCTAAAGAGGGGGCATGAAGAAAAAATGAGAAGCTAAGTAAACTGAAGATAACTACCTCTTCATCAACTCATCCATACATTCAAGAAACATTTCTTGAGTCCTTAATGCATTCAAGATGCATTGTGCTGCATTTCAGAATGTTCCTAGAGTCAATGGTGATTATTTACCTTAAGCTTTAAATGGACAGATATAAACTGAACAAAGAACGCCTTTGGTACAGAACAGTTGCGCATGTTTGACTTAATGTCACCATATCTATTGTACCATATGACATGCAAACACTGCGGTCACTGAATTCTTAAAGACTTTTGTTACAATACTAAAATATTTCTCTCCCTAGACTTCAGCAGTACACTCTCACTCTTGCTGTTCCTTAGACCACTAGGAAGCAGTCTTGAGAAATTTGACTAACTCCTTCCAGGAACTTTAAAGGAAATTTGAGGGGAATTAAAGACTAAGAAAATTTTGTGTTTTATTCTTATTCTTATTATTTTCCCTGAACCTCCAGAACCTGGGGAAGTACTAAAAATGGAAAGAGGTACATCACTGGAAAAAGGGAAAAGTAGATATGAAGTAAAATAAATCTCCATATAATGCCATGGACATAGGGAAAAAAACCCACTTATAAAACAAGTTGATATTGATTCTCTAGATGCCTTAGAGACTTCTTGTGATTCAGTCCTATGATCATCAAAAGTGCATTACAAAATAATGCTCTGAAAACACACGCAGCTGGAACCATGAAGCAGTGAGTCTAGTAATCAAGCCTTGCTCCCCTGGGAAAGGGAAAGACTTCTAGACACTACAGAAAATTATAGATGAGAGCTGCAGGTAACATAATTGAGGACAGGGGGGCGGAGCCAAGATGGCAGCGTACAAGCAGCAAAGGACCACAGCTCCCACACAAACACGCTAAAAAACTCATAAAATGGGACGCTAAACAGATTTTCAAGCTCCAAAACTCTCCACAAGACAGAAAGCACATCTGTTGCTACAGGCAGCGCAGCAGGCGGGGCTCTTCTCAGCAGTCTGGGACCCGCAGCCTGGGGCATCAGGCGGGGAGCCGGGTCTATACTAGAGCAGATCAGCTGCACTGGAGGCACAATTACCACATTTATCAGGCCAGAAGACAAAAAGGCTAAGAGAAAGGTCAGTGGATTTTGCTAACTGGGGAGAAGAGTGGGCTCGGCCAAACTGCTCCCAGGGCAAGGAGGCAGCGGGAGGCGGCTATTGCAGCAGGAATGGCTGAGAGCCGCAGCGGCTTCCACTGGGCTGCTTCAGAGCCCTTGGCCTGCAGATAGCAGGGGGGTTGACGCGAC
>CM053600.1:128458984-128493000 GCA_028646575.1 Pseudocheirus occidentalis | reverse complement strand
CCCTTGATTCTTGTATTTGAACGTCAAAAGTTTCTATTCAGCTCTGGTCTTTTCACCAAGAATGCTTGAAAGTCCTCTAAAATCATTGAATATCCATTATTCCCCTGAAGTATTATACTCAATTTTGTGGGTAGGTGATTCTTGGTTTTAATCTTAGTTCCTTTGACTTCCAGAATATCATATTCCAAGCCATTTGATCCCTTAATGAAGAAGCTCCCAGATCTCGTGTTATCCTGTTTGTATTTCCACAATATGCAAATTATTCCTTATGGCTAAGAACTCTGGAATTTGGCTACACTATTCCTAAGAGTTTTCTTTGAGGGATATTTTTCAAGAGGAGATTGGTGAATTCTTTCCATTTCTATTTCACCCTCTGGTTCTAGAATATCAGGGCAGTTTTCCTTGACATTTTCTTGAAAGATGGATGTCTAGGCTTTTTAATTCATCATGGCTTTCAGGTAGCTCGATAATTTTTAAACTATCTCTGTTGGAACTGTTTTCCAGGTCAGTGGGTTTTGCAATGAGGTATATCACATTGTCTTCTATTTTTTCATTATGTTGGTTTTGTATTATGATTTCTTGATTTCTCATAAAGGCATTAGCTTCCTTTTGCTCCATTCTAAATTTGAAGTAATCTTTTGGACCTCCTTTTCCATGTGGCCAATTCTGCTGTTTAAAGCATTCTTTTCCTCATTGCTTTTTGGACATCTTTTACCATTTGGGTTAGTCTATGTTTGGGGTGTTAGTGTCTTCAATATTTTGGGGGCGTCTTCTTTAGCAAGCTGTTGACTTTTTTCTGACGGGGGTAATGCAGGGTAATTGGGGTTAAGTGACTTGCTCAAGGTCAGTCACATGGCTAGTGTGTTAAGGGTTAAGTGTCTGAGGAGAGATTTGAACTCAGGCCCTCCTGACTTAAGGGGAAATGCTGTAGTCACTGAGCCACCTAGCCACCCTGTTGATTTGTTTTTCATGATTTTCTTGCATCACTCTCATTTCTCTTCCCAATTTTTTTACTCCTCTTACTTGATTTTTAAAACCCTTTCTGAGTTCCTCCATGGCCTGTGACTAATTCATATTTTTCTTGGAGGCTTTGGATGTAGGAGCTTTGACTTTGTTGTCTTCTGGTTTTGATCTTCTTCGTCATCAAAGTAAGATTCTATAATTTCATTTTTTTAAGCTGTTTGCTCATATTCCCAGTCAATTACTTGACTTTTGAGCTCTTTGTCAAGGTAGGACTCTGCTTTCAGAGTGGAGAGTGCTCTGTCCGACTTTTCAGGGTTTTACATGGCTGTTGTCAGAGCTACTTCTAAGCACTTGTAAATTTTCAGTTCTTCTAAGGTGGTAGAATCAAATAATAGGTGGTTACTCCTTTCCTGGTTTGTATTCTGCTCTGTGAATGACTACAAGTACTCTTTTCTGCTTTAGAATTGTGATGACTCCCTCTCCACAGGTGCCACAAACTTTGCCTCACCAGTGCTCTTCCTAATCCCAGGACCACTATCTAAGACCGTGACCCAGATCCAAGCAGGGCAAAACAAGAAAATCTTGCCTCAATGCCAACAAAGGGATCCCTGTAATCACCCTCTGGTCAGCTGCTTGATCCCCTGGAGCTCTGGAAGTAGCTGCTGTTGCCTCTACTGCTGTTGCTGCCATCTCCTGCCACCCAGGAGCTGGAGTTGGACAAAGTTCTTTTCTCACCTAGACCAACAGAGTTTTACCCACTGACCTTTTACTTTGTCTTTGGCATTTGTGGATTGATAATTCTGAAAACCACCAAAGATGCCAGTGATTCAGTCCCCTGAGGCCTACTCTGGATGGTCTGTGCCAGCTCAGGCCATGCTGGACTGTGCTTTGCTCCCAGCCTGGTGTGACAGACCCTTCCTGTTGGCCTTTCAGGCTGTCTGGGGCTGGAGATGGGTTTCACTCTGAAATTTTTTGGGTTCTGTAGCTCTGTTTTAAATTTGTATATATAACAATTTCCCAAAAGTAATTCATCCCAATCTCTTTCTGTTTAATTTTCTGCCCATCTCTCCTCAAAATAACTACACCTCTGTTCTGGATTTGCAGTTTTTGTTGTAAAAGTTTATCCTTATTAAATTATCATTAGTTATTCATATAGGATTTTAACTTTTACAACAGGCTCTGTGAATACCAGCCTATTGGTATTCTAAAATCAAATTGTGGACTTTTTCCAATGTATGTAATCTTGGAACTAAGGGCAAAATGTCTAAAGTTTCTAAGAGTAGGCTCATGCTGTGATCTAATAGGAACAAATTAACATGGCATAGAACCCTAAACACTGCTAGCCAAATTCTCTGTGTTCCTAAGAAATAAGAGGGTCATAGAGTTAAAGTTAGAAGGGAGCAGGGAGATCACCAGCCAGTTCTCTTTATGGATAAGAAAACTATGACATGGAATAGTTACTGATTATCTCTGGGTCAAAAAACTAGTCTCTGAGAGAGGATTTTAATGAATGTCTTCCTGACCAGCACTCTGAACACTGGGACATCTGAGAAGTACCCCTCCTTTTTTTTTTTTTGCTTTTTGGAGAGGGGAAGGTAGGTCAATTGGGTTTAAATGACTTGCCCAGGTCACAGGACTAGTTTTGTGTTACATATCTGAGGGCGGATTTAACTCAGGTCTTCCTGACTCCAGGGCCAGTGCTCTCAATTCACTGTGCCACTTAGCCTCCCCTGAAGAGTATCTTCAAAACCATCTAGAGTCATTTTACAAATGAGAAAACTGAATCCCAGATGTGTGATTTGCCTAAGGACACACAATCAAGTGTCAAAATTGGGGCTGAAATCCTACAATGGTTATTGTTTTTTTTTTTCAAATATAGCAAGGTTCTAATATACCAAGTGTTAAGTGGTTAACCAGTCTTACCAGTACTTTACAATTTGGGAAATTGGGTATGTAGTATTTGAACAGCATAAAGAAGAAAGAGTTTTGGGCAAGTCAGAAAAAAAGACCTATTTAAAAGTGGAATGGTCTGGTTTTGCATGTCATTCTTTCATTTGTTTCATTTTTCCAGTTATTGGTAGTCTTGCGGCAAACATTGGATGATCACTTTTCTGGTGTATTAAAAACATAATTTTTTTCAGGTCTGAGATGGACTAGATGCACCTGAAGTTCCTTGCAACTTCGGTATTTTGTGATTCTGTGATCATGCTATTTGAGGCCATGTCTATACCAACCAGAATAAACAGGCATTATACAGACAAATTTAGTAAAGAATAATACTGTTAGCAGTGCTTAACATAATACCAGGCACATAGTAGACACTTGAGTAATGTTTATTGATTGGTTAAAATACTTGTCTAGGAGAAAATGCTGCAGTAGGTTGGCAAGAATCCTCAGTGTGTGTAGCACATTTTTAAGGTAATTTTATTCATTTTTCTAAGGTCATGATATATGTGACGATTGGATTATAGGCTTAGACCTGCAAGGGACCATCAAATCCACACCTGTCCCCATTTAATAGATTTAGAAACTGAAGCACAAGAAGTTAATTTCCTTGCCCTGGCTAACAGAGCTAGTACATATCTGAGACAGGCTTTGAACTTAATTCATTTTCATTCTATGTCCGATGCTCTATTTTCATTCATCAATCTTTTTTTTTTTGCTTTTTTGGAGGGCAGTTGGGGTTAAGTGACTTGCCCAAGGTCACACATCTAGTTTGTGTGTGTGTGTGTGTGTGTGTGTGTGTGTGTGTGTGTGTGTGTGTTAAGTGTCTGAGGCCGGATTTGAACTCAGGTACTCCTGACTCCTGGGCTGGTGCTCTATTCACTGTGCCAATTTTCCCCAAAAATAACTTCACTTAAAAATGATGGATAAAATTCCATTTATGAGGCTATTCTTTTTTCAAAAAAATTTCATATTTGGTACACCCTGTTCAAATGCTAATAGGAAGAATTGCTGGTTCTTCAACTCTAAACATAAATTGATTTGTGTGTCAGAATGTCTGAATTTTATTATGCTGGCTTTGCCTTAACTGTGTGATTCTAGTTAATTCACTTGTCCTCTCTGGTCCTTTTCCTTATCTGTAAAAAGGGGATTAATTCAGATGATTTCTACCATCTCTTCCCTGTCTCAAATTTCATGATGTTACTAGCAATATAGAGTTTATTAGTAGTTCACTTTTGGAATCAAAAGAGAGGGCCCTGTTTATCCAAATTTAACTGTATAACTTTTATATTAAATTGAATTACACAGTGAGAATGAATATGTGTACTGCTACATATTTACCTATTTATAAATTTTAGCTTGCCCTCTTTTTGTGATATGTTTGCTTCAAAAATCCAATCAGAAGCAGGGCAGCTAATTCTAAGTGCTCTCTCCACCCACCCTGAACCGCCTTCTAAGGGACACCATCATTTATCTCCAAAGTTATCAGGTCATTGAGGTGAATTTTTCTGATGTACCAATACAGAGCAAGAACACACAATGTACTTATGATTACACCTGGGAGAAGGAAATTAGATAAGAAACTATACCCATTTGGTTATACTTCTCTTACTGTTTAACCCCCAATATTTACACTTATTTCTTCATCATTGACCCTGGAATCATCCCCATCAGATTCCCTAAAGGACCAAGTTTTATCAGATTGCATAGGGTGTGACTGTGTAGATGTCAAAACAGACAATGGGCATGTGTGTGTGTCTGTGTCTCTGTGTGTGTGTGTGTGTGTGTGTGAGGGATATTTACATGATATTTGCAAACATTTTTTAAGTAACTGAAATG
This sequence comes from Pseudocheirus occidentalis, assembly GCA_028646575.1. NCBI lineage: Eukaryota > Metazoa > Chordata > Mammalia > Diprotodontia > Pseudocheiridae > Pseudocheirus > Pseudocheirus occidentalis. The sequence continues at coordinate 128,488,254 of CM053600.1, read as the reverse complement.
GAATTCAAAAGTGAAGCAATAAACTTCCTAGTTGAATACAATTAGGAGATTCCTAAAGGCAAAATAAATGAATGAATGAATGAGTGAATGAATGAATGAATAAATAAATAAATAATGCTGAAATTCCTATCACTTAGGGCTAGATTTAGTAACATGATTTTTTTCTTTTTAACATAAGATTTGTATGTGTACTTGGACGTACACCTTTTAATTTTGGAATTCTCTCCTTCACTGCTAATTCTGGGAGAGCTTGAGGTAGAGAAGAGAAATGTTAAGGGTAAATCCTGCTCTGTTTTAATTCCACAAATATTTTATGATAAATAAATTAATGGAAACACATGAGCCAAATGAAGTCAACACCATTAGCCCATGGAAAGCATAATTATAATCAGGTTGATTCCAACACAAGGGCATCTTTCATTGTAACAGAGAAAAGAAATGTTTGACAATTAACAGTTTCCAAATTAGCTTGATGGGAGAAAACCTACAATAGAGCAATCCATTACGTACTAATGAAGTTACATTTCATACAGGATTCCCTCCAAGGAATTTCCTTTTCAAATAATATTTATGTACAGTTTAGCAGAGGTGAGCATTGATTGCTTATCTCAATTGCAAATTTAGCAAGCTCCCCAGAGGAAAAAGCACACAGATTGTTTGCCTGAATTGTTGTGGGTGTTTTAAAATTCTGATGAAAAGCTGTTTAAAAATAGAAACCATGTGGACTCCTTTAATTTGCTTGAAGGGAATGTTGCTAATTTTTCTATAAAAAGTCAATGAAATTGGTATTTGCATTTTGTCTACAAACTAACAATGACAAAAATATGAATTAAGTTAGTAGGTCTATTAAACCCATTAGTTCAACACTGCTCATCATGGCAAAATCATGGCAACTGATAATGGCTCCATAGAAGATAATATCTTCAGTATTTAAATATGTGATAAAACAAGGTGATTCTGCCCTCTTCTCCCTTTGGTAATGAAGCTGATTAAAAAATAATCATTCACAACCGTTTAATAGATTTGATGTGTTCAAGACAGTATTTTGAATTTCAAAATACCTTTCAGTAATTTATAATCTTTTGGATACAGAGCTAGTTTCATCTCAAAACCTACCTTTGCCACATATTGGCTGTGTGAACATAGAAAGGTGACTTAAATTCTCAGTTCCGCAGAAGATGTTGATGTATTTCACCTTTAGAGGCAGAATCACAAGAACGCTTAGAAAAAAGTGATTCCTGAAACACTACAGCTTCTATTAATAGAGAATAAGTTTGTTATATTTGATATCTATATGATTTTTTATTTCATTACAAACATTTTACAACACATGTTATTGTCATACAAATAGACATGTAATAAGAACCCTTCTGATTAGGTGGTCTATCAGTTTTAAGATAAAATTCCCTTCTGTCTTCACAGATACCACATAGATTTCTCGCTCATCTTCCCCTCCTCTCATGTATCCCTTTACCCCATTGCTAGCTAAGATTTACACTTCCCTTTGCTCATTTCCCCTTTTCAATTTCCCTACTAGTCAGACTAGTTTAGGTTACTTAGTAGCGGGATTGTCAGTAGAACAAGGCAAAGAGAGGAAGGAAGACATGTGTCAATGCCTATAACTATCACTTCTCCCCCACCCCCCAGTCTTCCCCTTTCTCCTCACTTCTACTGACCCCTTACTAACTTCACTGCAGTGACCTATCCTCTCCTTCAACTCCAGAGCACATACCATTTGATCTGACTTTCTCATTTAATAGGTAAGGAAACTGTAAGTGGGGTATTAAAGGTTGTTTTTTTTAACATTCTTTTTTTAATCTTGCTTTCAAATCTCTCTGTCCACCCAGCCTCTCCCCCACCCATTGAGAGGACAGTATTAAATGATTTGCTCTAAGTCTCACATTCTAGTTACAATCTGAAAGCTCATCTCCAGTCCAGCTACTGTGATTAAATGGTCCAGCTAGCCCAAACTTAATTTAGAGTAAAATAGAGTAACTTTATTTTAGCCAGTTTTGTATACCAAGAGCTTTATAATCCTGTACTTAAATAGCTGACTTTTCTTATAACATATGCGTGAAAAGAGAGAAATTATTTCATTTATTTACATACATATACTGCTGATGTTGAGTCGTGAAATAAACTAAACTAATTTGTAGGGGGAAAAGGCATCTTTAATTGAGATAGAGTTGAGAGCCTAGGGCAGGGGTAGGGAACCTATGTCCTGAAGACCATATGTGGCCCTCTAGGTCTTTGTGGGAGATGCTTTGACTGAGTTCTAGTTTTTCAGAACAAATTCTTTTGTTAAGGGGATTTATTCTGTGAATTTTGGATTCAAAGGGCCACATTTGAGGAGCTAGAGGGCCACATGTAGCCCCGAGGCAGCAGGTTCCCACCCTGGTCTGGAGTATCACCACTTATTTCAATATGTGAGTCACCACAGATAAAAAAAGGTGTAGAAAGGTTTGCCTGCATTTAGGAAGAAAGGGCAGGGGTGAGGTGGGGAGGGGTGCCTAGGACTATCTAGGGCTTCTCTTTGAGCTACTGTCAGAATGGGTTTTTGTCAAAGAACGGAATATTACACTTGATATTAACAGTATCAGATTAATGTTCCTATTCCCAGCATCTAGTGTAGTACCTAGCAGACAGTGAGGAAGGCCTTCATAAATGCCTGTTCATTGATTGGATAATTAGTGAATTAATCTCTCTCTTTTTCATGGTTTTTAGCAATAAGAGTACCCAGGAAACTTAAAAAAAAGTCCAATGACTTTACTTCAAAAATAGGTAAGAGAGTAGCCATGAAGTTACACTCTTTCACCAAGTGTTCAAACTTTAATTGAAACCAAGTGTTGATTGTGAAAATTAGCAATGAAAATAATATCAGGGTATCCAATCCTTGAGACTCATAGAAGAAAAGAAAGGGAATATCTGGGGAGCTGTCAGAGGACTACTAAATTTTCCAGGGACCTTTGCAGGAATGAGTCATTATTTCTCTATACTGGACCTTACAACATTTTTATTACTCTTCTTTTTAATCATCCTTCCTAGTCTCCTCCCTTTAAGGTTGCTGTCTAGGTCAAATGAGATACATAATAGATGTAAAGCACTTTGCAAGCCTAAAAAACACTAATTGATGTCAATTATTATTAGTCTGTAGTAACTATTCTTCTCCAGTCTGATGATTAATTCCTTTCTGGAGTTTCCTACTATACTTCTACTGAGCTCAAACAATTTTTATAGAGCAATTCAGGAGTATACTGGTAATTATTTAACAGCTGGGGTCTCTGGAAAAAATGTACACAGAATATGTGTGTATACGTGGGTGTGTTAATTTGCATTACTATAACTTAAGTAAACCATTTTTGTCACATTCAAGTAGAAAGGGATATTACTGACTTGGACAATTACAAATTAACTTTTTCTATGTTATATTCTTATTTTTTAAACTTATCTCAATTACATTTCAATCTTTTCCTTCCTCCTACCCAGGAGTTTTATAGGTCTGTTGCAGAACATGGAGTCTGATACCTCTGGTCTGAACAATAAACAAAGCAATAAATTATGATCTAATTTGTTTTTATCCTCCTTTTGTGTTGCAACTCACAGCTCCCACAGCTAAAATCCCTGTTTTGGGCCATAATGATCAATACCAATTCACAAGAAATGGTAGTTCCCTCTTCCCAAGCTTGGCAGGTAAGGTAGTAGAACCCAGAGAGATTCTCTGATGTTAGAAGCCTGCAGTCCCTCTTTGATTCAAAACAGACTTGTCCCTTGAAAAGAAATGTGGGATCAGAGAGAGTTTAGATGAATTCCATGCAAATATTCCACTGATGAAAGCATGTAATGGTCAGTTTTTGTATTCTTGACATTCAGCATTTATTTATTTTCCTTATTTGTTTATTTACCTATTCCTTCGTTCATTTGTTTTAAAATTCATTTATTTACTTAAATTATTCATTTATATATTCATTTACTCATTTATCTATTCTTTTGTTTCTTTTTTCTCTATTTTAAAGAATGGGTCTTCACATCCCATCCATACTGGAAGAATAGTAGTAGTAGCATGGAGCCAATTTTACCACTGATAAGCAAAAGACTTTTGACCTTCTTCATTTCTAAACTCCATAAGCTCACTCCTCTTTAGGTGGGTCATTGGGACCACACCCCAATTGCCACACTGATGACAAATTTCTTTTAAATTTACTCAATCTGTATAGCCCATGAAAGCTCAGAACCCAGTCTTTGCTTCCTTAATAGCTCCTATCACAAGTGCCACCAGGCAGAGTTTCTCACCATTTTTATGAGACTATGTCTCAGCATATACAACATGATTAACAATCAAAGCAAAGTTGAATTTTTCTAAATAAAGTATCAGAAAAATACCTCTCGGAACTATATGTGTGTGCATACATGCATACCTACAAATATATGTATATACACTACATACATGCACTTTGCATACATAGACATATGTGTGTATACACATAGGTACATATATACAAATACACATATGCATGTGTGTATGCATACATACATATATACTTTCTAATTTATTAAATGTTATCTTCATATATTCTGGTATCCTTGGTATTTGTGAGTGAGGTAATATTGTCTGAAGGTATATATAGATAGCATTGTATGATCTAATATAGTACTGAAAATGGGGAGTTAGGAATTCAAGTTCGTCTTTGTCACAAACTGATATGACTTTAGGGAAATCACATAACCTATTTATATAAATAAGATGGCACAAAAAATAGGAGTGGGACTGTATAAAGAAAAGGCACCAGAGTGTGACATACATTGTATTGTCAGAAAGACTTGAATTCAAATCCTACCTCCCATATTTGCTATCTGTGAGATTCTGGATAAATCATTTAACCTTGAATAATAGCCTTAGTAATCTCATTTGTAAAATAGAGGAAATAATGCCTGTAGTACTTCTCTTCCAAAGGGATCATCCTGAAATAACATTTGCAAAATACTACATAAATGTTAACTATTATCATGATTGTTTCTAGGCCAGTGGTCGCCATTGTTCTTTTTCAACTAACCCTATTGAGATCAACAGCAACAATCAATGTTGTGAACACCTTATGTATTTTAAAATATTACTTGAAACATTCTTTTAGATTTATTCATTTTAGGTTTATAATAACTGTATGACTTAATAATGTATAACAACTTAAAATACGTAATATATGTGATATATCATAACATGCTGTATATAATACATGGCATAATATATCATATCATAACATACATATTTATACATTATTATATGTAACCATAATGATGACTTATAATAACAGTAACAACAACTTTGCAACCAAAAATGCAAATGAAAATTTGTATCATCATGAACACATATAAAATTTTATTCTACCTCTAATTATTAAAACTATAAATTTAAAATTATAAAACTCTCTAATGAAAAATAATTGCAAATACCTCATGTGGGACATTCTAAAAGAATTTTAAAAAGTGATCTAGCAAGATTTCATATGCTTATTATTATCTCCATATTAAATTTGGTTATTTTACTTAGTTTATTGAATATGAATAACATTTCAATGAAATGTTCCAAGCAGCATCTTGGAATACGTTTAACATAATAGAATGTTAATTAAGTACATGAACTTAATTTTGATATTGGACTTTTACATTTGAATGAAAAGTTGTGATATTTGGCTCAAGACCAGGCACTGTCTTAACTTTAATTCCACATCAAGTTTTTGTCGGCATATTGATTTAAAACAATAAAAGAGCAAAAGTGCCTGTTCATACATTATATGGTAGAAAATAGATAGAGGGTTTAAAAAGTTCTCTTTCTGTGAGATATAAATTAATTTTTTAAAATTACCTAACCAAATGGCTAGAATAATACCTCACATCAACAAAAATATTTAAGGTAGTGCTGGCTAATGACAATTGATGTATTAAACTATGAATGACCTTAACATTCGATTGCACATATTCAATGTTCACATAATGATTAAACTTTGAGAGGAAATAATCTCTTTAGAGGTGACTTTCTTCTCTATTACCAACAGAATGTGTGCTACACTTGCACAGAAACTTTATTGAATCACTGATCAGAATGACCACTTAGTTCATTTTTAAATCTACCAGACAGAAGAATAGTAATCTAAGAAGACGGCAACTTTTAAACTGGAAAACAGCCTTAGTATTTCAGTTAGAGGGAAAGTAAACTTTGTTTCTACAGACTATTTGTAATGTTTCATAATGTTTTCAAGATGGTTTGTAATATGCATACAAAAAATTAAAGGTTTTTTTTCTTTTTAAATACTTAATTAATAACAATCTTTTTTAAAAAAATAGTTCCAATTCTCACCATGCCTAATGCTCTTCCTGAACCTATTGGGAAGGAAACAATATTATATCAATTACAAATGTGAAGTTATGCAAAATGTATTTCCATATTAGCCTTGCTGCAAATAGGTTTTAAAAGCAAGAAATATAAAGAAAGTGGAAAAAAATAATCTGTTTCTATCTATACTCAGAATTCACATGATCTCTCTGGAGGTGAATAGAATTTTTCATCATGGATATTTTTGAATTGTCTTGGATATTGTATTGATAAATGTAGCTAAGTCACAAGTGATCAATGTTACAATACTTCTGTTACTGTATACAGCGTACTTATATTCACTTCACTTTGCATCAGTTCATATGTCTTCCCATGTTTTTTTTTCTAAAATCATCCTGCTCATCAATTTCCATAGCACAATATAAATCTATCACAATCATGTACCACAACTTGTTCAGCCATTCCAAAATTCATGGACATCCCCTTTGTTACTAATCCACCACAAAAAGAACTGCTTTAAACATTTTCAAACACATAGGTCTATTTTTCCCCCTTTTTGGGATCTCCTTAGGATATAGACCTAGTAGTGATATTGCTGGATCAAAGAGTATGCACAGTTTTATAGCTCTTTGGACATAGTTCCAAAATGTTCTTCGGAATAGTTAGATCAGTTCACAACTCCACCAACAATGCATTAGCTTTAATATTTTTCCATACCTCCTTCAGCATTTATCATTGTCCTTAACGGTTATGATAATCCATTTAATAGGCATGAAGTAGTACCTCATAATTCTCTTAATTTGCATTTCTCTAATCAATAGTGAGTTAGACCATTTTATGTGGTTATTGATAGCTTTGATTTCTTCTTCTGAAAACTGTTCATATCCTTTATGATTTATTGATTGGAGGACTTATTTTTTTTGTAAATTTCAAGTAGTTTTTAGTTGATCCTCTAGAATTTTATAGGTATGCCACCATATCATCTGAAAAATTTTTTTGTAAATTTTGTAAATTTTTTGTAAATCTCTAAATACATGGAGAACATCCAAGTTCTCTATGTATTTGAAAAATGAGCCCTTTTTGAGAGAAATTTCATATACACACATATGTATATGTAAAGATACACATTTTGCTGGTCTCATACTTTATTTCTATTTTAGGTTCATTGGTTTTGTTTGTGTGCAAAAACTTTTTTTTTTTAATTTCATGTAATCAAAATTATCCATTTTATTTACCACGATCATGGCAACTTGTTTGGGCATAACCTCTTTCCTTATCCATAGATCTAACAGGTAAGCTTTCCATGTTGCCTTAATTTGACTATTATATAATCCTCTGAGAATACATCATGCCCCCATTTTGATCTTATCTTGGTATACAGTGTGATATGTTGGTCTATGCCTGTCATTCAGTCATGTCTGACTCTTTCTGATCACATTTGGGTTTTTCTTAGCCAAGACACTGGAATGGTTTACCATTTCCTTCTCCAGCTCATTTTACAGATGAGGACACTGATGCAAACAGGATTATGTGACTTGCCAGATTCTCACAAATGGTAAATGTCTAAGGTCAGATTTGGACTGAGGAAGATGAGTCTTCCTGAGTTCAGGGTTGGCACTCTATCCATTGTGCCACCTTGTTCCCAGTGGTCTGTGCTTGGTTTCTGCTAAACTGTTTTCCCATCAATTTTCATCAGAAAGTAAATTATTTCCCCCAAGCTTTGGGTCTATCAAATGCTAAACTACTCTGTGTATTATATATTTATATATATTATGTAATAATGAATATTATATATTTATATATGTATTATATATGTATTTTATACATACAATTATTATATATTTATATATATTATATTATATATTAGCATTTATATTAAATAAATGCTAATTCGCCATTCTCATTTCTTTCTCAATTCCAGATTATTTTGATAATCCCATCTTAGTAATTTATGCCCTTGCCTTTTTTTTAATATTTCAGCTGAAGTGTAATAAATTCTGCTCTAGTCCCTTATTTTAACTTTGTGTGTGTTTCTATGTTTCAAGTATGTATTTTTTAAGCAACATATTGCTGGATTCTGGTTTTCTAATATATTATGCTGTTTTTGTTTTATATACAGTTTTCATTTGGATTACTTCCAGGAAGTCATTGGTAAATTATTTCAATTTCTATTATACCCTATGACCATATGATATTGGAGCAATTTTCCTTTGTAATTTCTAGAAATAAGGCACCTATGCTCTTTTTTTATCATGGCTTTCAGAATTTCAATAATTCTTGAATTTTCTTTCTTTGATCTATTTTCTAGGTCAGTTTTTTGGGTTTTTTTTGTTTTTCCCTGAGATATTTCACATTTTCTTCTTTTCCCCATTCTTTTTAACTTTATTTTATTATTTCATGATGTCTCATGGAGCTTCTAGTTGCCCAATTATTATTTTTAAGTAATACTTTTCTTTAGTGAGCTGTTCTACTTCTTTTTCCTATGTGGCTCATTCTGCTTTTTAAGGAGTTCTTTCCTTTACTGTAATTGTGTATTTTTTTTCCATTTGACCAATTCTGTTTATTTTAAACATTATTTTCTTTACTCTTTTTGACTCTTTTTCCAAGCTGTTAACTGTTTTTTTATTATTTCTTTTACATTATTCTCATTTCTTTTCCCAATTTTTCCTCTTTCTCCTTTACTTGATTTTTTAAATATGTTAGCTCTTCCAGGAATTCTTGTTCAGTTTATCTTGAATTAACATTCTTCTTTGAAGCTTCATTTGTAACTATTTTGACTTTATTGTCTTATGAGTTTTTGTCTTGATTTTCCCTGTCATAAGAGTAGAATTTTATGATCAGATTCTTTTCTTCTTGTCATTTGCTCGTTTTTTTAGACTTTCTTGAATTTCAACTTTACATTGATGTTGTGCTCTTTTCCCGGACTCTGTGTGTGTGTGTGTGTCTTACTTTTTAAAAAAATTTTGCATTACTGTTTTCAAATCTAGTTCTGGGGATTTAGAAGTTTTAACAGGCATGGTCACTTCACACTTTCCAACACAGGTGATACTGATCCTCAGGGTTATTGTATAGTTATAAGCACTTATCTCCACCATAGAACTGTGATGCAGAAGTTAGTATAGGTCATGGAGCTTCTAAAACAGTGCCAGAGATATTTACTCAGTGCTAGTACAGGAATCCATCATTTTCTCTTTCTGAACAGTTGCTCAATCTCCTTACCCTTTTTAATTTTAGAGCTTCCAAAGCTACTCCTGCTGCTGTTCCAGATTCCTCCAAGGTTCAACACTGCTGGTGCTGCCACATGACTTTGGGTCTGACCACACTCCAGTGTCATATTCTTCTCCATATGGCTTGTCTGAGGCTGGAAACGTGTCTCACCTTGGGCTTTTATTGACTCTGCTCCTCCAGAATTTTATTTTAGGAATTATTTTCAAATTGTTCAAGTGGAATGCTGGGAGGGCATGGATGCATCTTCTACTCCACTATCTTTCCTCTGTCTCTGCAAGTACCATAACTGTTTTTTTAATCACTTTGAAAAAAAGAGAAACAAATGCCTTTTACAATTTGAACATGCAATTTCACAGCGTATGTGGAAGAATGTGTTTTATAGAATATAAATAAATGTATGAACATATATATTTTGCCATCTTAGGAAAATCAGTTTGAACTTGAATGTTAAACTCTTGTGACTGTTTGGAAACAATTCAATGATTGTTGAGGAACTAAATGACTACACACTCAGTCAGAATTGGTCCAAATTTGATTTGATTGCTGCAGGAAAATAAAAACTATCTTATCAGAGTTTCTAATATCTGCAAAAAAAACCTAATCAATAATGCTTCTAATGCTCATATGCTTATGCTTATTTTCACAGTGGTATATATATATGTGTGTGTGTGTGTATGCATACATATATGTATATAACTGTCCAATTATTTTCTGCTTAAACCCCCATTAAAGAATCTTTTTTTTTCTAGAAAACTTTTTTATTGTAAGTGGAATGGTACACAGCTGGACACAGTAAGTTAGATGATTCCAATTTTGTTGGCAACATCTAATGCATTGTAGTCTGGAGCAAGATGGACATAGGCCATCTTCTCTCCATCAGGCCAGATCAATATCATACAGCTTCTTTAATGCCTGCTCAATCTGATGCTTGTTGGCCTTGATGTCCACAATGAAGACTAGGGTGTTGTTGTTCTCAATCTTCTTCATAGCAGACTCAGTGGTCAAGGAAAACTTAACGATGGCATAGTGATCAAGCTTGTTTCTCTGAGGAGGCACTTTTCCAAGGCTATGTGGGCTGCCTTCGAAGTCTTAGTGTCTTGGGTTGCCAGAAGGTGGGGGTGCTCAGTGCTCTCCCATTAAAGAATTTCTAGAGAAAACACCCAGGACCATCATCCCTTCGTGGGTTATACACCACTAAATGGGAAATTACCATTGCAAAACATTTCAGACTGGGAAAATCACTGCCAATGAAGTGTTATGTTATTATTATGGTATGGCATTATGGTAGTATTAAATACAAATACATAGCAGATCATATTTCATCTAGAAGTCTCCTGTTACTTTTCACTCTCTGAGTTTCTTTTTGTTTGTTTGTTTTATCACCCATAAAATTATTCTATCTTCTGGATTAAAGATGTAGCTTTTCAGGGCAGCTAGATGGCAAAGTGAATAGAGCACCAGCCCTGGAATAAGAAGGACCTAAGTTCAAATCCAGCCTCAGATACTTAACACAAAACTAGATGTGTGACCTTGGGCAAGTCATTTTACCCCAATTGCCCTGCCTTTCTCACTCCAAAAAGAAAAAAACAAAAAAACAAAAACAAAGATGTAGCTTTTCTTTTAAGCATCCATTGAGTAGCTGCTATGTACTAGACAACTACTATATACCCCTGTTAGTGTGCTGAGTGCTACAAACACAAAGATTTCTGCATCTAGTAGGATATTAGGTAAAACAAATATTGTCTGTCCTTTAAGCAGACACACAAAGAAGGGGATAATAAATTATCTCATTTCTTTTAAACATTTGTTATTCTTATTATCTCCTCTCTATTGCTTCCCCACATAAAATAAGACAATGACAACAATCATCTTGATAAAATAAATTGATTCAGGACACTTTCTTTTGTTTAACTGGGAAATGTATCTTGGAAGAAAAATATCTATAGATGCTACCTGTTGGCTTCTCAGTCGTGAGACCAGCTAACATGAAACATACTTAGACATGAGCATAATACATTATCTTTTTGAAATTACCCAAGCCTTCAGTCTACTCTACTTTACCATTGTATTTTTATGCATGACTATTTAAAAATTTTTAAAATAATTTTATTCATTTTTATATAATAAGATAAGCATGGGAACCTGACTTAAAACACAAACTAACTTGCAACACAATAGTTACTTAAGGTTAGACTTCATTTTATGTGTGGATAGAATAAATTTCTGCTCTTGTTTTACAGTTTTCGGAGTAATGAAAAGGCCCAGATATCCCGAAAACCTTCTAGACCTGCCTGAAATTCCAATATCAGGACCTTAATATTTTATTCTAAGGCTCAGATACTTATCAAAATGCAAACCATTCTGGAGGGTAGCACTATCATTAATTACTGACTATTCTTAATGAAAAAGGCAATGTGTTATTGTGGTATAAATATGACTTTTGGAGTAAAAGGACTAGGACTGAAATTCAAGCCATTATGTGACCTTGGACAAATTACCTCACATTTCTGGGTTTCAATTCCTTATTCTATAAAATTGACAATTAGAATACTATACTGCAGTTTCTTAGTGAAGATGGGGCAGTGTGCGTGGATGGGAGAAGTCACTACCAAAGAGAAAAAGTTAAAGAAAGTGGAGGCTAGGTACAAGGAAGACAAACTTGCCAGCTTCACAATTTTGCCGAGGGCTTGCTCTGGTTGAAACACTGACTGAAATGGTAACACTTTGAAATCCACAGATAGCTAAGGAGTGCCAAATGCAGTATAACTGCAAGTCTAACATCTGAGCACATTCACCCCCAGGCATCATCACATCTCTGCCTTCACTGTACTATAGTTATTTGACTAGTCGGCAGAAGGGAAATGAGGAGACACAGGAAATGGTCTCACTAAATTAAACTGAATTGTCATCTGAGCTTAGCCTCAGCTATAGCATCATGTTTCAGATTGTCATGGCAACTCATATTTGAGAGAGAGTAAGGATCAAAACAGATACTTTTCTTGGGTTTGATTAACTGTGAAAAATCCTAGAGAAGGAAAAGGTGGATTCTGATGTAGATTTTAGAGCCTGATTCAATTTAATTCTCTACTTTCTGAAATGATTAACAGTGTAAGAAAGGGCTGTCTAATCCCCCCCCCCACATACACACACTTACCCCTACCTTCTACCCTATGCATACCTCTCTGGAAACAATTTTTTTTTTTAAAAAGAAATGAAGTCTTGTGTCTATAGAATGGCTTAGCTCATTATATGTCCTTTGATTCATCCCCACACTGGTTTCCATCCTGCCAACCAGTGGGCAGGTTTCCAATCTAAATTGGATGTCACTGGGTCACTTTAAAAAAATGTAAGTATACAGATAGATGAGAAAAGTACTGACTGGGCAGGACCTCTCTTTTCTCAAGATGTTAAAAAGCAGATGTTTCTTCTAACCACGGGTATAACAAATGGATTCTGAAAAGCTCACAGGAGATTGTTGATATGTTTACCTTTCTTTGTTCCTAGGATTCCTATCTATTCATCAAATACCATCTCCTCCAGGAAGCCTACTCTGAGTACCTGGATTGAAGGATCATAGATTTAAATCTGAAAGAGACCTCAGAGGCCATGAAGGTCAATCCCACTCTCATATCCCTTTTACAGATGAAGAAACTGAAGCCCAGGAAGTTTAAGTGACTTAAGTATCAGATAGTGAGTGTCTCAGATGGATACAGACCAGGTCTTCCTAATACAAAGCCCTCTACACCATGTTTCCTTCCGCTTTCCACCCTTCCATAGACTTAATAGTACATTGTTTCCTAACTCAGTAATGTACATATTTAATACAGTGTCTTTAATACAGCATTCAGTGCTGGCGTTATCCCTCTATTAGACTCTAAACCCACTGAAGGCAGGCTGTCCTCTTTTATCTAATTACCCCTCAGCAACTAGCACAGTGCTCTGAAAACAAGAGGTTCAAAATAAAATTTTCCATACACAAACATGTATAGGTGTGTGTCTCTGTATAGTATGATAATGTTGAAACAAAGGAAGGCATAGGGGTACCCTAAGGGAGAGATTATGCCAAAAACACTAATTCTTAGACAATCTGCAACTCTTCAAGATCTAGAATCTGAAAGCAGATTCATAATGACAACTTGCACTGACATGTTACCTTATACTTTTGCAAAGCAATTTCACATCCGTTACCTTATTTGATTCTCACAATACGCCTGTGTCATGTCATAGATCGGCCACATATCACCATGCTCATTTATAGATGAGGAAATTTGCCTGTGGTCACGATCTTATCTGGTGACTCAGCCAGGATTAGTTTCCTTAACTTCTAACTCCTAATGCCAGGATGTCTCTACCATGCACTCATAGCACCAGGAAAACTCATCCTGATATAAATTGTATTTGCATTAGAAGCATGACTGGTAAATTGAGCATCCCCCTCCCTTAACTCACAGACATAGGATTTTCCATCATAAAAGGTGAAAAATTTACAAATAGCATCATATCTACATACCTCAAACCTTCCCCTCCTTCACCCCATCCTGTAGAAGTCTGGTGTCCCCCCAAAATTATTTTATGCAGCTTGACCTTCAATCAATCAATTAATCAATTAAAAATGCTCATCAAGTACCTACTGTGTGTAAGACAATATGGTCAGCTTGGAGAGAAATATAAGACATGATCCCTGGCTCTTTGGAAATATTCTTATGATCATTTCCCTTCACTTATAGTTGAGTAGGGGAGATAAAGCACACATCTCCACATAATTTAGAATAAAAGACACCATGTAAATATGAAATGATTTGGTACTGAAAATAAGTTTTATAAAGGTTCAGAGAAGGGAGGAATCATGTCTGGCTTGAGAGATTCACAACAGAAGTGAGATATGAGTTTGTTCTCAGATATTGAGAAGGGCTTTGATAGACAGCAGGGGAAAAAGGACTCAGAGTATGTGTGTGTGGAGGGAGTAGCGAACAGTGTGGGCAAGAAATTGCAAAGCATGCTTGAGGTCAGGGCACATTTTTGTCATTTGAAGAAGGTAGAAGTTTATGGTAATCCCTAATTTGATCAGATGCACCTTTCCACTCTACTTCCTCTTTTCATAGTCTGTGAGGATTTTTTTTTTAGAATGGACCAGTAAGAACCCTGTGGATCCCAAAGCTTGGAGCCACAGCACCCCTGGTTTATAAGTACCCATTCCATAGGCCTCCATAAAGAACTTTAAAAATTACCTATTCCCACTCTCCTTAATACCCTGCTCCTCTGCTTCCAATCCTTATTTTGGTGACATGACAAGAGCATTAGAGTTTTTGTGTTCTGAAAGAAGAGGCAATATCTGACTTTAACTAAAACCTGGTAGAAGTGGAAACCCATTGTACAGATGGTCCTAACCTTCAAATTACCCTCAGGAATGACACCAGTTTGGTGTCATCTAAATGAAGGTAAACGTAGGGCAGTCTCACCCCACACTATTATAGCTCTGTTGGCAAATAACTGCCATGGGAACCATGAATCATCATCAGCAGCATCATGATCATTATTGTTAATGCTAATAATAATACATATTGCCTTTTGTATATTTCCCCTGAGAATTTTTTCCCCTTTCTGGGTCCTTGTTTCAAAAGGAGGCTTCTTTATTTAAATAAGCATTTCAAATATAGTGAAGCAGGAAATCAGTATTCAGGATGTCAAGACATTAGACAGCAAATTAGGATTCCCAGACTATTTTATTTTGAAAGAATTTTTAAAACATGATGAGAAGTGTGATGTAGTGGAAGAGAACTATCCTCAGACTCAGGAGAACCTTGGTTCAGTTTTCAACTTTGACACCTTCTAGCTGTTTTACACAGGCCAAGTTGGTAAACTGCTCATTGATCTAGGCCAGACGTCTCAAATTGTGACCAGGTCAAAGAACTAAGGTAGCTCACAATATCCCTGAGTATAGCCAGAACCAAATTAAAATGTAATTGGAAAATATTTAACCAAATAAATAAAAATACAATCAAAAATAATTATATTTTAAAACTGTCAATGTGTAGGCCATAGGAATTCTCATGTATAATTTCAGTTTGATGCCACTGCTCTAGGCAACTCTCTAAAAACTTGAAGTTGCAGAGAAATTGGTGATATGCATTGGTAAGGAATCATCCAAGGGTGTAGTACAACAATTAAATCACATGTCTAGTCCCTATCTCTCTAAAATTTATATTCAGTAGTTTCTCTCAAGGTCCTCATCCTCTTTGTCTTTCTCTTCCACCCTTTCCTTTTTGAAAAATCAATTTTTCTAGGCAGAATCCTGTAGTCAGGAACAATTACAAGCCTCCTCTGAATAAAAAGACGGTCTTACCTCTTCGGTTCCATCAGGAGTCTTAGAATTGCTTCCTTTGCAATCTATAGAGTGATATTGCCTGCACATTTTTCTTTCTTTCCCTTTCATGTTGATTGATCCCTGAGGTGATGTTTCATTCTTTTCATTTCCTTCTTCAGGATGTAGCCCTGCCCCCCTCCCCATGAAGCCATGTTTACATCTCAGTGTGAGAAGCTACTTTCAAACCATGTGACAAGCTTCTCTAGCAGTCTTGCAAAAACTCTGGTGCTCACATATTGTGACTTCTTCCAAATACCATGGGGACACTCCCTTGTGCGCTCAGAGAGCATAAGATTTGTCATTATGACTGATAAATTTCAGAAGTCAGTATGGTATGATGGTTGTACTTGATTTAATAAGAACAAATATGTGAAGGGTAGCTTTCTAAGTTTTATTGTGCTGACCCAAATCTTTCTATACCACTGGTTTTACAGTACACCCAGCTTCCTGTGAAATCCTGCCTATGCAACAAAAAAATGTTGGAAATCTCTGTAAATATAACACTCCAATAATTACCTCATGTACAGTACACACGTCATCATATTCATTTGCCATTTTCATGGTGGCTTGTCCTTTCTACATTTTATTATTCATTTATGATCGCTATTATAGGCCTTTCAGATTCTATCTGGCTCTCCTGAGGAATATTTATGGCTATTATAGGGCTCTTATGAGAAGACCCAACGATAGTTATTGCAGAAACCCTGTGAAATGCTACATTAGTGCAGAGATGTGCTGGTAGTAAAATGTCTCAAGTTGTTTCAGAGTCTCTCTTGATGAAGATTAAAAGGCATGCTGCTCCTAGTGAGGTCTCCTTCTTTCCCAGGAGAGATGAGTAATTTTTGACAAGGAGGTTAGTGTCCATATATCATCCCAGATCTGTAGATGAGGGCTTTTAGAAAGGTTTCTAGAAGGAAAAGTCAGGAAAGCTTCAGAATATATTTGCAAACAGACTTTAAAATTCAGTTTGTTACTCCTTATAAGATGTGCCTAACTTGGAGATGCAGGCAGGATTTCAAAGGAGAGAAACATTTTGTTAAACATTGGAAAGGGATTATCTCTATCTACAATGGCCCACTAAAGATGCCTATGAGCTCTCAGCAAACAGATGGGTCCTCTTTAACACAGCGTTCTCTGGCAACCTTTCCTTTCCCTGTTAATGGTCTCAGTCATGAATTTGTAAGCTATTGTGATTTCTCAGTGGGTCTTTTGTGAAGAATTAAGGGAGCCGATTTCCCATATGGCAAAGGTAGGAGTTTTGAAGCATTTCCGTTCTAACAGGCTGTTTTTTATTGTCACACACACACACACACACACACACATTTCTCCAATACTTTATGAAGAGGGCCTTTGCTATGATTTTTCCCATTTAGCTGACTTCAACCCCAGCAAATAAGTGAACTATTTATTGAACTCTTTACTTTTTGTTAGCATAGGGACCATGTGTTTTTTAAACTTTGAATCTCATCCAGTATCTACTATTGCACCTGGCACTTAAGGTAATTAATCCTAGTTTGCTCAACAATTGGGTGAAAATTTGGCCAGCTAGTGGTGTCCATATTCTCCTACTTCTGCTGCTTTAGCATTAATGGGGATAAAAGGGATCTTGATGTAGGTAGAGGAAGAAAGGAGACGTCTTGACTACCATTTAAGTGGCAACATCTCGTCTTTGCTTCTTTCATCTTTCCCATTATTTCTGTGGTTGTTTTGTCCAGGTTATGCTAGACAGTAAGTTGTAGGACAAGAGATGATAGATTTAGGTGTGGAGAGAATATCAGGAGATGTTCTATTTAGAACTGCTCTGTTTAGAAATGGAGACTCCTGGAACCTCAGTTTCCTCATCTGTGAAATGAAGGTAATACCAGCACCTACCTTCCAGGTTTGTGGTGAGGATCAAATTAAGGCAATATTTGTAAAGCATTTAGCACAGTTCCTGGAACAGTAAAGGCTATGAAAATGTTACGTATTATTATTTTTGGTTTTTATTATTATTTGCCTTTATCATACAGTTGCAATCAAAGACAGTTGAACAACGAGGTGGTACAGTAGAGAGAGCTGAGCCTAAAGTCAGGAAGATCTGAGTTCCTATCTGGCTTTGGAGCCTTAGTAACTGTTCAAGCTTAGGTATATCATGTAACCTGTTTGCCTCAGTTTCCTCAACTGTAAAATGAAGATAGTAATAGCACCTACCTTGGAGGATTTTTGTGAAGATCAAATGACATAATGTATGTTTAATGCTTAGCAAAGTGCCTGGTATACAATAGGCACTATATAAATGCTTATTCCTTTCCTTAATTTGAACCTAGGTCCTATGACTCCAGAGCTAGTACTTTCTTATGACCCTATAGTCTTAAACAACTAATATTAGTACAGCAAAATAAGAGCAATAATGATAGTTGACCTTTATACAGTGTTTTAAAGTGATTTACTTTTCTTCAATTACATTATTTCATTAGATTTAATAAAAATAAATTAATGACAAATAGTATTCTAAGCTTTATATTGCTAAGCCAGCTCTTACAGTACTGCCAACTTTAAACTAGAATGTGGCAGGTGCTAAAAGTATTAATCCCCTGTTTAGAGATAAGAAAGTTGAGGTGCAGAGAAATTGAGGAACTTGCTCAGGGTCTTACAGTCAATAATTATGAGGAGTGGCATTTATTCAAACCTAGGTCTTCCTTACTCCAGAATCAGTATGCTATCCACTATAAAGTGTAAATATCACTTTGCCATCATCACTAGAAATAATTGTTCTGAAGCACTGTGCTTCCTTAGTCATTATGGTAGTTTCAGGGCCGCTAAAATAGAACATCATAATTTTTGTGTCACTTAAAATATCTAGATGGCAAACACTAACTGTGCAGTCAGGATGACCTGGGTTCAAATCCATTCTCTGGTACATTTTTCCTGTGTGACCTATCCCCCTTGGACCTCAGTTTCCTTATTTGCAAAATGAAGGCTTTAGACTAGCTGGTTTCTGATGTAACGTCTACCTCTAGATGTATCAATCTAAATAAATTTTCTCTTCATTTCTTAATCTTTATTTTTCTTTTACTTCCAGGGACTCCTTTAGCAAAAAAACAATAGCTATAACCTTGTAGCCAATACCTAATATTCCTTTATTTTCTCAGTTTCACTCCATCTTTTCTCTCTCTCTCTTTCTCTCTCTCTCTCTCATGTTGTGAAGAATAATATTAATAAAATTTTAACATCAGCATCTTATGTCTTCACTTCAAAATTATTTTTTGAATTCTAATCTTTTATTCTTTTTTTGCTACCTTCTACCAAGTCCCTGATTCTCCCCATTTGCCAATTATTTGTCACAAATAAATTACAATTACCACCTTCCAAACTTACCCCTTTGTGAAAATGCTAGGTTAGCCCCTTAGGTTCTGTGTAATGGTACAGGAAAAATCCTGACTTTGTCATTAAAAATGAGATTTCTATATTATCTAAATCCCACCAATTTATAGCCTCCTCTTACAGTACTTCACTACAAGTTTGACAGCTGTCTTTAATTACTGTTGGTCTATGGGCCTTGAAGACAACCCAGGTACTGGAATACATCAGCCTTTGCACTCTGTAGGGACCTGATGAAGATGGTGCTTTCTTCCTACTGGCTGTGGCTAATTCTTTTTAAGATGCACTCAGGGCTTTGGGTTTTCATTTTAGCTCAGCACCAAACCCTTTAATGGAGCATTCTTGTTCCAGTAATATGCTCACTGGCCAGGTATCCAGCAGCTTATGTCAGCCTTCTTAGTTCGACTAGCTACCTGTAAATGCAGTTCCCTGCAAGATGAAATGACCTGGGACCAATTAATTGAAAAAAGGGGGGAAAAGATGTAGTAAATGCCTTTGGGAGTGATTAACAAAACTAGCTATGCTTCAATTGCAGATGGCCACAGACACTGCTTGCCAAATGGAGTTGGCTACACAGGAAGAATAGCATATTGCTCAAGCAGCAGGACCTGTGGAGGACATGGACATTCCAGTAAAATGGGCATGAGCAGATGCAACTTCACCTAGATGCAACAACTATGGTTATATTCAGTTCAGATGAGGCATTATACAGCCAGGAGCAAACAGTTACAAATTCAATCATTTTACTAAATGGCCTGAGTTCTCTCCTGAAGCCACTGAGAAGTAAAGTCCCAGTTGGACTTCAGGACATTCACCAGAAAATAAAGTTGCTATTCCCTTGTGCCTTTCATGCATGCTTGCCTTGAGTACTTACAATCAAAGGCAAATTTTATGATTCTTGACAAGAGCCTGAAAACATCACTGCAATCCTATCTAGTCCCCTAATATTGTTAGGTGCCTAGTTTATGCAAAGTACAATGAGTTGCTTTCATTGCCAACTGCATGGAAAGGCCTCCTCGATCAGTCAAAGAAGAACTTTTTCCCATGCTGTAGGAGTTATTGGATAAAATCTGGAATGTTTTCTATTCCTTAATCCACTATGTATCTTGAACTCACAAGGCTTGAATCAATTTCTCATTCTTGTATTGAAAATAAGAGATTCAAAAAGCACAGAATTTCCCTTGATGGGAATAAATGGTTTCTAGGGTTTTGATGAGACTGGCAGTAGGCAGAAATAATGGACTTTTGCCTCATTCTGCAGTGATATCTTTGCTAGTTGCTAAAAAAAATCCCTTTTGCTTTTAGATATACTAGCTTGAGAAATTTTCAAATACTAATTTAGCCTGTCAATTTCATGTTTGATCATTCAGTTTAGTGATAATGGCAAAGATATTGGATGGACTAGATTTGTAAGAAGATTTTTTTTATCATGGAATGAAATAGCCATATACACATATACTATGTGTGTATACATACACAGCCATATTGCCTTTCTTTCTTTTTGCCAGAAGTGAAGACATGACTATAGAATTCCAAGGGTGTTTCCCAAATTAAGTCTTAGACAAAGTTTCTGCTGTAAATGTATGTAGCTCAACATGTTGGCTTCAAAAGCTTGATTAGTGATTGGTGAATGCTTAGTTTTAAATAGAAGCCTTTTGTTTGTTTGCTGCTCCAAAATCTTTCCAAAAGTAGTACCTACCAGGTAAGCTCTTTTCTTGGAGTGACCGTGATTTTGGAAGATGCCATGGAAGTTGTTACTTCCAGACTGTCTGAATTTCTTTGCTCCTGTTTTCACATGAAATTACTTCAAAAGGTATCTTGTCCAATGGAAAACTGATTTGTTAGGATATTGTGAGACTTCAGAACTAGTTCTTAAAAGTGTTCCCAAAGGTGATCTAACCTAATCTCCTCATGGCCTGTGGAAATTAAATGAATTGTCTAAGGTCACAAGGATAATAAGCATGAGAATCAAGATTCAAACTCAGATTCTCTGTCTCTGAATCCAGGGTTCTTTCTATTTTATTACATCACCTCCTGTTCATCTGAATAGTTGTTCAGCTTCTGGCTTATTTACTTCTCAAGTTGCCTTATTTAGGCAAAACATGCAAAAGAACATGTTTCTACAACTTAGAGAATTATTTACGGTCTCTCTATATAATATCTTAATGAACTTTCTTTAAGAGCTTTATTTGAGATAGCATGTGAGAAAGAAACATCCAAAAATCAACTTAATAGAACCTTATGAATTTCCTTTCAAGTAAAATGTAAGAATCTTAAGGATACAAACGATCTTTCCATTTTATTTTTGTAACTCCAGCAACTAACTCAGTGCTTTACAAAGAGTAGGCATGTACTAAATTCTTTTTGGATTTGTTAAGGTTTTTAATTTGTAAGAAAAATATATAAATTCAAACAAGATTCATATGAACATGTAATGGATGTTTTTTTTATAAATATTAGGTAGACAATTGGATATTGACTCTCTGTTGAGGAATTATGCATGATCATCATTCTCAGTGACTCCAAATCATCATTTGAGAATATAATTAGGCACTGGGTGATGATAGGCTAGAGTTGCTGCTTGACACTATTCTGTTGGCTCTTGAAACTGTAAAAAGCTGATTTATTGGATATAAGGAAAGGTGGTTTATGTATCTCTTTAACAAAAATTTAGTTCTAAAGAGAATGCAGTAGATGATAGGAGGCCTTCATCTCTCTTGGCTTGCCAAACATGCAATCTTAAACACAATTTTGAGTGATTTATCCAACATTGAAATGTGCAGTATTTTATAGTAATTAAAGTTGTGGACTTGGAGTCAAAGAAATGGGTTCAAAATCAACATATAATACTAGCACTATGGATATAGGCAAAACATTTTACCTTTATAGGTCTCAGTGACCACGTTTGAAAATAAGGGATTTGGATAAGAAGACCTTTATGCTTCTTTATATAAGCACATTCAACAAATGAGTATAAAATAAACACAGTCATGATAATCTAGTAAGAAGTGGAGAATTTTGCTAAAATTACTATTAAAATAATCCTCCAATGATATTAATTATTTTTAAAGTATCCTTGTAAAAGTGTACATATTATCACTATCAAAAACAAATTAAATAATTGTGTTTCTTGTTTTCTAGGGTCTCAAAGTACAATGTGAATATTATGCAAAGAGACAATAGACAAGTACATTGGTTTTGCAGAGAATGAGCCGAATTAACTACAACCAATTGGGTAGAAAATCTCTTAAATTCTTCTAAGATAAGGTGGACCTTGTTGGCAGAGTTTTACAGGCAATTGAAGGATACAGGTTCGAATGCAGAAATGGAGGTAGTTGCCCTTTACAGAGATTGTGCAAGCAAGTTATTGAGTAAGTGTGGGTCAAAGCTGGAATGAGGAGGAAGAGTCTGACTTGATGGAAATGAGGGTTTAAGTTATATGCAAAATGACAGGAGTTATAACTTAGTGCCTTACTAGAACAGGTGAATGGGATGGTTGGTTGATATTCAATAGCATCACTGGTAGTGGTCCTGGCTTAATCAAGTAATGTAATGGTTTGGTTTTTCTTTTTGTTGTTGTTGTTGTTGTTGTTGTGTCTTTTTTTCTGAATCATGAAGAGTACAGTGTTATGTTCATGGAAGATCTATACTCAATCCAATGACATTGAGAGGGAAGTTGAGAAGTGGATGATGATGAAGAATTTATCAGCTGAGTCTATCCATGGCATGGAGAAAATTTCTTAAAGAACACACACCTGCTCAGGATCCATTGAGTAACGTCTTAAGCTCTTTCACTATGAGTGAACTTAAAATTATGTGAATGGAGGAAGGGAGAGAAGCAACCTCTGGTCTAAATTCAGTGTTCTCTAGGACCCATATTTATGACTTCGTTGGGGTGCTGAGCACTCCTATTACCTGATTAATTCCTTTCTAGGGAGCTTAAAGTGTACTTGAGAATTCAGACTCAGGCATATATAGTAAATGAAATAAAAGGTATAATATCTCAAGTAGATTTAGCAGTTATGAATGAGACACAGGAGAAACTATCCTCTATATACATGTCATACACTCAATGTCATTCATACAAGGTGATACAACCCGGGGACTACATCCTCCCACATCCATTTACCACCATGAAAGGACATTGCTTGTGCCTACTAATATCATCAGTAACTCTATAAATTAGATAGCATTTTAAAAGCACTTAGTTGTGCCAAGCATATACTAGGTGCTATATAAATGCATATTACCTTTCCTTTTTCCTTCTACATGAGCTGACCAATCTGAAAAAAAAAAGAAAAGGAAAATTACTTGGTTTGAAGCCAGGAGTGCATCATTGCAGCTGTTTTACATTATGGTGTTCTATGAATGGCTCTTTAATGTACCAAGAGTAATTTAAAAGGAAAACGATATGGTGGTCCTATCTGCTTGCCCACCATCATTTTACAACGGAGAGGTTTTATTTATGACTGGAAGGCCTTTTGTTATGAGTGGTAAAGTAACTCAATGCATGCAAGCTCTCATACTGCCTATATCAGACCATCTGGACTAGAGAAAGAGGTCTTGCTGTTTGCAGAGATACCAACATGCAAAATGAGACTCATCCCTGAATAGAATGGATTTTGCTTTCTTTTCAGTGATACTACCAAAAGTGATTAATTGATAATACTACCAGAAGACCAATGATGAAAATGGAGATTTCAGCAATGCAGAAGGTATTAGTTAATTCAGGATTTACTTTGAATCAAGGAACCTGAATCATTTGGCAAAACTGTTCACTTTGAGCAAAGCAATGTTAGTTAGCAGACTATCTTGATTTAATTTTGTGCTTCCAAGATATAACCTTTAGTTATGTCTACAGGACTATAATGTACTGAGTATAAGCAGATTTCAATAGTCACACCTCCCCATTGGGTGAGATTTGTATCTTTGTCCACTCAACATTTTGGAAGTCTTCTTTCAGCTCTCCTCATATTCCCAAATAATAAAGAATCATGCTGGATGTTTATCATCTATCTGCCACTTTTATCATATGACCAGCCTGTTTTATTGTCCTCAGGCATGTATTTGATGATGTCTATTATATCTCTCCTTCATAAGCCCTTTTTTATCTAAATATGTTGCAGCCATTCCTCTCTCCATTGCTCTTTGAGTGGCTCTGAATTTCAGTTCTTTAGAAATCTTTGTGATGCCCAGCCATACAAAAACCCTGGAAGATATCAGTGTTAAAAAGAGGTGCCAGATATACAGAAGCAGGGACAGAGTAGAAAAAAGCACTCAGCTGAGCTCTCCAAACATTCCCTGACAAACAATTTTAAAATAACAGTTCAAATCAAATTTGGGAGTGGCAGAGGTAAAAACAAACAAATGTCAGAGTAAGACATTTTTGCAATCTAAGATAACTTAGGAGGTCCAAAAGACACAGGAGTGAATGCTGACCCAAAGCTCACATAGATGAAATACCAGTGGTAGGATCATCTGGTGGTGACAGAAATACCAGCAGCTCTAGGAGCACTTAAACTAGAGATGGTAAGAGGACTTGTCAACTTGTCAGAAAAGAGTTTATAAAGAAACACCTGTACTAAAATTGGACACAGGACTAGACACCATTTGACAATTCCATTGCCTATACACACATCCCGTTTCATAATTCAAGGGCAGAGAGGAACACTTTATGTCAAGACAGATGGAAACTCTGAGGGGCAACTTCATTTCTGGTCACAAGATATCAGGTACCCTGAGGAAGAGTACCAATTCTGGTCCCAAGGGATCATGGACCCTTTGAAAAGTATCGTCTTTGGTGTCTTGGCAGCAGAGTCCCTGAGGAGTGTACTGATTGCAATCCCAAAGGATAGGGAATCCTTCCTGGGAAAGGACAAGAACACAGATCAGGAGAGCAGTGACCATGTCTCTTCTTGGATCACACCACCTTGGAAGCACTGAAAATTTCCAAACCCTCAGAACTAGTTCTGAAAACAATAATGTGAAAAAAAAATCCTGAGCACCAAATGGCATAGCAACCATATTCTTCAAGGAAAAGTCAAATGAGTTACAGGAGGAAACAGTAAAACTCTACAAGTGGAGAACCCAACTTTCTCTCATTGTTAGATAAATTTGACCATAAAATAAATTACAAAAGAAGTCAAGGAGATGAACAGAATCTTAGAAAAGTTAGATATGATAGACATCATTAGAAAACTAAACAAGAGGAGAAATGAGTATACCTTTTTTCAGTTGTACATAGCACCTTTACAAAAATTGACTATGTATTAGGGCAAGAAAACCTCACAACCAAATCAATCAAATATGAAAAATGATAAATATTAAGTACACCCTTTCCTGACAACAATGTAATAAATATTGCATTTAATATGGATCCATGGAAGCATAGATTAAAAATTAATTGGAAACTAAACAATCTAACCCTAACAAATGAATGAACCAAAGAATCAATCATAGCATCAATTAATACTTTTATTAAAGAGAATGAGATCAATGAAACAACATTCCAAAATTTGTAGGACACAACCAAAGCAGTACTTAGGAGGAAATTTATAACTCTAAATGCATATATTAGTAAAAGATAGAAAGGGTAGGTCAATGATTTGGACATACAACTAAAAATACTAGAAAAAGAAGAAATTTTAAAATTCCCAATTAAATGAAAATCCTAAAAAAAATCAAAGCAATAAATTTATAAGATGAAAGTGAAGAAAAACCTTTAAATAAATAAATAAATTTTGGAATCTGGCTTGTGAAAAAATAAAATGAGTAAACCCTTAGGGAAGCCAGCTGATTTAGTTAGATTTTAAAATGGAGAAAATAAAATTGCTAGTATCAACATTTTAAGGGTGACTATCATCAATGAAGATGAAATTAAAGGAATTACTAGGAGTTATTTTGTCCATCTAAATGCCAGTAAAACCGATGATCTTAGTGAAATTGATAAATATTAACAAAGAAATGTAAACTGCCTAGATTAAAAGAAGAGGAAAAAAGAATACGTAAATGACTCCAACTTAGAAAAACAAATTAAGCAAGTCATAAATGAGCTCCATAAGAAAAAATCCTCAGGAGCAAATGGATTTATGAGTGAATTCTACCAAACGTTTTAGGAACAAATACTTTGAATATAATTTTAATAATATAATATAATTTTAATTTAATATAACATAACATAATATAATACAATGGAATACAATATAACATAATAAGGATTTATTTGAAAAAAGTAAGTTAAAGAAGGAGTGATACCAAATCCCTTACATGATACAAATATGGTTTAGATACTTAAACGGGGGAAACCAAAAAAAACAGAGAAAGAAAACTATAGACAAATTTCCTTAATAAATATTGTTAAAAATTTTCTAAATAAAATATCAGCAAGAATATTACTGTACTACATCACAAAGACTGTATAGTATGACCAGGTGGGATCATACACTATGACCAGAAATGCAGGCTTATGTCAAAATGAAGAAATTAGGTTCAATATTAGAAAAACCATCACTGTCATTAACTACTTAAATCTAAAAAGAAATCATAATTAACTCAATAAATGAAGAAAAGACCTTTGACAAAAATACAATTTCTATTTAAAATGCTATTAAGTGATATCCAACCATGAACAAGTATTATTTATAACAGCAATAAATTTGAAGCCTTCCCAATAAGATCAAGGGCGAAATAAGTATATTAAATATCACCACTATTATTCAACATTGAATTAAAGGTACAGTCTATAGCAATAAGACAAGAAGAAAGAAATTAAAGAACAAAAGTATTGAATTAGTCCAACTATTATGGAGAACAATGGCACAAAGAGGTATAAAATTGTACATACTCTTTGACCCAGCAATACCACCAGTAGGTTTGTATTCCAAAGATATAAAAGAACAGGGAAAAGGTCTTATTTGTATCATAATATTTAAAGCAGCTCTTTTTGTGGTAGTAAAGAATTGAAATTGAGAGGATGCCCATCATTGAAAGAATGGCTGAACAAGTTGCGGTATATAATTATGACTGGAATATTATTGTGCTATAAGAAACGATGAGCATCATGATATCAGAAAAATCTGGTAAGACTTACATGAACTCATATAAAATGAAGTGAGGAGGACATTTTATGTAGTAACAGCAACATTGTAAAGTTGATCAACTATGAAAGACTTGGCTACTCTGATCAAGACAATGATCCAAGGCAATCCCAAAGGACCCATAAAAGTCCTATCCACCTCTAGAGAAAGAACTGATGGACTCTGAGTGCAGACTGAAATATCCATTTTTAACTTTATGTTTATTATCTTACTTTTGTCTGTTTTCTTTTGCAATATAGTTAACATGTAAATATATTTTGTATGACTTTACATACACAATCAACTTCAAAATCCTAAGGGGGGAAATAAAATAGGAAAGGAGAGAATCTGGGACTCAATGTTAAAAAAAAATCATTGGTCCCTGGGGTGGAGCCAAGATGGTGGCATAGAAGCAATAAGGTTCCATAGCTCCCACACAGCCACCCTAAACAACCATAAAATATGACTCTGGACAAATTCTAGGGCTCTGAAACTGACAAAAATACAGAAAACACATCTCTCACAGAAGGCAGATCAGCAGCAGGGGATCATCATGGCAGGACTGGAGGCAAGGCCAGCCCAGCCTGAAACCAAAACGTGGTCAGGCCCCAGGGCAGCAAAGAGGAGCCAAGCCGCAGCCGCAGGCAGTCTACAAGACAGAAGATCTACAATGCCTCCAGCAACTCCATATCTATCAAGGCTTAAAAAAATAGGGATTAGAGAAAGGCAGCTCAGCAGGAGGGGCTCATCTCGCAGGCCTACAGGCCAGGAGCCATGACTAAGACAGCCTGAAACCACAATGCGGCCAGGCTCCAGGGTGGCCTGGAGGAGCCTAACCTCCCAAGCCGCAGCTTGAGTCTACTTCAGAGAAGATCTACTGCACCTCAAGCAATCTTCACATCTACTAAGCCAAGATTAGAGGTCAGTGAAAGTAAGTGAAGCTTGCAAGCTAAATTTGGTGGAGGAAAAGCAGTTCAGCCAATCTACCCTCAGGGCAAGGAAGCAGTGGGGGAAGGGCAGGAATTGCTGTAATTGGTGGCTGCCCTCACTGGGCTGCTTCAGAGCCCCTGACCTGTGGATCCCACAGTGGGGCTCAGTCAATTGATCAGGGCTAAGTGCTCTTGTGTTGAGTGGCCTGGATCTGGATCATGGTCTTGGGTGGTGGTCCTGGGGAGTGCTTTCAGCAAGCCAAAGCTGGGGGAGGGGAGCTGCAACACCCCCCCTAATAGCTCTGGCAGCTGGGAAAAGCCCAGTGATTTGAAACAGAACTTTCCCCCCAGGAAGCAGAGTTTCACATAGCTAAAAAAAAACCCAACCAATTAATTGATTAGCCAACATGAGGAAAAGGAAGCTAAAAAAGAACAGCAATAAAACTCTAGACTCCTTTTTTGCGGACAAAAAGGATCAAAGCATGGAACGGGAGGAAGACAACACAGTCAGAACTCCCACACCAAATGCTTCCAAGACACTTGAAGAATGCCTAGAAGCTATACATCAACTGAAAAAGGACCTTGAAAAACAAATAAGAGAAGTGGAAGAAAAATCGCAAAGAGAAATGATAATGATGCAAGAAAATCATGAAAAGAGAGTCAACAACCTGACTGAAGAAAACAACACTTTAAAAATAGATTAACTCAAATGGCAAAAGAGGCCCAGAAAGTCAATGAGGAGAAGAATGCCTTAAAAAGTTGAATTTCCCAGATGGAAAAAGAATCTCAAAAGCATTCCGAAGAGAATAATTCCTTCAGAATTAGAGCGGAGCAAGTAGAAGCTAATGACTTTATGAGAAACCAAGACACTATTAAACAGTTACAAAGAAATGAAAAATAGAAATCAGTGTGAAATATCTCCTTGAAAAAACCACTGACCTGGAAAATAGATCCAGGAGAGACAATTTGAAAATTATTGGTCTACC
>CM053600.1:128441531-128458484 GCA_028646575.1 Pseudocheirus occidentalis | reverse complement strand
AACAAGTGGGGGAGGGATAGGAAGGACATATGATCACTGTCACAATATGTCCACTATGAAGATGTCCTGTATAATCACACCTACACAGCCTTTATTGAATTGGTTGCCCTTTCAGCAGGGGTAGGTGACAAGGGAGGAATCGAAAGAATCTAGAATTTAAAGCTCTGCAATACCTGCAACTAGGAATTAAGATATACAGGGTCTGGGGTAGGGAGACCCTCCCTGCCCTACCAGAAAGTTAGAGAGCAGACCAGGGGAGGGGCTCTACAGTGGGATGGCTGTTTTGGGGTTGGGGTAGGGGAAAGACAGGGAGAAAATCTGTAATTCAAAAATCTCATGAAAATGAATAATGTAAACAAGAAAACAAATTAAATTTATTACAAAAAATTGTTAAAAAATTTACATGTAATTGGGAAATAATTAACAAAATAAATAAACTATATTTTAAAAAGTTGCATTTTTTTTAGAAACTTGGAGTCCTTAAAAGAATTTTATCATTTATAAAGGTAATCTGATCTATTCCTGTCTTTAGACATTTTTGGCCTAACTCATTGTCTATTTATAGACCCTGTTCAAGATACATATAGTTATATATTTGGATAAAGGTGATTTTTGTGGGAGTGAAAATGATGATGATCGTGTGCTAGTGTTAAAATGATTTCTAATAATAGAGACCAGTTAGAATTGCATTAGTTTCTAGTTGTTAAAAGTGATAATAAACATATTAGCCTTAGTCTTCATGAAAATTGAGGTCTCTTCAAGTCAGAGTGGTAATTAAATACATCCATTTCAAGGGTTTCTAGTGTTCTAGAATCCACTGAGAATTATTTAAATTCATTTATTGACATCTCACTTCATGGTGTAATTTGCTATTTTTAGAAAGGGCTTGTCTTTTCTTGGAGGCAACAACACATGGAAGAAGAAAAAAAAATTAAATTTGCATCCAAGAATCATTACAAATGGGTGAGGAATCAGTGGCCAGGCACAAAATGGCAAATGTTAAGCTTACATTTCTCATTCTTTTAATTTGAGAAACAGCTGAGGCCTGTTACCCACATGCTGGAGGCTGGGCTTGATTAGCTTTGTGGTCTAGGCCAGGATGAGTTCCAGACCATCAAAATGCATTAATATATCCCAACAGGAGGTGACAGGAGACTGCCAAAGCCCCTGAACTCTTAATGGTTCCTTCCTAGTGAATTAGCAGAAAGATGAACAGGAGACCAACATACATATACAATATCAGTTATTTATCATTGAACCCAGAATATCTATCATTCATCTTTTCTGGGGGTGATTTCAGGTTATAGGATTGTACTGCATTATTTTATGGGTTTCATATTAGATTATTTTCCAAATTGTTTTGTTATCATTTGTTATTTTTTCTTATTTGTTATATTTTGAAACATGTTCGCATTGTCTCTGTTTTAATCCCTAAATAACAGAGCATCATTAGGAAAATATTGATGTTGAAAAGATGTTGATAAAACATTTTGAGGAAAGCTCAGGGACATTAAAATAGTGGCCAACTTCCCAAAGGCAAATCAAATTGCTCTTCTACACTTTTATAATTTAGGACACAGCCCACCATCCACTCATAGTATCAGTCTTAGTAAGACATATGTTTTAATTAACTAGCTCTAAGACTTGGGGGTACAGTGATCCTCAAAGGGTTCAGGGTTTAATGGGAAATATCTATAGCATCCATGTCTATGTCTCTGTCTGTTGCTTGTTTTTGAGTCATGTCTGACTCTTTAGGACCCTGCCCACGCTATCACTCCAATACTGTCCATGGGGTTTTCTTGGCAAAGATACTAGAGTGGTTTGTCCTTCCCATCTTCAGTGGATTCTTTAAGTGACTTGTTCAGTGTCACACAGCTAGTTGGTCTCTGAGACTGAATTAAAGCTCAGGCATTCCTGACTCTAGCCCCGGTGTTTTATTCACTAGACCACATAGCTGGCCCTCTATATCTGTATCTATATCTGTATCTCTGTATATCAATAAATTTCTATCTCTATTTACACTAATTTCTAACAAATGTAGCATTTCCTTCAGTTACGAAGATATACCAGTGGTGACAAACTCGAATAGAGAAGGGAGACCCTAAATCATACATGAGGGTCTCTGAGAGCTGCATTTAGATATCTGTGCTTTATAATAACATTTTAACTTATTTTGTTCATTTTTCCCAATTCCATTTTAATCTGGTTGAAGCTGCACTCAGAAGTACTATAGGTCACATGCAGCCTGTGGCCCCTGTGTTTGACCACTCTGATGAAGATAACAAATGTTAGGTTTTCCTAGGTTTTCCCAAACTGTCAAAAGGATACGTGTTGGAAAAAAAAACAAAAAAAATCAGGAATCCTGCTCTAAGAATTGTATATCCAATTACAAGCCACACCAACATAATTAGCTTTGCTCTGCAGTCTTCCTGTGTTCCATAGCATGGGACCATGGTCACTAGAAAGGAGAAGCAGCTAGAAGTCCTTATTGTCTATAAGAAGTTCCTTTTCAGCTTGGAATCTGGGATTTGGAATAGACATCATCTATGAGAACGGTAAAGCAACAAACAAACTCATAAATTCAGGAAAGGTTTGTTGATTTGATTGCTTACAATTCTTCAGAATTCGCCTTCTGGAGATACCTTGGTGGAGCAGAATTTTAAAGGTGATATTTTGCTTTACAAAAGTAAATGTTTGAGGGGTTTGAGGTAAAAAAAAAATTCAGTGGTATCTTCCAACTTTTAAAGCTTCCAAGGAAAGGTATAACTAGCCATGATATTATCTGCTATACAATGTAATTTTTAAAAATATTAAAACAAACACTGAAATATACACAACACCATACCATATGCCTATTGTAAATTAAAGTGTAGGATAGAAAACAATCATATATACATTTTCTTACTAAAATTACTATTTTTAAGTAGTAATGTTTCTATCCTTGGAATATTTTCTTTTCATGGAACTGGAGTCAAGACAATGAATAAAGGAAGGGAATGACAGCAAATAGAATGAGATAGTAAAGAGAGAATTTTTTCTCAAGTACAGCCCTGAATTAATCTCCTACATTAAATCTAGTGATTCTGAGGGGTTAGCTATCATTATATATGAGGCCTGGTGAACTCCTAATAGGAACTCATAATCAGAAATACTAATTAGATCACTCAGCATCAAAGTGACATCCGTCCATCCATTCATTCATTCAGAGTTGTAAAAGACCTTAAAATCCACTCAAACTCTCCCACCATTTTGTAGGAAATTGAGGCACAAAATGGTTAAATGATATATGAGTTAGTAAATTCAGAGTAAGAAGCAATACTTACCCTTAAGTCCTATCCCAGCTAAACTGAGATTTATAATGGAGGTGGTTGGTCATTCTGATGAACACATGAAGGTATCTAGTTGTATCTCTCTGCTACTCTGCTAATGGTAGGAGAAAGGATAAATAAATAAATGTATATGTGTATATATACACATACATATATCACAATATACATAAATAAAAGGTTATATGTATATGTGTGTATGTGTATATATACATTATATATACATGCATATATATATATATATAGTACTTCATGAGGAAATAATTATAAATTGTATCATCTTAGTAATTCTAAATGGTATTGAAACTTAGAATGGACTGCCTCTAGAAATAATTGGTTTCCCATTATATGGTATCTTGAAACAGAGGTTATATGATTACTAGGGATATTGCAAAATGTGTTTTTAATTCAGGTATGAGTTGACCTTGATGGCTTCTATTATCTCTTCCAACTTTAATATTTCATAATTCTGTAATTTTATCAACCAAAAAGCATTTATCAAGTGCCTATTCTATTCCAGTTCAACATTTGATATACAAAGGCACACATGAAGTAGTTCCTAATTTCAAGAAACTTATATTTAAGGAATATAGGAATGTCATACATACCAAACATTCCATAGCAAATGAAGATAAAGGATGTAAATAGCAGTTTTCAAAGAAAGATATTCAAAATATAACCACCAATATTAAAAATACTCTAAATTATGAATTATTAAAGAAAATGCAATTTAAAGAATTTTGAAATTCCACCTCATATCTAACCATAAGACTGGCAAAAATTCAAACAGGGAAAATGATAAACATTAGTTGGGCACTGGGGAAACAGGCACACTAATTTACTCTTGGAAAAGCTGTGAATTGGTCCAGACATTCTAGACTGCAATTTGGAGCAGTGCTCCCCAATTCACTAAACTATTGGTATTCTAACCCATCAATTCTACTACTAGGCCTGTACTCCCAAAAAGATCAGCACAAGAGAAAGAGAATCCATCCATACAAAATATTTATAGCAGTTTTTTTTAGAGTAACAAAAAACCCAATAATAACAACAAAAAAGTCAAACTGGAAACTGATGGACTGGAGACAAGGAAAAATGGCTAAATCAATTATGATGCAAGAATGTAATGGAATATTATTATACCATGAAACTAATGAAATGAATAGTTTTAGGGAAACAAGAAAAAACTGTATTAACTGATTCAGAGTGAAGTGATCAGAACTACAAGAATAATTTATGCAATGAGAATATTTTAAAGAAATATCAGTATGAAATGCTTTAAAACTCAATAAATGCAATGTGAAACATGCGTACATACATACACAGATACACATGGGGACAGAGGGAAGAGAAGTTCCAAAAGACAGATTTATTAGTAGCTGGGAAGATCAAGAAAGGACCAATAAGATGCAATACTTAAATAATTATACTGAAAATTAAAAGCAATTTGGGCAGTCTAGGTGGCAGAGGTAAGGAGAGAATACGTTCCAGGTATGGGGGATAATCTATGAAAGGCATAGAGCCAAAGACGTCAGTTAGTTATATAGTGTAAAAAGAATAGTAGATACTCTAGGCTATTTTTAGCTGAAAAGTGAAGTCTGTGATGGAAACTGCTTTGTATGCAATATGCATGGAAACCTAGAATGAAGCCATACTGTGAAGGACTTTCAATATCAGAGGACTTGTTTTTTTTTTTTTTTTAGAGAGGCAAAGAGAGTCATTGGAATTTTTTGAGCAGGTGAGTTACATAGAGTAGTGCTTTAAGAATACTACTGTGGTAGTTGTGTGGAAGATGGATTGGAAAGAAAAGAGACTCGATGTAACCAGAGAGAGACCAATTAGGAAACAAGTGTATTCATAAAGGAAAGAAAATAATACAATAATAGACAAATGAAGCAAATATTAAATTAATTATTCTAACTTTTGCTTTAGATTTGAATAATTAATTAGATAACATTGTATCTTTGGGAACTATGGATCACTAGTACTTGAGAATTTACATGGTGCTCACAAAGAAGATGCTCAATATATATTTGCAGAGTTGATTCATTTGTATTTATTTTATGGTATATACCATGATGTTGCATATGTTTTAGAGTATGAATAGCATTCATAGTGTGGAAATCAAAATACTCAGTCTTTTCAACATTAGAGGGTCATTTAATGTAATTATGAAATACATTTACTAGACCCTGATTTTATAGAAACTTGTGGTGTTGTTAAGGCTATAGCTTCTTTATACACACTCACCAGACTATTCGTTAGTTTTAGAATCTGTTTACTCCTCTTTGGCACCTAATCTTTAATTAATATATTACATAAAGTTTCTGAAACGAATATATAGGATTTACTACACAATGAAACAAGGTGATGACGAAAAATCTCTCAACCTACGATTCAATAAATCAGAAGAACTTTAGAGAAGTGAAAGTTAGTAGAAAAATATAATAGTCATTCACAATTTAAATTGTGTCTCAAATAATGATTTAATTTAGATTTAATAAGCCAGTCATTGCAGGTTAATTAAATGCCACTTGATGATTAAAATGTATTATTTATTCAGATTAACAGCTATTAAAGTCTCACCACACCCTGCTGTGTCTTATTGCTTATAAGTATTTTCCCATCATTTATAAAAGCTTATCTCTGCCCACTGCCACTGGAGATAGTTGTTTTAAAACTGTGAACATGAAAAACAAACTCTTTCTTTGACCATTCCTTTTTCTTCTTATGCAAAATGAGGTGTTGTTTTACGATAAATATCACTTGAACTTTGGACCTCTTATATTTAGAGGAAAAAAAGTAAAAAATATTTAGTTCACAAGAACAAGCAAAGTGAAAAATACAAAATTTTTCAAGACTTCTGAAAAAAAAAGTTATATCCAATAAATTACCAAAACTTTAACTTTACTAAGAATGGTACTTGCTCCCACTTAATTAATATTATCATTTGGTTAGGGGTATTTGTGCCATAGATATTTCATGATATGCAAATGTATTCTATTGATTAAAATTAAAATTCTGTCACAAAGATTTGGTGATTGCATTAAGAGACTGGTTGGCAATTATTCAATTTTATTTATTGATCCATATAATTCTTTTATTAAAGTGGGTTTGGGGTTGAATCTTTGTGTGGCTTTCACAAAGACTAAATTAACCAACCGATTGCCAGTTGTTTTCTTAACCATTTGTTGTTAGGCTAGGTTTGTGTGACCAAATTTTTCCTAAATGTGTGTGCGTGCATGTGTGTGTGTGTGTGTGTGTGTGTGTGTGTGTGTCCTTGGGTAACTGTATACTACAGTTAGAGATATAGGGTGAGAAAAAGGAATTAGATTAAAAGGCAGGGTGGGAACTTGATCCATGGACAGACTCTAAGGAAACTTTTGTTTTTGAACAAGACCTAGAGGTCACTGATAATAAGAAAAATTCCAGATCGTCATAAACAAATATTTTCAGACAAAAGTGAAAAAAAGAAGGGAGAGCTAGATTCTACAGTAAGACCCTAACATCCTCAGTCTCCAAAAATGATGTTTATTCTTTGCCAGATGTGCTTGTTTTGATTTCAGAAAAGGCTACAGCCATATAGCCCTGAGTTCTTGAATTGGTAAGATACTTTAAAAATATGTTCAGTGAACTTTCACATCCACCATCTCCTTTGATCTTTACATATTTATCTTTATATTCTTGATCCTTAACTTGCTAGGAAGATGTATAGGTATTATTAAAGTGAAATCCATTATAAGATTATTTCCTGCAGTAGTACACTGGCTTAAATACAGTCTTTTTTTTTT
Source organism: Pseudocheirus occidentalis (assembly GCA_028646575.1). Taxonomy (NCBI): domain Eukaryota; kingdom Metazoa; phylum Chordata; class Mammalia; order Diprotodontia; family Pseudocheiridae; genus Pseudocheirus; species Pseudocheirus occidentalis. Next base: position 128,451,367 of record CM053600.1, on the reverse strand, counting down.
CTTAGGGAGGAAAGAAAATGTTTTCTGATCACGATTGGGTTCCTCTGGACATAGAAGCTTTTGAAGGTTGTCTTTTGTGGGCTAGGTGTAGTGATTGATTTTTATCACAAAGCTCTCATTGATTAGACTAGAGCTCCCACCAAAATACTGACAGCAGGATTTCATTCTTCAGTTCCTTATATGATTCACTTCCATCGGAAGTTGAACACATCATGGATTTATTAGACATCTATCTGTTCCAAGTGAAGAGTTACAAGGAGAAAGAAAGAATGGTTTAGTGTAGGTGTTGACAGCACATGGTGCATATGTTGAGGATGGCACATAGGTGTGATTTTCACTGACAGGTCAGATAATAGAGACAGAAAATATCACAGCTATAAGAAGATGATGACATCAGGTTCTTCTGCTAACTCCTTGAGATTCCTTAAGCAACCTTTGTAAGTGGTCAAGGCTTAGGTTACATAATAAAATGATTTCCGCTAACATCTTCAAAGTCAGACAGAAGATGGTTGCTAGCTACATTGTACAGTAAAGAGTCACAGACCACTTTAATTGCAAAGAATTAAAGTCAAGAGTCACCTTTAGTTTCATGAAAAGGCATATGATAGTTGTGAATAAGTTATAACACAATACCAGCCAAGAACTGAGCAAAAGAAGAAGTATAAAGGAGTTCATCAGAGAAGGATGATGAGAAGTAAAAGGAAATCAGTAACAGAATAAGCCTGAAGGAAATAGTCCATATGTTCCATTGATAGTCACATAAAGTCAAGAGACCTAAAAAAAGGCCGTCAGCACATCCTGAAGAGGAGTAAGGTGAGGAAAGAGACAAGAGTTATCAGGCATTGATAGGTTTTATTCTGCATCACATTGATAAGGTCACAGATTCATGACAGCACCAAAAAATCTAATGAAGAAAGATTGTACTTTTCTGAGATCTGTAATCATACACTGTTACTGAGAGATACTGATATTAAAAATATGTGTGTGAGAAGGAGAAAAGAAGGGAGAGGTGACCCAAAGGACTAGGGAGAAATATATGGTTGACTAAGTAGGCATATTTTCCTTGGTGTCATACGAACAAGAAGTGAAGTAAAAGTTGCCTTCCAGAATATGTATGATTAGAAAAGGTGGGTCAATGGTATAGTAAGGAGGACTGCAGTGCTACATTAATACACAAAATATAAAATGGTTTAGAGGAAGGTTGTCCACATCTGCTGAGATGAGTATTTATTAGAAAAAGTAGGAAAGAATCGATTCACCCTGGAAAAATAGTAGAATCTCCTTTGCTTCTCTCCTACCATGATCAGATTTCCTCCATTCCTACCAAAGCAATTTTGCTTCCTTTTGTTATTGTAGCAATTCTACTCTAAAAATAAACAAACAAACAAAAACACCAAACTTCCCTCACAACAAATGAAAAAAAAAAATGAAACACACACACCTTCTACTTGGTTGGGTGTCTTTCTTAGGTCTTTCTGCAAGGATGCTTTACAAGGCTGGACAAAACAAAAACAATTCCTAATTTTTGCATAGGTGATGGAAAAACACTATAATCACCAATAAATTTGAACTCCATGTTTGACTCTCTCTGAAGAAGAAAATGCTGAATTGCCTCAGCCCAAAATAAGTATGTGTAACCAGTTACATGATCATATATATGCATATATGTGTGTATGTAGGTATGCATTACTATATAAGAATGAGTTTATATACATTTATATATGTATATAGCATATATGTCTAGGTACAAATATGTGTGCATGCTTTACATATAATCTAAATACATGAAATAAAGTGTACATGTATGTGTATATACATGCACATACATGACTATTTTTGTAAATAATATCTGTGAGGTTTGGAAAACTTCTACAATTTAGGCTTTCCTCTATTTCCTCTCCTGCAAGTAATTTCTTCTCCAAGTTTTGGGGTATTTGCTAAACATCTATGATTGCTTTTGTGGGAAACTCTCAATAAAGAAGTCAGAGAGTTTCTTAGTTCACATTGTTGACTGGGGTCAGAGATTTAGTAAGAATCAAAGTTTTTTTTTTTTAATTCATTTTTTCCTGACTCCAACCCCAAGGATAAAAAGCACATATCTGTCCCCTTAAAAAAATAAAATAAAATGTCTAGATGGCCCAATGAATATGGTAATGGACTTGAAGTCAAGAGCAACTGAGTTCAAATCTGACCTTGGATATTTGTTACCTGTGTGATTCAGGTTAAATCATTAAAATTCTCAGCTTCCTCTTCTGTAAAATGGGAATAATAATATCACATACCTATTAGGGTTGTTGTGATGATAAAATGTAATAATATTTTAAAGGGATTTTAAATCCTAAAAAAATGGCAACTATGGTTGTTACTGTTATTGTTTGTGACTTTATTATAGTTTAAGAAAAATATCAATTTATATTTTTTACAGAGAGCAAACAACTGCGGAACTAGAAATAATTATCTATTAATGCAACTATTTTCAAAGAAATAAGAAAAATAATTGAAACTAAATGTTTTGAAATTAAAATGGACATGTTAGACACCAAATAATAGTTAGAAGTTTCCTCTTTCTCTTTATTGCAGAAGGGAGGAATTTAATATAATATCAAACATTCTCAATGTGTTGATAACTTTTGCTAATTTCAAAAATAATTTTTAAAATTCTTTATTATAATGAATGGATCTCTGAAAAGGGATCAGGGGAGGAAAGAAATAAAATTTTTATGGATGTATAGCCATATATCCGTATTGGTATATCAATGTACACATATACACATACACATGTGTATGTGTATATGTGTAATAAAACATGTGTATACTTTCATACATATGTTCAGGCATATAGATGTGTATATGTACAGATATATACACAAGGTATACATATACATATATATGTACATATACATGTATATACACACCCACACATATATAATTTTCTGCCTTACAACTCCATAAATGATTTAATAAGAGTAAGAAGACCTTAACACTAAATGATAAGCACGCTGTCTATATTATTAATGATCACCTGTGTCTTTAGACTTGACACCCTCTTTCATATATAAACACACACACACACACACACACACACACCCTTTTTTCACTGTCTGGAGTTGCTTATTCCACTTTTATCTTTTTATAAAATGAATTAAAATATTCAACAATACAGTGCTTGGCAGATTTAGAACAATGATAGTTCACAGAATCAAATTTGGCAAGCAAACACAAAAATAAGAATAAAATATTTTTTTCCAAGTTAACATAATCCCATAGGGAGGTAAAAAGTAAAGTCAATGAATAAAAAAAAATAATATCTGAAGTTCTTCCCAGAAGTTCCCAGAACAGGATTGTGATGGTGTATATTTTTCATAGAGATCCCTACCCTACATTTTTCTGAATTGTAGTCTATGTTCTCTGATAAAACAACTGATTAAAAAAAATTAAAATATGGATAGGTGATAGATAAATCACTTTGCTGCTCCATATTTAGGAATTCTTAAGAGTGTTTCTACTACAAGTTCTGTCATATTTACATACTGTATTCTTCTTTCTCTACCAGCTTGAAACTTTTCATGGTCATAAATCTGAAGGCTGTGGTTCTGTATGTGATTTAGTGACGACTAGCTTTCTGATGGTAATGAGTTTTGTATCCTAGTGCTATGGGTTCTTTCTGTTCATATCCCCCTTTCTTTCTCTTAATTCTATAATTTAGTTATGTGAAAGAGGTTGATTCATTAATCAAGGTCATGAGCCTCTAACGCAGAGAGCCTTTGTTTAGGGCATCTGATGGTTCCTATCCCATGGGTAGTATGGGTTTGACTATTAACACCATAGTGAGAGAACAGGAGATAGCTTCTGATTGGGTTTAAGGGTCTAGGGTTACCAAGATAATCTGGTTGAATCTTGACTCTGGGGAGCATGAACTCTGATTGAACCTGCTGCTCCTATAAGCAAACCTATAGATTAAGACCAACAGATGTTTCCATTTTCAAAATGTTTTCATTTGCTCTTTCCTACCCTGCTCTGTTCAGATAAAAGGTCATCAGGTAACTGTATTCTGGAGAAAGTGAAAACCTGTTTATGCACATAGTCTAACCCCCAGGAACTACTAATGGCTGCTTTAAAATAGAAGCAAGTGAATTATACCTACTTTACTCTAATTCATCCTCTATTCAACTTTCAAATTTATCTTCCTAAAATACAGGTCTGATCATCTAAGCTGCCTATTCAAACTCCAGTGTCTTTTATTACCTCCAGAAGCATACTGCAAAACCTATGCCTCTTTTCAATATCAGTTCTCTTAATACTTTCACATACTGTACAATTCAGTATCAGGGGAATTCTTGCAGATTCTCATCCAACAGAGTCCATCTACGAACTCCAAGAATTTTTACTGGCCTTTCCCTACACCTAGAATCTCCTCTCTTTATCTCTTTCTTTTGTCTTCTCTGGCTTCCTTTGAATTGCATCCAAAATTACATGTTTCACACAAGAAGGCTTTCCAAATCACACAATGTTAGTGTCTTCCCTCTGTGATTAACTCTTCTTCCCCACCAACCCCAACCTCTCTGCAATCTCGCAATCTCACAGTCTCTCTCACTCTCTCTCTCTCTCTCTCTCTCTCTCTCTCTCTCTCTCTCTCTCTCTGTCTGTCTCTCTGTGTCTTTGTCTCTTTCTTTCTCTGTGTCTCTGTCTCTCTATCTCTCTGTCTCTCTCTGTCTTTCTCTTTCTCTCTCTTTCTCATAGATAGACTCCCAGGATTCAGCATAGAGCTTGGTACAGAGTAGGTACTTCATCAATGTTTCCTTTAATACAACTCTCTCACCTATTTACAGGAGAGGAAAATTTCTAATAATGGACTTTCCCAGCCCATGTGATACCAGCAAAAGGGTCAATGAAATAGTTTCTGCAGAGCATATGGCAGAAATACATAATAATTAAATCATTTCCTTCTAAAGGGATGTACTTGGATAATGTTCCTGGATGTCCTTGTTCAGACAAGGGAGGATTTTGTCTTCCCACGTTCAATGACCCTAGAATCTAGCTTTCAATCTAGAAAGGACAAACTTTTTACTTAGTGCCATGCTTGGGGAGAGGGGAGGGTATCAGGATACTTTAAACATAACTAATTTCAAGAGCTAGGGGCTCCGGTCTTCTAGGGATAAAATAACATTTCCTTTTCAATGTCTTGGAGAAAACAGGATTCTTGATATCATCCTAATATCAACCAGAAAATTAAGAGTTAAAGATTTGAAATGGGAGCAAAAGGACCAAGGTATCTGGATGTTGCCACTCATATTATTTCACAGTAAGCTATTTGTAGCCAGGTGACACAGTGAATAGAGTGCCAAGACTGAAATCAGTAGCGCTAATCTTCCTGAGTTCAAATCTGGCCTGATACTCACTAGCATTGTGACCTTGGACAAATCACACAATTCTGTTTGCCTCAGTTCCTCATCTGTAAAATGAGCTGGAGAAAGAAATGGCAAACTATGGCAGTATCTTTGCCAAGAAAATCCCAAATGGGGTCATGAAGAGTTGGACACGAGTGAAATGAGTGAACAACAAAAAACTCAGCTAGTGGTGCCAACTGAACAGGGCTTCCCTTACAAATTGAAAACATGTATTTACTTTCTAAAGGGAGTCTGAACCAGGGGGCTACTATGAATCCAGAGGGAACTATGGGAAATCCTGAGATTCATCAAAGCATCATAGCCTTACCTTTCAGGCAAACCTGTATTTGGTTTCTTCTAAAGGGAAATGTGAGAATTTTACGTATGTATGTTTGTGAATGTGTTTGTGTATATATATTTTTATTTGTTTATTCATTCATCCATTTGTTCATTCATTAATTGTGTCTGTGTGCGTGCATATGCGTGCGTGCATATCTGTTTGCTTATGGGCTTCTTTGAATCTTTTGGGGTCTGAAAAAAAAGGCTGTTCTCTAACTGATATGTATGTTTCATTTAGTCCTTTTATGGGATTTGGGAATGCTTCTTTCCTTCTACTTCTTCCATTTGCAGAAAGCTAAATGTAACATCCAGGAAGTTTTGGAGTTGATTTCAGTGTAAACTCTGGTCAATGACCAAAAGCTGACTAGAGAAAATGACCCGATCTGTGTCAGTCCTGCAAATGAACTATGTCCATGTTATCCCAGAGGCTTACAAAAGTCTTGGGCCACAGGTCTAAAAGTGAATTTTTTTCTTTTTTTTTTTCTAATCTACTATGTAATCTCAATACTTTAGTTGACTCAAGAAACTTCATGAGTCTCAGAAGCCTAAGCAAATATGGCAGTGCTTAGGCTAAGAAGATACCTATGAGATATTTTTTTTCTTTTTAATTTTTAGTTTTAGTTAGAAATACTTTATAGTCACATAATCTCCCTTTGTGTTTAAGTTCCTTGGAGAAAAATAATCAAAGCATTATATCCTCCTTTCAATGATCAATTTTCATAGGAACAATGAGCTGAGAAGTCAAACTTTCTATGAGTGTCTTGAGCATGATGGATAACTAAGGAGAGATGGGGGAACTATTACTTTGTGTGAAAGAAAAAGTAAGGATTTTTGCAAAGGGAAGCAAAATAGCTTTTGCATATCATCTTCCCTTGGAGGAATAAAAATTCTTCAGTTATTTCTCTCTAGCCTATTCCTGTCTCATTTACTCAGTAGGTAAATGAATTTCTGTTATGTAAACACTGTGGTCTGCTCATGAGTAAAGTTGTAGACTGTATACCTGTGTTTTATAGTAATGTTATCTATCAACAAAACACACACAACTGGTCAATGCAATTCAAACAAGGGAAAAGATCCATTTCCATAGTAATGGCAAATTGGTTCTTCCAAAAAATGCAGGAGGGATTGGAGCAGTTGATCACTAAGTTTACTTTTAGCTGAAATTGTGATATTCAGGGTATCTTCAATGCTTAATTCCTTATTTTGTTTGAAAATTTAATGCGATACAAGATTTGTTTTCTGAGTTTTCTTTATGTGATCATTCCACTTAATGGCCTATTTTTATAAAGAGCTTTGCAGTTACAAAGCTTATTATACATGGGATCTCCTGTGATTTCTGTAAAGTTGTGTAAATACAATTATAGATAAGATAATTGAGATGTAGCAAGCTTAAGTGACTTAGCCAAGGTGACACAGCTAATTAGCATGGTGAGGACTTGACATAGAAATTAGGGGCCGATCATTGCAGCTGAAACCAGTCTTAAGAAGATCAGAAACAGATCAAAAGGCAGAAGTAGGCAGTGATTCAAACACTTAAATAGAGAATTTAATGGAGTTTCATATAACATCTTACAACGAGGTTCAATAAGTCAACTTGACAAATATAAGATTTAAAGATGTAGCTAGACAGCAGTTTGCATTTTAAAAAAATCCAGAGGTTTTAGAAATTGCAAACTCAGTATATGTTAACAACATAACTTAATCACTGTGAAAACTAATGCAATTTTAGGCTCCTTAAATAGAGTCATAGCATTCAGGAATAAAGGAAAGATAATCATTTCATAATCTGCCCTGGAAAGGGAGCATCTGGAATGTAGTATTAAGTTCTGGACCTGGATCTGGAATTAGACAGAATGTGGATAATGTGGAGTATCTAGAGGAGGCTAATTTGGATGAAGATTCTTCAGTTAATGCCATATGGGATTTGGAATCCCAAAGAAACTGGGGATATTTAGCCTAGAGGGGGAAAAAGTGGCTTAGAAAAGATGGAAGTTGAAGCATATGGGAGGAAATTGTAAAGAAGTTAGGCTTGACGTTAGAAAAAATAAATTCCTAATAATTGAAGTTATCTGAAAATGAAATTAATTTTCTTGATAGTGGGCACACCCTGATTGGAGATCCTCAGGCAGAACATGAGTGCAGTTAAGGTTATACATCTCAAAGTTTGGCTTGCACTAATTAGACTCCAAGGCCCCTTTGAACCCCAAGTTTCTTGAGAAGTCATTTAAACCTCCTAAAAGCCTCAATCCCATCATTTGTTCAATTGGGATATGAATGATTACTCTACCTTCCACACCAGAATGAGAGAGGGTTTTGAGGAAAATACATTGCATTTAATGACTAAATAAATATGAATTACTGAATTATTCTTTATTTTTACTCATGAGAAAAGTGAGAGGAAGAAAAAGAAGTAAAATGTCTAAAATTCCATACAGGTTTAGAACAGATCTTGATTTCCAAAGTCTTAATTCAGTGTTTTTTATTCTATGCTATTGCTTTAGGTTTATAATGAATATAGCAAAGCTATGAGTAAGATTCTTTGGTATACCTCAAATCATCCACTAGTACCTCAGATCTTCCTGCCAGAACCACAGCATGGATTAAAATGATGGATCAATTTAGGCTCAAGTTACTGACCCAATATATCATGTTCATACTATCAAGAACTATGTGGGTTTATGCAAGAACAAATAGTTTAGAGAATTGGGAATAAAAATAAAACAAAAACAACACAGAAAGAGATTTTTCTTGTAAGTTACCATTTGAATTTTAAGTGGACTGTTTTATAGAGGTTGTTACAGTCTAAACACAGTGTGATGGTAAATTAATGTAGCTGGTGCATTTATATTTATTTTGTAGTATAGAATTGTCCATACTTTAAAACCCTCCATGGTTTAGCAGTTGCCATACCTCTTTTAGTGTTATAAAAGCAGCACGACCACATGACCACAGATATCTCTTAACTATGGATTCTGTGTTGTGGGGAAGGGTTGGGTCAATTCAGTAAACATTTAATAAGTATAAGCTAGGGATACAAATAAGAAAAAGAAAGAAGATATTTGCACTACAAAAGCTTACAATCTAATGAGGAAAGATAACACACAAAAGGAAGCTGGAAGGTGGGGGAGAGGACGCAGGGGATATCTGGGCAGGAATATCATGTTCCATGAAATTCAATCCAAGCAGGACGGTTTGGGTATCAGGCAGAGCTACAGCTAGAAAATGGAGAGTTAACAGGAAAATCCAAATTCTAATGTAATATAAAGGAAAGTTTTGCAAAGAGTTTAGTGTTCCACCCACTAGTCCTTCAGTGAGGAGAGGAGGCTAAGGAAATTGGCAGGATGTTTAGTGTGCAAAGCTGAGTTGACAGCATGATGAGATTATAATGATCAGCTGTCTTGGATGGACATCACATGAGCTGCAAATTGAAAGCGGAGGAAGAAGGAACTATATCATGTGTAAATAGTGCTATGACTATTGTATACATTATTTATTAAGTAAAAATCTCTATAGCTCTATCCATCATATGTTGATCACAAAGCACTGAAATTCTTAAGTTTACATAGTGAAGCACTGAAATAAAATATTCATTACTTACTTTTCTCTCCTCTTCCTCCTCCTGCTCCACCTCTTCCTTCTTCCTTTTGCTTGTTCTTCCTCAAAAGTGCTATATCAGGGCCATAGTCAAGATGTTGTAGAAGCAGCAAAACACCACAGCTCGGGGGCGGAGCCAAGATGGCGTCATAGAAGCAGCAAAGGACCACAGCTCCCACACAAACACGCTAAAAAACTCATAAAATGGGCACTAAACAGATTTTCAAGCTCCAAAACTCTCCACAAGACTGAAAGCACATCTGTTGCGACAGGCAGCGCAGCAGGCGGGGATCTTCTCAGCAGTCTGGGACCCCCGGCCTAAACCCAGCCAGCTCAGGGCCTGGGGCATCAGGCGGGGAACCGCGGCTATAGGAGAGCAGATCTGCTGCACTGGAGGCAGAGTTACCACATTTATCAGGCCAGAAGACAAAAAGGCTAAGAGAAAGGTCAGTGGATTTTGCTAACTGGGGAGGAGAAGAGCGGGTCTGGCCAAACTACTTCCAGGGCAAGGAAGCA
>CM053600.1:128377538-128441031 GCA_028646575.1 Pseudocheirus occidentalis | reverse complement strand
TGGCCTCGATGAGTCGCGTCAGCCCCCTTGCTATCTGCAGGCCGAGGGCTCTGAAGCAGCCCAGTGGAAGCCGCTGCAGCTCTCAGCTGTTCCTGCTGCTACAGCCGCCTCCCTGCTTCCTTGCCCTGGGAGCAGTTTGGCCGGACCCGCTCTTCTCCTCCTCAGTTAGCAAAATCCACTGACCTTTCTCTTAGCCTTTTTGTCTTCTGGCCTGATAAATGTGGTAACTCTGCCTCCAGTGCAGCAGATCTGCTCTCCTATAGCCGGGGTTCCCCGCCTGATGCCTCAGGGCCTGAGCCGGCTGGGTTTCAGCCCCGGGTCCCAGACTGCTGAGAAGATCCCCGCCTGCTGCGCTGCCTGTAGCAACAGATGTGCTTTTTGTCTTGTGGAGAGTTTTGGAGCTTGAAAATCTGTTTAGCGTCCCATTTTATGAGTTTTTTAGCGTGTTTGTGTGGGAGCTGCGGTGATTTGCTGCTTCTACACTGCCATCTTGGCTCCGCCCACCAACAATTAGTAATTCAATGAATGATCCCTAGTCTTGTTTTTGTGATTTTCTGACTTTTCTACAATTATCTCAAATGATGAAGCAAGCGCGCGCGCGCACACACACACACACACACACACTTCACTAAAAATAAAGACATGCGACAAGCCATGATTCTGGTAGAAAAGAGTAGACAATACAGAATCAAGGAGATGTGTTAGAAGTCAAGGATGGCTAAACATCCCCAAAGACACATGTGCCTTCCAAACCTGACTCTAGGGATGTGATTGGTAAACACTTACAAATTATGTATAGGAACTCTGTGTAATATAGCTTCTTACTTCAGGGTAATACACCTTCTATGGTGTCTACGTGTACTTTTGCCTAGAAGCTAAAATGTAATTTTTGTCATTGTAGAATAACTACAGACATACGTGATTATGTAAACTGTTCATTTTTGGCCCCTGCCTATTAGAAAATAACTGGAATGATACTGAGAGATACTCTCATGTATAATTACCAAAAGGAAATGATAATGGTAATGAGGGCAAGTACTCTACAACTACAGCCTTCCGTTTCATAAGCAATGCGTTTCCATTTCTCCCTTTCCCTTTCACTATTACAGCCTATTTCACCTTTTCAGAAAGGCAAGTTTTTTTCTTCAGCCTGTCCTCTAGCTAGGGAAACTATTTAGAAAATTGGTTTCTTTTAGTTTGGTCCCATGCAGGCCTGACCTATTTTATCTTGTTATAGTGATGGAGAGTTCCACTCCTGGCGAAATTTGGCTTCAAAGATTTTTGTGCTGCTAAAGAAATGTGGATACGCCCTTATGATCAACAGGAAGAAACATATCCTGTATTTTAATCAAGCTATTTGCTAGTTACATTTAATATTCCCTTTTAAAACCTCAAAAAGTTGCATGTACTTAGATACAAATTGAACATAAATACAATTTTATTTACAAATGACAGTAAAAAATGACAGAGTCTAAAGAAAATGAAATTATTTGAATCGTTTAACCAAATGATTCTGAGTAAATACACTTGCCTAAAACATCTAGGTAGCTTACCCGAATCATGAGTCAATTGTCTATTTCCCTGTATATTAGAACATTCATAATCTAAATCTAAAAGTCTTATAGAGGTTCTTTTTTTTCTCTTCACTTCCTTAAAAGGTTATTTTTTTCCACTTCAATTTGATCAAGACATCAATTAAAATGCTATTCAGTAAGCACCTACTATGTACCAGACACTATGTAAAGTGATGGAGATACAGTGCCAAAAATGAAAGAATTTCACCTCGCAAGAAGCTTCTGTTCTAATGGAGTGGAGAGAGACTAAGAGCATACATATAAACTTAAGAAATACTCATGAATGCTAAGTAATTAATTATGAAATAAGGAGGAGGTCATTAGCATTTGGGATAATCAGAAATGATTTAATGCAGATAATGGTACTTGAGGCTGAATCTTAAAGAAGAGAGGGAGTTTATGAGAGAGATATAAAGGAGTACATTCCAAATCTGTGAGATACTACAAAGCACAGATGTGGGAGATGGACCATCATGTATGAGGAACAGAAGAATGTCCAGTGAGACTAAGACAAAGGGTTTAGTTCTCATATGTAACTGTTAATTTCCAAATGAGGGGGGAGAAGTCTCTCTGAAAAAGGCAAATACTGAAACCCTAACTCTGGACAATTTCATAAATCTACAAAAAAAATGCCAAGGTGAGCTTTGTTCTATTGATCACAGGTCAGCGATATTACCTTCATATCAAGTGCATTATTACCAGAATCAGATCCTAATAACTTGTACTGCAATTATTAAAGTTGGAACAGTGTGCTTATTAAATGTTTAATATTGCTTTTGTAGAATCATGGAATTTTAAAGCTAGCAGAGTTCTTAAAGAATATCAGCTTAATTTGACAACTAAGGATAACTTCAGAGAGTGAGAGCTAGAAGGGAGCTCAAAGGCTGTCTAGCCCAATTCCTTATTTAACGGATGAGGAAACAGGCTTGGGAATATTAAATGGTTTGTGTAAGATCACAAAGGTAGTAAACTTCAGAGATAGGATTTAAAGGCGGGTTCTCTAACTGCAGAGTAAATGCTCTTTGTACTTTGTCATGATTCCTCTCTGAGACCCAGAGAGATTAAATCTGGGCCCAGCTCTCAAAGCTTATTAGTGAAAGAGCTGGAACTAGAATCCACGACTCTCCCCTAAACTAGTGCCCAAACTTGAGTTGATTTTTCACTATTTGAATTTCATAAAATCAGTCTTTCAATGGTTGCCTTATTTTATGGGTTTCTCCTTGCAACCACATTAATTAGAATATATGCTCATTTACTGAACAATTAGGATTTGATAAAAAAAAAGTATGCCTTTTAAATTCATGCAATATTAGAATAGCAAAATTGTCATGTCTGCCAATGGAATGTTTGTTGTTCTCTTATTTGAGTCATGTCTCACTCTTTGTGATCTATCTCATTGGAGTTTTCTTGGCAAAGATACTGGAGTGGCTTGCTATTTTCTTCTCTGGCTAATTTTTGTTTATGCAGAAACTGAGGCAAACAATGTTAAGTGACTTACGCAGAGACAAGCAGTTAGTAAGTACCTGAGACCAGATTTCAAAATGAATCTTCCTGATTACAGGGCTGGCCCTCAATCCACTTTGTCACCTAGCTACCCATCAATGGAATATATTGATGTCAATAAAATGTAAAAATTTACTCAAACAGAAAATCATTAAAATCTTGGGTACCTGGGGGGTACCAGGCCTGAAGTCAGGAAGATTCATATTCCTGAGTTCAAATCCCACCTCAGACACTTAATAACGGTGTGACCCTGAACATGTCACTTGACTTCTTTGTCTCAGTTGCTCATCTGTAAAATGATCTGGAGGAGCAAATATGCAAATATCTTCAGCATCTTTGCCAGGAAATGCCAAATGGGGTCATGAAGAGTCAGGCATTACTAAAACAACTGGACAACAAAAACACAATTTATTTACTTAAGAGAGTTTACATTTACCATGACCAGTGGGAAAAATTTTAGGTTGCAGTCACAGGTTTGTATTTGTATTGCTGGAGAAACTCTTCCTTGCTAAACACATGTTTGAAACATCTGTTTAATGCTTCCATTTGTTTGTCACTTACAGTAAGCGTGTCAATAAAAAGGATCATTCAGAGAAAATATAACAAGATGATATGACACATTCGATTACATGGAGAAAAATTTCATCACATCAGGTCTGCACATGCTTTCTAATCACATAAGCATGGGAAATGTACTATGTGTTCTGGTCTAAACCCTCTTTTAAAAAATCTACCTGAATGCTTATGTCATAACATTATTGTTTTCTATTATGCTCCTCATCCTCTTAAAAACCAAGAAAAATCATTAACCCAAACCAAACCGCCACAATAGCTGTATCTGAGTGCTTAGGAAACATTTTGCATCCATAAATCCTTCCTCTTCGTTGAGAAGAGGTCACATTGTTTCATCTGTCCTTTGTGAACAATGATAAGTCAGTGTCTATAATCTTTCTGCAGTTGCCTTTTGGACCCAAAAAAATTTAGTTTTTGTAAAAAAACACTTTTTGAATGAAAAAAATCCTGATTAATGAGGAAGTTAACTCTTTTGCTTGCATGAACTTATCCTTATAAGTAAACTTTTGTCTATACATAGTTTCTAGAACTGATATCCCATTGTAATAATACTAACAGAATACCTATTGATTATAAATTGTAATTATGTGAAGACCACATTTAGTCAAGAAGGGGGATAGCCATAGGGAAGTTTAGCCAAGAGAAGAGATTTAGACAGAGTGTGGTAGCCGTATTCAAGTGTACAAAGATCCGTCATAAATAAGAGGTAATAAGCGCCTTGCCCATAGGGTAGAACTAGAAATGATAAACAGAAGTTAAATAGGGATAGCTTTTGATTTTATGCAAGGAAAATTATTTACTAACAGTTATAGATATCTCAAAGTGAAATGAGTTGCTTCAGGGAGAAGTAGAACCCCCTCCCATCATTATACATAGTAGAGCAAAGTCTACTCCCGATAAGTACTCCATACAGGAGATCCTTAATAAGGTGTGGATGTGACTAACTAGCCTTTGAGATTCTTTCCAGTTGCAATATTTTACACATCTCTAATACAGTTTTCTCTTTTAGTGTGAAAGATGTCTGATTTTTTAAAACATTCTCTGGATAAACTGTACATGTAAATAGGTTGACTTTACCACATACAAAGTTGTGATTTTTAAGTAAAAAAATTGGTAATCAGAGTTATATTTTCCCATTGTTATCCATCTTACTGCTATCCAGACTTTAATATTTTGACCACAATATTTCAAATGACTCCTACTTAAAAATTCTAAGATTTCCTTTATAAATGATTTTTACAAAAATATAATCAGTACACACTATATTTTTTCACATAAAATGGTAAAAATGAAACATCAACCCATGTGATCTTTGTAGATTTATTAAGAACACAATTATTTTCTAAATATGAAATGATTAGTTGCCATGTGAAGTTCTGGTTGATTTCAATGGCCTTGAATATTTGAATTGTCATATTGGCTATGCTTTTACTCAACATTCTGAACAACTCATTAGTTTGAAAAGTCACATGCAGATGTGGCTACAGCAATCTAATCATTTATCAAATGCTCAGTGATGGGTGTAATGATGTGACTGTTTTTGTTAAAAAGAAAGTCTTCTAGAGACTCTAAAATAGAGAATGACAAGGTGTTGATGTTGATAGCTGACTGCTATAGTCATAACTATATAACCATTAGCATAGCTACTAACTGGGAAAGCCCTGATGAGTCCACTAAAGTAGTTGCTTTTGAAAGTTTAGATTGCTACTGGTTTATTTGTTTTGTGCTAAAGTCAAGATAGAAGCTCAAAGGGGACTGAGGTGCACAGTGTGTGAATGTCAATCTATTCCCTGGGTCAATAATATTATTTGTCAAGTGACAGAAGTAAAACTATGTTTAATGTTTACAGCAAAAGATTACATTATTGGCCAACTTACACAAAACACACTAAAACTAAAGGATGATTTTCTTCTTTTTATGTATCAAGAGCATAATCATTTTTGAGCCACTGATGGAGAGGAATGGATAGAAGCACTAGAGAGACCATAGATGTAGCAGTTCTTGTAATAAAAAATGACACTTAATTAGACACACAAATCATGTTATACATAATAATTCATTGAATCTTTAAAAGCATAAAAGAGCCATATGAAATAAGTAATTAGGTACATTTTTAGGGGTAGGGATAGAGGTATGGAACTGTTATGTTATTTATAAGAAACTCCTTGCCTGAAATATCTTTCCACAAAAATTTCTCAATAATCTCACCTGTAGCCTATTCTTAGAATATGCTTATGCTAATAAAATATGAAGTGACATACCCATGATCACACACTCAGAATGTAAGGTATCCCCGAAGTTTTAGTACACTTTTAAGGTGTTTAATCTTTGCTGGTTTAAAACTGCACTGACATTTAGAACACCATTTATGTGAGAAGCAGGTCCTGAAAGGGAGTATTACTGGCTTACAAGTTTGACCTTTATTTATTATGTCATTCTACCTATCAAAATAAGTACTACCAGTAATATTATTTCCATTTTATAGTGAAAGAAAGTGAATTAGGTTAAGTGATTTACTCTGACACAACTAAAAAGTATTAGAACTTAGATTTAAATCCACATATTTTGATTCCAACTATATCTTAGTATATCATGAACTGTTCCTAGAAGTAATATTCAATTATGTATGCAAAAATATTAAGTTAACAATATTCCCAATGTTTTCCTCTAAATGAATTTCTAACTTTTATATTTACATCTTTTGAAACCAACCTGCCCTTTTTTGCTTTGTCAGTCTACCTAAATACATTTTAAGATTGAGGTCTAGAAAGAAAATCATTATCAATTTAAACCCCTTCATTTTTTTTCAAAGAAAAAAATGAGACTCAGTGAAGTGACTTGTCCAGGTTCACATTGCTAATGAGTAGCAGAGCTGGGATTAGAACCATATGTACTTGTTCAAAATCTTTCATTCTACCACCATGCTTCATTAGATATCATGGAGAGAAACTCAGCACTAAAAGAGAGGGCATGCTATTTACATGCACATATATAATAATATATGGGTGGATACATGTATACCCACATGCACATGCTTACACCCATATATTATTATATATGTGCACATACATATGTTGTTATATACACATATATATGTGTGAAGTGTGTATATGTGTGAATATGCATGTGTATGCAAGTTCATAAGTATGTCTTGATTTATGTATATAGTAAAAGCTCCCTAGCAAGTACTTCTTTTCAAACTTGAATGGACTGACTCAGGGGGTAGTTTATTCCTGACTACAAGAGAACTCTTGAAAGAGAATATAATTATCATTTTTCAGAGATATTGTAAGGGAGGGAGTAAGCATCTGTAATTTATTAAATGCCTACTATGTTCCAGGCACTGTACTAAGCACTTTATATATTATCACATTTTTTCTAACAACAACCTTGTCAAGTAGGTGATGATATGTGTGTATACATACACAATATATATATACACACACACACACATATACCTATATGAATATACATATGAGTATATACATAAATACATACATACGTGTGTAGGTGTGTATAGACACAGAGGCAGAGAATAAGGAAGCCGAGGCAAACAGGGGTTAAGTGACTTGCCCAACATCATAGAATTAATAAATGTCTGAGTTTGAATTTGAACTCGGGACTTACTGACTGGTTCCAGTGCCTTCTGTTCAGAAAAATGGTGCTTCACTGATTCTATGTGAAAAGAATTATAGGTTATGATGGATTGGGAAAAGAATAATTATACTACTCCAGTCAATCAATCAACATTAAGGTCCCATTATGTCCCAGGCACTGTTCCCAGGCTAAGGGAGGAATAAACTGAGAAGAATCATATCTTACACCATGTAGACAAAAAGTAGGGGAACATTAATATTAGAGCACTTGGAAGCAGGACATCATTTGGTGTGATCACATTCATGTTTTGCAAAATTTAACATTTCATTTCCCACTTCAACATCTCGAGGAAATTATATCTATATATGTATGTATACATGTATGTATACATGTGTGTATGGATATATGGATTTTATATATTATGCATTTTATATATAATATCATTTATCTAGATTATCATTAAGTTATATAATACTCAATATTATTACTAAAACTAACTTTATTCAAATAGATTACTTCTAAAGGTTGATGGGGGGGTAGCAATACTTTCGATAGAAAGTACACTTTATTTAAATATCTGATAAAAATGCCTAAATTACAATGAATGTGTTGATCCATAAAGAAAAAGACAAGCAAACAAGATGGAGAGGTGGAAAGAGGAATGGAATCATATTGGTTTTGAAGACATGAGATTTGCTACTAATTCATTAGTCTGAAAAAATAGTGCAAGTTTTCAGCTTTGTATTGCTTTTTTTAAAAATGAGGACCAATCTGGCTCAAAATATGTTTTCAATCTCTGGTGCATATTCTTTCATTCCAGTAATTGCTTCTTGAAATGAGCAGTCTTTACATGGAATCTTACTTTTCACTGTTGCTAAATTTCTATTTCTTATGAATACATAAGATTTAAATCTTTTCTGAGACAAAAATCCTCTTAGGCTCTAAAGGAACCTCACTTTCTACCTTGATTTTTCCAAAATACGTACAAAAGATATTATTGTGACCATAACAATTTAATGCAGACTTCTACATAAGTCTAGCTTCCATTTCTTCTTTCCTTACCTGTCCTCTCTCTCAAATTCTAGTGTCTTAAAGAAAGTAAATACAATTAAGATAATCAGACAGACAGACAGACAGACAGACAGATAGATAGATAGATAGATAGATAGATAGATAGATAGATAGATAGATAGTGATGAGATGAGATGAGATAGAAAGATAGAAATGAGATAGAGAGATAGAAATGAGATAGAGATGGGGACAGAGACATAATAGCTAGAGTAAAGGACTATCATGGCTTGGGTTTAAGGTACACCAAAAAGGGCCCTTCTAGGAAGTCTAGCAAGGTAGTGAAGTAGACAAAGCCAACTTTCACTAAATCATAGAAAAATAGAGAAAATGCAACAAAAAAATAAAAGAATAACAGCAACAATAAAAGAAATAAAATGATACAAAGAAAACTAAAGAATGCAATGGATTGAAGAAATAACATAAAAGGAAAAGCAAAGATAAATGAAGGAATAAGTACTATAAGGTAAAAGAAAGAGGAAAATCTCCAGAAGAATGGAATAACTTTGCAAGAATAATTAAACCTTTGGAAAAAAAGAATAAAAGAAGTATAGGAAACTGCAGTGTTGTTTAGAAATCCAATAAAATAAAAGAGAGTATGAGATAAGGAAAGAAATAATTGTTTATAAACAGAATGTGTGGCAAAAATGATAACTGACTTCATAGTGAGCAAAAGATGAGAAATTTTAATAAGGTAATGAATTATCTGGAAAACAAAAAAGCAGAGATGAAATATGAAAAAAACATAGATGGAATTGCAAATATGAGCTAAAAATTAAATAGAAGCAAAATGTAAGAAAACTTGCTTCTGGAAAGAAAAGTTAAAAGCAAAAAATTACTCCCTATCTTCAGTAGTTAATATACTAATAAGGGAAGCAACATTCATATAAACACATAAATCCAAAAAGCAAACAGAGGAAACAGAAGGTAACGTTAGATAAAACCACCACCACAACAACTAGAAGCTTGAAATAAAAGGAAATTCTTCACATATCAAGTAGTATTTCAGCTGTAACTTAAAGGCAGTTGGGAAACTGAATATGAAGATGTGATAAGAAGGAGCATTCAAGTTATAGTGGATAGCCAGTGCAGAGATATACAGGTGGGAGATTGAGGAACAATGTGTAGACCAGTATAATTTTCATTCATTAATTCATGCTATTATTATGCTTGCAAGACATTTTTTATGATATAGCTTAATAACTACATTTCCAGATGAGTTAAACTTGGACTTTTCTTGGTGGATGACTTGTGGATTCTATGGAATTGTTCATTTATTTCTTAATATAATAACATCTATATAATTTTATTTAATTAGTTTTTATGCTCTTTTATTAATGTGTTTCATTAAGTGTTTTTGAGAGGCTATTAATTCTGAAATTGTCTTGTTTTTGTTATGAATGCCAGGGCAAGAGGTGGAAAGAGGGGAAAGTGATGGCAATAGTGATGGAGGACATGGGCAGCAGGAAGGCAGACAGCAGGAAGTTGTCTCCTTTGAACCACAACTATTTTGGGGACTGGTTAATTATAATTAGCTTGCATAATTCAGGAGAGCATGGATCCAAAGTGAGATATGCAAAGCTAAGTGGCTTAGTTCCTCTAGGGCATGGGCTCCAGAAGTTCAGTTCACATAAAAACAAAACCAATTTTAATCCCATTTGTTTCTCAAATGAAAGAATGTGTTGAAATACAAGATAGCCAAAAGCATAATAAATTGGCTTGGATTCTAAAATAAAAATTGTGAAGAAATGAGAAAAATAAAGATCAAGTAAAAAAGGTCTTTCAATCACTTGAAAGGAAATGAAAACATGGATTAAATGAAAGTAGCAAACAAAGAAAAAACCATATAAAAATATCCACAAAGAATTAATGTCTAAGTGATCACTCAAAGTGTATATAATAAGGAAAAGATTCAACTATTGTTTCAACTTTTCTGAGGATCATTTAAAGAACAAAGAGAGAAGAAATATGGATTTTTCATACTGGAAAATCATCAAAAATATCCTAATTTAAGGAAAGGAGAAATTAATTTATGTTTCTTAACATAAGAAAAAATAATCTTTAAAAAATCATTTAGACAGAGAATGGGGAGACTGAGTTGGGATACTTCAATAATATTCCTATTGGGGAGAGGAAATATAAAATAGGTTATATATGCACACATACACATACATATATGTATATATGTGTGCTTATATATGTATATGTGGGGGAGAGTGTATGCCCTTTTTATCAACAGGAAATGGAACTTATCCTTAAGTAAGAATGGCTCATATGATCACAGTCTTTCAAGGGGAAAAAAATCTGCTGGGTTTTTGTTGTTGTTTTAAAAAAAGGAATATAATACAAATTTATGAAGAAAAAAAATCAAATACGAGAATATGTATAAATGGACTAACCAAACACAATTTAAAGCATTAATGTACTTAAATAAGTGATAAAAGAAAAAAATCCAGCAGAATGAATTAGGGAAAATTTTCCCAATTTTTTCTGCATGTTAGAAAAACTTTAAACATTAGTATACATGTTAAAAATGAAGTGCTATAACAAAAGTGTGATTTTTTTTTGTGATTCAGTTAAATTAAAAAAACCAGGAGCTTCCACCATAATTACACATAAAATGATAGTAATGTTATATACATCTAAAAGGAATAAAAGGAAAAACAATGTCAATATTAATAAAATATGTATCAAATGTCATAATTTTTAAATACTTAAAGGAAAATCTAATGTAAATTTAACACCAACAATATTTACATTGTTAGATAATTCTGCAATAGATTTAATAATATTTAATAATATTGTCTTTAATACTGAAAGCTAACGAAATGGTAAAGAAATAACTACAGATCAGAATGGAATACTGGGGGCAAATATAATTGAGTTTTACTCAGTGCAACAGTAACCCCTTCTTGCTCTGTGTCAATCAGCTGTCACCCAGACAATCCAGAAACCATGCCTAAGGGCAGTTGGCATTGATCTTTGCAGCACTTATTTCTGTGTGGAAGTATTCTAATACGAGAAAGCAGAGATCATTGCTAATGATCAAGAAACATCACCTTTACTAACAAGATATGTAATCAGTGATGCTACAAAGAGACAAGTTTCAGTGAAGGCAACCAACACATTCGTTGATGCCAAATGTTTGATTAGTCACAGATTTGATGATAGAGTTGTACAATCAGATATGAAGCACTGACTTTTAGCAGTGATGAATGATGCAGACAGGCCTAAGGTCTACGTAGAGTACTACATGGAGACCAGCACCAACAGTTTTTATCCAGAAGTATCTTCTATGATCTTGACCAAGATGAAAGAAAATGCCAAAGCTTAGCTTGAGAAGACTGTTAAAAATCCTGTTACCATAGTACCAGCCTACTACAGAGATTCCCAATGTTAGGCTACCAAAGATTCAAAAGCAGTTACTGGTTTTGATGTGTTCTGAATCATCAATGAACAAAATGCTTTTGCTATTGCTTATAACTTGCACAAAAAGATTGCTGCCAAGACAAACATGTTGATCTTTGTCCTTGAAAGTAGTACTTTTGTTGTCTCAATTCTTAGCATTTTGAAAATATCTTTTAAATTAAGTCCAAAGCTGGAATGCTATGTCAATGTGATATTCAGAGTCCATAACAGCTATGAATAAGCTGGTATAGTTCTGAATAACAAAATGTAACTGACGCTCCACATGGAAAACAGAACCAAAACATTTATTCAAACAATAGAAAGCTGAATCCCAACAACAGTAAAACAAATTCATCATATCAACCAAGAAGTTGGTACACATAACCAATGCAGCAAGCATCAACATCCCCAAGCCTTGCCTCTGTCAGTTCTTCAAAACAAAAGTCCCTCTTAAGCAAAAATTACCCTCTCTCACTCATGTTAGCTGCTTGCTCCCAGTTCTGCTCCTGCTTTTCCCTGCTCTACCCTTTCTGTTCCACCTTTTCAGGAAGCTCTTCCCACCTTGAACTCCATGCGATTATATTTGGCCTGTTAAGGGCAAGGAAGGTCTTCAAATTAATTCCTTAGGCCTATTATGGGGTAGGGAAGATGTTCAAATAACCATTACCAGTATAGATGCTCACTTGGAATGGGAAGACTGTGACAATAACCTGGTTAATCCTCATTGGTGAGTTGAAGCAAAAGTCTAAGAGGAACATCAATGAAATTAAGTTGCTTACTGAACTCATACCTCTTGTGAATATCTAAGGTATACCTTCTCTTATAGGACCCATTCAGTACTGAGACTGGCTCTCTCTATGAAGGGATTAACTTCTATGCCTTTATCATCCACACTTATTTTGAACACCTGAATGCTGACTTCTTCCATAGCACACTGGACCATGTGGAAAAAGCTATATGGGATACCAAACTAGATTGTCATATATTTATGACATTATCCACATCATTCCACTCATATTCCCCAAAATAAGAAACTTCTACAGGGCTTCTTCAGTAGCAAGACACTCAATAAGAATATAAATCTTGATGAGAGTTTTGCCTTTGGCACGGATGAACAGGATGCTATCTTGTCTGGCAAATAGTTAGAACTTGTTGCTTTTGGATGTTATTCCTCTTTCTCTTGGTATTGAAACTGCTGGTCAAATTATGACAATTCTGTTGAAATGCAATGATGCCATCCCCACCAAGCACATTTAGAACTTTATAACCTACTCAATCAGCCTGATGTGCTTATTCAGATTTATTAAGGTTAGAGAACAATGACAAAGAAGAACAATTTGTGTGGCAAGTTTGAACTCACAAGAATTTTCCCTCTTCCCCCCAGGGTATTCCTCAGATTAAAGTATACAACAAGAAATCATCTCACAAACAACCTCTTTACCTCCTACTCACACTTAGCAAATTTCTGCCCTTAAAAGAAAATATTCCAAACATCTCCCTGAAAAAGGTTCCTTTTAATGCAAATATTCCACCAGAATTATTATATACTTGAAAATCATTATTATAAAAATATTTTCTAGTAATTAATACTCACAAAGCAATGGAAAGGCATAGAGTAATTGTGAGCATATATGGCCTCATACAATTAATACGGAGCTATGAACAAGAATGGTAATGGACATAACCAAAAATAAGTGGGATGAAAAAGAAGATGACTTGCCCACAAGTAGAGAGTGAAGTATAGAAAGCTTAAACCTTCCCCTAGCATTCTCATCACAACAGGAAAAGGGAAGAAAGTCAGAATATTCAATGGATTATCCATTCTGAGCTTTGGGGAGGACATGGACAAGAATTATCAAAGAGATGCAGGCATGAATAGATTGTGGTATGTACTGCTGGAAGGAATACCCTCATCAATAAGAAACAGATCCATTTTTATATTTGCATCCCATGAATCCATTACAAGAGAACTTCAAAAGTATTTCAACAAACAGTCTCTCTTTATCCAGGTAATTATTATAGACCAAGACAGTCAAGTGGAAAAATGCTAACTGCATTATAATTAACCAAGCCATTTGACTGACTCCATGCAAGTCTGCTTTTCTGATAAATGAGAAAGTTAATATTCAACAAAAAAAATCAAGAATTCTTGACAAAATTTTTAGAGGCTAAGGGATGATATTTTCCAAGTGGTCTTGGAAAACAACAATGTGGGTTGCAGATAGAAAGTTGTAGAAACACTTCCAAAGTTTGCTTAAACAGGAATTCCTGGAGCTTCTATACTTTAAGATTTTATGTATAAAGTAGAGCTGGCAGCTTTTCAGGAAGCTTCAAAGGAAATATTGTAATTTATATTCATTTTTCCCCTCAACAACTGTCTGTATATTTTCAAATAAGTTCCAAAGGGTACTGAGAAGTACACTGAAGGAAGTATGTAAGTGTGTGAGGGGAATTGACTCTTTACATATTCAAAATTATCAATTTAATTTTCACTTTTTTAAAGAGGTTAATCAGGGTTTGTGTAAGAGAAATGAGGAAAGCATTGCCTGAAAGTTCCCTGAAAGTTCCATTTTGAGGGATAACCCTATATATCTCAGTGAATCTTATGTCATATGGGTGAAAAGAAGAATAGAATTGAATGCTGTATTCACTAAGATATTTTTAATGAAGAATTGATTACATTTTAGAATTATATAGAATGAGAAATATATTTTTGCTTATAATTTAGGATTTCATATCTCCCATTTGTCAGTATATATATATATATATATATACACATATATATACATATATATATATACATAAATACGCATATATTTATATATTTTCAAGTATGCAGTCTTTCTTGTTAGACTTCCAGCTCCCAGAGGGCAGGGTTGGTTGTCGTTGCCGTTTTGCTATGTTTAAATTGTTTGTTTTTCCCTTTCTTTGCATCCTCAGTTGTTTCAATGGCAAATGGAATATAATAAGTGCTTTAAAAGACTTGATCACTCACCTTCCCAAAATTGCAGCTACTTGTGGCTATTCTCTGGTCTTTTCTAGTTTATCATCTTTATGATAGACTCCTTGTCAGATAACATTTGCCATTTTCATGCTTAATCTGTCATTTTTTTTAATAATCAGCAAACCTTAAAGGAACTTGTAAGTGCTCATCATTGGAGATACAAAATTGAAAACAAGTCAATACCTATCATCTTCCAGGAGTGTACATTTTGCTAGACACTCAGGACCATGAAACAATGATTTCCTGCTTAGACATTCTGAGCTTGTAGAAGTCAAGATGTTCAATATGTTGTCCTAGACTACATGATTAGTTAGGGACAGATCTATTATTAGGACCTTGGATTTTATGTTTCTAGTTCTGTTCATTTTCCAGTCTTTAGATCTGATCTACATTATGTTAAGCCCTGCTCTTATAACATATAATCAAGAAAAGCATTCTCTAACTTCAAGTGGTTTACATTCTAATAAGGGTAGTTTTGGTCAGGAAGATGATTAGTCTTGTGACTGGAAGTTAGAAGGAAAAATGACTGAAATAATTACTCCAGCAACATTAGTTTTGATGTGATTACCATTCTTAGTAATTATTAGTGGTAAATATTAGTAAATGATTAGTATATTAGTAAATGTTCTTAGAACTAGAGTTGGAGTGGGGTGCAGGAAGAGAACTTAGTATGCCAAGAGGTAGCTAAGAATTGGCATGGTTGGTCTGGTTCCCAGTAAGATAAATTGAAAACTCATGAATCATAAGGTCAGGATCCCAAGAGTGTGAACTTGATGTGCAGGTCACATGCAAAAGCTGCATCATAGGAAAAATGGTATGGAGATGGAAAAGGAGGTATTGTGGAGTCTGCATTTATCTGAGTGAATGATCACCAATGAGGAGCCTAGGATTCCAGAGCTATGAATTTGAGCCACCACCAGCTTGAGATATTATAAACATTCTGATATCACAAAGAAGGAAACTAAGGTTCAGAGATAAGAAATTATTTGTTTAGGAGCACACAACTAATAAATGTCAAAGCTAAGATCGAAATTTAGACCTCCAAGTTCAGTGTTCTTTTGACTAAACCATGCAATAGAAGAGTCCTTCAGAGCTACTTCCAAATAAAGACATGTTTTAATTTCAGGGTCATGGACACAATGCCTTGATCTGTCGAGTCTAGTCCACACCATCTGGTGAAAGCATTAGAAATTAGGGAAAATATTTTGAAGTATCTAAGCTATTCAGTAATCTTTAAGTACATTAGTGCCTTCTACTTTAGAATGAGGTAAAAGAGTGATTTGGGTTGTACAGATTCAGTGGCTAATGCATCTTCCAAATTTGATTTAATATGAAGGTCTTAGTTCCCTAAAATGCATTTGTTTCTCACTCTTTTTTCTTAATAATATTTTGTTTTTCCTAATTATATGTCAGGATAGTTTTCAACATTGATTTTTGTAATATTCTGGGCTCTAAATTTTTCTCCATCCCTCCCTTTCCTCCACTTTCCTCCCAACAGCAAGCAATCTGATACCGGTTATACATGTACAATCATTTTAAACATATTTCCATATAAGTCATATGGGGAGAGAAGAATCAGAACAAAAGGGGGAAAGCATGAGAGAGAAAAATGTAAAAAAAATAATTTGAAGTAAAGAGTTTTGTCAGTGTCCAAAGCTACAAAGAAGTTAAATATAATTATCCAAAATAATTATGGCAAGAATCAGTTCATGTAACTCTTTCCAATTTTTTTTTCTGAAATCTGCCTGATCATCATTTTTATAGCATAATAGCATCTCAATAATATTCATATACTACAATTCGTTCAGTCATTTCCCAATTGATGGGCATCCCCTCAATTTCCAATTCTTTGTCACCACAAAAAGAGATGCTTTAAATATTTTTGTACATGTGGGTCCTTTCCCCTTTTCTATGATCTCTTTGGGATATACATCTAGCAATGGTTTTGCTGGAACAAAGGTTATGCACAGTTTGACCCTTGTTCACAATTCCACCAGAAATGAAGTAATGTTCCAACACACACACACACACACACACACACACACACACACACACACACAGAGAGACATTAGATAGATAAAGAGAGAAAGAGAGATTTTAATGTCATCTCCTCGATTAGACTGAACTCCTTGAATTAATTTAAGAACTGTATTTTTTAATCTTTATTTTATTCCTAAAGCTTACCACAAAGCCTGACACACCGTAGTTACTTAGCAAATATTTGATAAGTGACTGAATGACCTGTGTCACAGTTACTTTCCTTCCTTAAAATAAACCAAACAAAAACAAAAACAAACAAGCAAACAAATAAAAAAACCCGTCACAGATTCAGGTACTTTTTCAAGCTATAAAGCTTTTTTTTTTTCTTTTTTGTTGGCATTATCAGTGTTCTACACCTGCTTCTTTTATTCCCTGCTTTGTTCCTACAGTGTAGATTCTTCACTCATGACTAAACTTAATATGAACTGGACAAGGTTAACAATAACCTTGATCTTGTCCAATCTATTGAATTATTTTGGATAATTAAAATTAACTTCTTTGCAGCTTTGGACATGGGCAAAACTCTTTACCTCAAAATGACTCTTTCCTTAGTTTCTTTGTACATGTTTTGCTTTAAACTTATTTCTCTTACTTTTTCTATTTCCTTTTCCATTTTCTATTGAAAAACTATGATTGCCGTTGTTTGACAAAGCCTGCTGGGAAAACTGGAAGACAGTATGGCAGAAACTGGGCATAGAACAATGTCTGAAACTGTATACCAGAATAAATCCAAATAGGTACACAATCTAGGTATAAAGGCTGAAACTATAAACAAATTAGGGGAGGAAGGAATAGTTTTCTGTTAGATTTTTGGAGAATGGAGGAATTTATGACCAAACAAGAGACAGACAACATCATGAAATACAAAGCAGATAATTTTGATTACATTAAATAGATTTTTTTTTTGCAAAAACAAAGCCAATGAAACCAAGATTTTGAGGGAATCAGAAAACTGAGAATGAATTTTTACAACCAATATCTCTGATAAAGGTCTCATTTCTAAAATATATAGAGAACTGAATCAAATTTATAAGGATACAAGTCATTTCCCAATTGATGAATGGTCAAAGGATATGAACAGGCAATTTTCAGATGAAGAAATCAAAACTATTTGTAGTCATATGAAAAAATGCTCTAAATCACTATTGATTAGAGAGATGCAAATCAAAACAACTCTGAGGTACCACATTAGACCTATCAGATTGGTTCAAATGACAAAATAGGAAAATGATAAATGTTGGAGAAGGTGTGGGAAAGTTGGAATGCTAATTCACTGTCGGTGATTGGTGGAGCTGTGAGCTGATACAAATAT
Source organism: Pseudocheirus occidentalis (assembly GCA_028646575.1). Taxonomy (NCBI): domain Eukaryota; kingdom Metazoa; phylum Chordata; class Mammalia; order Diprotodontia; family Pseudocheiridae; genus Pseudocheirus; species Pseudocheirus occidentalis. The sequence continues at coordinate 128,422,952 of CM053600.1, read as the reverse complement.
TCTGGAGAGCACTTCAGAACTATATCCAAAGGGTTATTAAAATGTTCATACCCTTTGACCCACCTATACTATATGAAGGGCTGTAGACCTACCATAAAAATGGGTAAAGGACCCACATATACAAAAATATTTATAGCAGCTCTTTTTGTGGTGGACAAGAACTGGAAATTGAGGGGATACCCATCAACTGGGAAATGGCTAAACAAGTTGTGGTATATGAATGTAACAGAAAACTATTGTGCTATAAGAAATGTTGAATAGGCAGACTTCAGAGAAACCTGGAAAGACTTATATGAATTGATGCTGGGTGAGAGAACCAGGAGAACATTGTACACAGTAGCAGCCACAGTATGTGAGAACTGATTTTTGATAGACTTAGCCCTTCTCAGTAATGCAAGGACCTAAAACAATTCCAAAGGACACACAAAGGAAAATACCAGTCACAATCAGAGAAAGAACTATGCAGTCGGGATGCAGAACAAAGCAGACTATTTTATTTTATTTTATTTTTGTATTGTTTTCCCCTTTCTCATGATTTTTCACATTTGCTACAATTCTATACATAACTAATGTGAAAACTGCAAAACAGTATGAGTGCTCACCAACTCTCAGTCACTGGCTCATCGTCTACTCTTGCCTATGTTCATGCTATTCTCTTTTCCTGGAAGCCTTATCAATCTTCCACCTATTAATAGAATAATAGATTTAGGGTATTGAGACATCAGCTAGCCTAACCTCTGCATGGACCTTTTACAACATCTCTGGATGAGTGATAACTATGTCCAAACCTTACTCCCTCCCAGTTTCCAATTGAAAAACTTCATAATCATGAAATTCACTACTTCCTGAGGTAGATTATCTCATTTTCTGATAGCTGCAATTGTTCAGAACTATCTACTGATATATAACCAAAACTGTCTTCTTTTAATATCTACACATTCACTTTAGTTGTCCTCTCTGCCATGGAGTAGAAAAAAAATATTTTTTCTTTAATATTATGAATATTCAAATATGCAAAGACTAATTCTTTTCCCATAAGTCTCCTCTTACCTGAGGTAAACATTGTAACTTTATTCAGCCAATCTTCAAATTCCAAGATTTGTATTTCTCCTAACATTATGGTTATTACTTTCTGAATATTCTGTTCTTCCTCAATTTCTTTTCTAGGACATGCTGCCTCATACTTAAGAAATTATCAGAGATATGGTTTTATCAGAACATAAAAAGTAACTAAAGTCTCCCTTGTTTATTTTTATTCTATTTTTATTATGAATTAAAATATAAATACAAACTTTTCAGTGCATACAAAACCATAAGTTTCTTATCTAAGCAGCTAATTGAAAACTTATGTTGAATTTAACATGGTCCAGCAAAATTTCCCATTTGTACCTCCTTCTTTAAATTTTCTTTTTCTTCTGCTTATTTTAATGTTTTATTATTTATTCCTCCTTCATTCCATTCTTTCATTCTTTCTTTCTACTATGGATCCAGGAAAAACCATTTTTCTGGACTTTAATTTTATCATATGTAGAGTCAAAGGTTTGGACAAGATGATTTCAGAAGTACCTTCTAGTTGTCAATTTATAATAACTTTAGATATTAAAATAATATTAATTTATTCAGCATCTTAATTAGATCTTTCTTGAAGATTTGTAGTGAAGGAAAATATGCATTTTATTAAAATAAGTTTTTGTATTTATTAAACAATTGTCCTTACTGTAACCTCTGCATAAATATTTTTCCTAGAAGCTAATTACATCTCCTTGTTTATTAATGAGAATTTTATCAGATGTAGGGTTATGAAACATAGTGCTACAAACCTTATTCCCCCAGGATTATCATTAGAACCTTGAAACCGCTAGTAGAAAGCAGTAGTGTCACCTTCTGGAATTCGAGACCAGCAATTATACTAGTAATTGAGAAAGAAGCTTCCAAAGGTGTGGTAAAAACTCTTTATAAACCTTAAACAGCTGAACAACAATGACAACTATTAATTTTATTACCAAAGGTTCTTCTATCACACACACAAAAATTCATTTACATGGTCTATGAATAGTATCTTCTTTAATTATAGATATTCTACTGCTTTCAACTTGATATGATTTATAATAAACTGAGAAGGCTTCCTATCCCCACAAAATCTCCCTGCCAAATGGACATTGATGTTTTAACATTTGCCTTGAGATTTGTTTGGGTTAAGGGATTATTCGCTTTATTAAAATTAAAGTAACTTAATGGAGAAGAATAAAACACAGTAGAAATTAATTTTGAGATACTTTCTAATATAATGCAGTAATTGAGAGATAATATGGAGTTAGAGAAGGCTGAATAGTAATTTCTGACACTGTTTTGATGTTTGTGAACTTCATTCTTTCCTTATAATATGGTTACCATAAAAATATTACCATCCACACTTTACAGAAAATGAAGATCAAAGAAGTTATGTGACTTGCGTATAGTCATAGCTAATGAGAGTTAGATCTATAATTTGAATTCATTTTGCATGACTTCTAGCCGTGTGTTCTTTCTACTACACCATGATGACTCTTACTAGAACTTGAAAATACTAGATTTGTTTGTATATGGGGAAAAGGACATTGCACAATGTGGAAATGGGGCATTGAAAAGGGAGAAGATATAAAATTGAAAGCAAGTTTCCCTTACTTGATGATTTTGCCTTGGTTCTCAACCCACCTACAAAGTACTCCCAGTTTTGTCAATGTCCAATCTTGATTGAGTAATATAGATGCAGTCTCAGACAGTAATTGGAAAACTAATAGGAGAACAGACTTTAAGCTACCCTGTATTTATGAGTAAGTCATCTTTAAGGAGCTATTGTAAGATCATCACAGACAGAAATATTTCTATCCTATTTTGAAACATCTAAAGGGATTTCCATGTGATTGATTGCCCCTTTTGGGGGGTGTTTTTTTTATTATGGAGAGTCATTCCTTAGCACAATATCATCAACCCTGTCTGTATCTTCATGGCATTTCTCATATGCCAGAGGGTTTATATTGCCAGTGTCCATATTGATCCACTTTATCTGGTTTACCTTTACAGAGCATTTCATGTCTTTGTTGATGGCATTAACTGAGTTGCTGTAGGACTGAAGGATTTCTCACAATATATTGCAATGAAGGCTGTCAAGGACACTTAAAATGTGAGGAAATTGATAAGAAGTAGAGGCTGCCTTTCAGAATTCACCAACACTACTCCTTTGACGCTATTATCTCATTTTATTATATTATTATATTAGTAGTTTGAATCATCTGTAAGTTTCTCAGCTACAGTCTCAATCACTATATGTAGTATGATATTCACTTTAATAGGAAGACATCAATGTTCATTTGCTAGGGAGATATGGGGGGATTAGAAGTCTTCTCAATTTCTAACAAATGACATTAAGTTGAAAGCAATAAGATATCTATAAATAAAAAATATTATTCGCAGACCATGTAAATTATATTTTTCTGATGGAAAAACCTTTGATAATAACAATAATAGTTATTGCTGTTGTTCAGTTATTTAATGTTCATTGCTCTAGCTAACATATGCCCCTTTCAACAATGGTCTTGCCTTTTTGCTGGTTAGGTATGGTCTGTGAATTCTCCAAGATTCATAAATTAGTTTTGCTACCCTGTTTCAGTTTCTGATGCCAAATACTGATTTGATCATCTCATTTAACTATTTGTTTTTGTTGTTACTGTTGTTGTTGAGGTTTGTAGATTTTTACCAATATTCCTAATGTTTCCACTGCATTGTTCAGGCTCCTATCTTTTTCTCAAATATATTTTTGAAGTGAGACCTATGGGAAATTTCTTTAAGGTGTTCTACCCATTTGTCTTAATGTTGTCATTTCACAAGTAGCTTTTTCAAATTGGATGCTTGAAAAACTGTTGTGAGTATTTAGTCAGTTTGGCAAAGTTCACTGGGATTTACCATCAGGAAAGGAGTTATGATTTCAAATACTGAGACTTTTTAATGTAATATGTGTTTCAGAGGCCCTCACTAGCAAAAGGGCCTACTTGTCTACTTAAATACACATTCTGTGCTTTTATAAATTCTCTAACTCATAAACTCCACCCAAGAAATTAGGGAGAAGCATTGTCTTCTTTATAGCAACACCTCTTACAAGCATGCAGTTCTTAATCCCCCCTCCCCCGCCAAAAGTTAAATATTATTGAAGAACTAAAGGATGCAAACAAACAACAACCCTAGAAACAAAATACAACTACAAACAAATCCCTTCCAAAAGCAATTTTCTTGCAAAGATCTAAGTAATTATGAGAAAGTTGTTGTTCCCTTCCCCTTTTCCCAATTTTCAGTATCTTATTGTGGAAAATGCCCTGACTTTTGAGTCAAAGAATATAGTCAAATCCCAGCTCTGGGATTTAATTTCTCTGTGACATGGGATGTGCTATTTAACATTTCTTATTCTCAGTTTCCTTATCTGTAAAATAAGGAGGTTGGTCTATATGACCTCTAATGTCCCTTTAAACTTATGATCCTCCAGTTGTAAGTCAAGGTCATTCTCATCGGGTGGTACTCTCTGATTGTTTTTTCCTTTAACAATTTCCTATGGCTCCTTGAACTTGTTGAGGTATTGCTCTCTGTTATAGCTCCTTTTAGTAATGCCATGTAAATACTCAGGTCATTTCCCCTTTTAATTAGACCTACATTTGCTAGAAAACAAACACACACAAAATATTTCTTTATCAATGATATATTTCTGTTCATTTGCAATATAATTGTAGTGTTTCTACTGGTTTTAAAGAAGCAAACGTATTCTATTCATCTATATAGGTACAATAAGCTTCTGTGAGATGGTCTGGGAACTTAAATACCATTGTTAATGGAATTTCTATTTTTTTTAAAAAGGATATATTTCAAGTTCTAAACTGACTTTCAAATGACTTCAAACCTGAAAACTAGGGAATATCTATAGTTGTGATCCAGAAATGATTAAATAATTTAAATTACACTAGGAAAATGACCAAATATTCTTTAGATTTGACCCTTCTGATACCCTCACAACCCCTTAGCCCACATCATAGCCAATATCCATTTTTCACATTGGAGTAGTCCAAGTGGTGACTTCACTGTCATTATTGGGTACTTGTATGTTTAAATAATTTTCTTATTAAAGTAAATCTTTTTTCAGTTCTATGTTTGGAATGGAAATGGTATAATTTTGGTTGTTGGTGACATCTGCTCTCAGGAGGTCTTCGAAACATTAAGAGAAGCTCAAGCTGGAGCAGATGAGATCAATTTGATTTCCAAATTCACTGCTGATTAAGTTCCTTTTTCCTTTGGAATTTTTGAGAGGAAAAATAGAGTTTGCATGGGGCTTGAAAGATTATTCTTTGAATACAAAACCATCATTATGTTTTGTCCATGGAAGGAGAAAGAGAAGAAGAGAGAAGAAGAGAGAAGAAGAGAGAAGAAGAGAGAAGAGAGAAGAAGAGAGAAGAGAGAAGAAGAAGAAGAAAAGAAAGAAAGAAAAAAGAAAAAAGAAAAAAGAAAGAGAAGAAGAGAAGGAGGAAGAAGAACAAGAACAAGAAGAAGAGGAGGAAAAAGAAGGTGAATGAATGAATGAATCATAAATTAGATTTTGGTGTTGTCATAAGCTAATCTTTTATAAGTGACCACGAAAATGACATGAGCAACCTTTGGAGACTATCATTTTACTTTCATTTTACTATGTCTCCACGGCCCACATTTTTTCTGTCTTTTTAGTGGATCAAGGAAGTGAGAAATTTATCCAGAAGGATGCTTTACTCCCATAGGCAAATAGAGGTGTAATCTTCCCACACCCTAGTTAATTCTCAGGGGACTGTCTTCCCAAGGTTTTTAAAAGTTTCATCTGTTGCCTGTAAGTCTGAGAATTTGGCTTATGCAGGTCTTTTTTTTTTACTTCATTATCTAGATATTTAGACCTATTGTGTTTTGTTCATTGAAAACTTTGTATTTACTCATCAGATAAATGATGCTACCATTTAGCATGATGAATCTGGGAATATACCTCATTACTGGATGCTGGAAATGGTGAATTCCCTTTCTAAAGCAATTGTTCTCTTGATTCAGGAAATAAGAACCAGCAAAAATCAAGGTAACTAAAGTGGATTATACACCCTGTGCCTGTTTGGAAAAGGTGTATAAAAGAAATTCAAAGTATAATTAATATAAAGTTGGAATGTCTTTATTTAAAAAAAATGTTTACTCTTACCATAAACAAGAAAAAGGCAAATAGGCATTCCCACTGCCAAAGTCCAACTAACATGGAAAATGTTTAGTAGGATTTGAAAGTATTACTTATCTTTCAGCTAAATTACCATATCCTGCCACATATTTTTACGCAGAACACACTATTGATTTGAATAGACAATTCAGTACATGGATTGATAGGAGGATATGGTGAGTAGCTCTAACAAATACAAAATAGCTTGTGGGTAAATGACATCTAAAACATTAATCCATCTGTTCAAATTAAGCCAATATCTGTCTCAAGCAAATAAACTACAAGTGAATAAAACAGAATGAGGAACCAATGCCCAGGTCCAGTCTGGGACTCATTATTCTGGATAGGAAACCTTCATTTCCTGTTTAAACTTGTTTTCTGAAAAGCTACAAGCAACCATTTCCTCATTCACAATCGTTGTCTTGTGATATGCATTTTATGTTTTCAGCTGCCTTTTCATTATAAGAAGTCCATAAACAAGTACATATAGAGTGTAAGCACCCCACAAGTATACACTATACAGATCTCTGTAACTACCAATAACAATACACATGCAATCCTATTCTTTTCCCATACAGAGGGAGCAGGTGGCATTGGCAGAGGGAGCAGGTGGCGTTGAGCTAGTGGAAATAAGTGCCAAGTTGGATGAGAAATGAACTCACCAGTACCTATCCTCTTTCCTTTCACTATTTTTCAAGTTCACAGTCCAAAAAAGTGACTTTTTTGCCTTCAAGTGAAAGCCATAATAAGATCAACTTACAGCACTGAAAGACCTTAGTCATTATATAAGGTGTTATGTCATACTTTCATCAGGTATCATAGTACCACATTTATTTTCCATCCATAGCTTCTCACAGAAGCTCAGTAAGGGGATGCTGAATTTGGAAGTGTGAATGACCACATCAGAAGTAACCACAATGGCATACAAAGGCAGAGAGTACCTGAGGAGACTCTGACCTGCAAATATAATCCTCCACACACAAATTATCATTCCCTCATTTTGCATGTTTTCCTTTCTTATGTTTCATATCTACTCTAGACCTGGCAGTCATAGAGTCACGCAGAATCACAAGAATTAGAGTGGGAACAGATTGGGAGTACAACTGCCCCATTTTTCATATGAGGAAACTGAGACACATAGAAATTAAGAAACACTTGTCCAGCCTCTGAAATCCTTTCATGCTCAGACATTTCAGAGAATTCAGGGCAAAAAGGGACATAATCAATCATAAGTTTCACCCTTATCATTGGACTCATGAAGAAACAGATGAAACTCATAGAGATAGTCACTTAGCCAAAACCATATACCTAGTTGATATATCTCAGTGTCTGGAGTAAAAGAATCAAGCTTGTAGTTACTTTTCCAAAGTTCTTTCCATTACATGATTCTGCCTCCTTTTTCCCATTTAGAAGGAATATAAACTTATATTTTGGGTTAGGCTTGATTCAGAGCAGTACCCTGGTAATTTGGGTTTGATATTCAATCAAAACAAGTCATTGTCATTCAATAGTTTTTTGTTTGTTTGTTTTGCTTTTTTAATATTTCACCACAGCCCAAATTTAGGTTTAATATTCAATCAAAATGAGACACTGTCATTCAATAGTTTTTTGTTTGTGTGTTTTGCTTTTTTAAGATTTACCCAGCCTTAGCAGAAGAATATTGATTAAGGATAGGTGCTGAGGACACCTTGAATTGATTCATCCTTTTCCTTCTCCTGAGCTGTCTATCATGATCCACTAATAAAGCATCAAAGAGCCTTTCCAGCTCCTCATTGTTGCTTTTTATTCAGGAAACAAGTGAGTGAAATTAATAGCCTCACCCTTTAGTCGCTTGAACCAGCCAACATTCCAGGATGGTTCCAATATATTTTAAGGAAAAACAAATAGTTTAACATGCATGGAATGGAAGTGGGGGTTCAGGAGATTGCTCTTATCACAGCTTCCTTCTCAATCTTTTGAGCCTTTATTGATGATGGATGGTTGATGAAGATGGAAGAAAGTATAAAAAAGGAGGGACTTTGGTAAATGGGAGATTTGGTAATCCAAAATCAGAGGATCCAGGTCCAAATCATACCTTTGACACAATGTGTGAGCTTGGGTAAATCATCTGATCTATGTGTGTCTTATTTTCCTCATATGTAAAATGAAAGTGCTGAACTTAATGACCTCAAAGATCTTTCTGTCTGTAAAACTATTATCTTATGATTCTATAAGTCAGGAGTCAGCAAACTATGGCCCATAGGATGGGCCAAATCTGTTCCACTGTCTGTTTTTATACATCCTTCAAGTTAAGAATGGTTTAAATATAACATTTAAATACATGACTAATTTAATCCATAGGCTATGATTTGCCAACCCCTCCTATAAGTTATGATTTGAGAAAGCAGGAAAAAAAATGCTGGAAAAGTGGAAAGGCTAAAAACATTTAATTTGAAAAGAGGAACAACAAATATATTTTAGTTCAAATGGGACTACATGCATGCCAATTAGGAATACAAAAAGAATTAATGTCAAGCTCCAAAACCATTAATCCTATTCCTGTCATAAGTTTTAGAGTAGCTAGTTCGAAAGACTGAATGGACTAATGAAAAAAGTCTTTGCCTTGCTTATGAGCCCCGGATTATCACACAAGCTCTTCTGTTACTGAGTTGTATAGCCTAGGATAGGTCCTTCACCACAGCCTAAATTTAGGGAACACAAAACTGTCATACATTATGCTTTCATGGTTGGAAAGGAATTTTATTTTCTTTTTCATTCTATATAATGATAATTCCTTGAACCCCACTGATAATTTCACATGGTTGAGAAAAAGAAAAGAAGGTCCCTAGCATTTTGAACAGACCCCTTTCTGCTAAACTTATGGGACAACATAAACAAAATGTGTATAAGCAGAAATAGACAGGCTTTGATCTCTATGATTAGAGTGAAGGTCCACATTGATAAGGTTGCTATTTATTGGAATATTTGATACAACACTAATCTCATTTAGCAAGGGAATTAAAATAATAGATCATCTTTCTTGTCACATGCTATGAAATCCTATGTAAAAACTGAAGGAAACAGTCTAGTTTTTCTCCACTGGTGGATGTGCCATTCAATTTTTAAAAAAAGAACCTGTCATAGTATTGATTTAGGGAGTTCCTAACTGTAAAGTTCCTCTATCATTGTAGATTGACAGACTTTTCTGCAATTCATAGAAAGCAAATTGGAACATTGAAATATTAAACAAATTGCCCACTGCCACATGATCAGGATGGATCGGAGGCAGGATACATAGGCAAACATTACCTTTTAGTGGACTTCAAAAAACTAAAATGAATCCCAGTACTGACAATATCAACTGTGTATGTTCCATTGGGACAATCTCTTCAGCATGCATCCATCCTAACCATCAAATCACCTTGTGTCTATAGCAAGCATCCCTCATCTTATTCTCTGCCTCAGAATAGTGACCAAAAGGCCAGTTGTCTATCCAAGGATGGGGAACCTGTGGCCTCAAGGCCACTTGTGGCTCTCTAGGTCCTCAAGTCCAGTCCTTTAACTGCATCCAAACTTCACAGAAAAAAATCCCCTTTTGATTATTTTTTCTATGAAACTTGGATTCAGTCAAAAGTCTGCACCCAAGAACCCAGAAGGCCTTATGCGACCCCGAGGCTGCAGGTTCCCCAGCCCTGATACACTACTCCATATTTCTTCTGCCATCCATTTTATGATTCATTCATAAATAAAGCTATTTTCAGGAATCTCTTGTGGCCATGCCTGTGAACCTGAAAAGTTCTTTTAAAAGTAATAAAGAATAGCTCAACATTATCCTCATCATCATCTTTCTGTTGTTGATTTTTCTCCTACCTCTCTCTGGCTCTTTCTCTGTCTTTGTCTCTCTCTAACCCCCCCCCCAACTCCCAATTATCCCACACTTATGATATTACTAGTATCTACTTCTATTACAAAATAATTTAGGGGAGAGGTGCTGTTTGAATCAATGTCTCCAAAATGAGAGAGGCATCTCCAGAGGGCTATGGAACGTCCCCTGGGGATGTGTGATTAGCCAATCAGAAAACAGGAAGATGGGTCATGCCATCTGACAACACAAGCCATCGTCATCCTACATTTCCCTATCACCCCCTCAAAACTCTGTTAGTTTCCTATCACCCCCTCAAAATTCTGTTAGTTTCCAGCCTCTCCTATTCTGTGTAGTCATATGCCCCTCAGGGTAATTCTGACCTAAGCACAGTCAAAATCATATTCTACAACACAGGAATTTATTCAAATACTGAGTTTTCTTTCTCCCCATTGGAGTGCTCTCTCTGTATAGAGCAGCAGTTCTCAACCTGTGGGTTACATTAAATTTAAATACATCCTGCATATCAGATATTTACATTACAATTCATAACAGTAGCAAAATTACAGTTATGAAGTAGCAACAAAAATCATTTTATGGTTGGGGGGGGGTCACCATAACTTGAGGAACTGTATTAAAGGGTCACAGCATTAGGAAGGTTGAGAACCACTGATAATTATCGTGCTAGAGAGTATGTCAGAGGAGCAGATTAGCTGCTTCATTTTGCAAACCTTAGAAAAAAGACACAGAGGATAGGTTAATTAGATGTGACCATTCAGTGGACTTTTTACCTAAAATGATCTTTGACCTAAAATGACTTGTACATCATGACCTGGGCACCTAGGTCAACAACTGTATAGATTCCTTTGGAAATTCCTCCTGCCTCATACCTCAAGCATAATATCCATACCCTATCACACAGCACAGCACAGTCTGAACCCTTTTTCTGGCTCTATACTCCAAGGAAATGAATGGTTATTAAGAAATCAACACTCCATGACTCCACATGACTCACCCCTACATACACACACACACACACACACACACACACACACACTCTTCTCTCTCTCTTTCTCTCTCTCTCCCTCTCTCTCTCGTCTCTTTCTGTCTGTCTGTGTCTCTCTCTCCCTCTCTGTCTTTCTGTCTTTCTGTCTCTCTTTTGTCTTTCCCTCCCTCCTTTCCCTGCTTCCCTATTTTATTTTTTATGGCACAGAATGAGTTCCATGAGATAAACAGGCAGGGATCAGTAACAATCATTCATTGTCTTCTCCCCCAACTCATCTCTCTTCCAAATTCCCCCATTATTGTAGAAAGCACCAGCATCCTTCCAGTTACCCAGATTTGTATATTTGGTATCATCTTTGATTTCTCACTCTCACAATCTCTCATATACAAGTGTTGTTATTTATGCCTCCAAAAGAGTTCACCTATCTCCTCCCTACCCACCTGATCATCGTTCTAGTTCAGTCTCTTATGACCTTTTGAAAAGGTTCCTAATTGATCTCTGTGCCTCAAGACTCTCCCCTCTCACTCTTGCCTTCACTTAGCTGCCAAAGCAATCAAACTGATTTTCCTAAAGCCCTGATTTCACCATTTCCCACAAGTACTCCAAAAACTAGCGTCTTTAGACTCAGATATCCCAGGGTATGAAACTCTGTCTAGATCCTAGGACAAAAGATGATTTCTTCTTTATTTTATTCTTTTACATTTCTTTTTGTGTAAGTTTCATACTGTGCATCATTAATACAGTAGTATAAATTAATTGTTTACAAGAAGTAAGGAAAAAAATTTGAGAGGGTCTATGCTCAAGATTTCTTGGGTTTGTTCATTTGTTTGTTTTTCACAGAGAAACACTGGCCTAGCGTAAGAAAGGCACAGTATAAGGCCAAATTCTAATCCATTTAGTAAGTGAAACTCTGAGGAAATGGGCAGGTAGAAGGAAAACATTTTAGCTTAGTTCCTGACTAACAGTTTTGAGTAGTTTTTTGTACTGTTTCAAAGTAATTTAACTCTGGGGAGGGAAGAGAAGCAACAGTCATCAGTCCAGATCAGAATTAATAGGGCTAGTATTGATCAGGCACAGTTCTTTACACAGAGTTCTGGCCAGAGTCAAATGTAACATTTCTTCACATCTCCCTTTGATTTCCTTTAGGGGCTTTCATCTAAAAATGTTTGAGTTGCAAAATGTTAGCCATCCCATTCCGTTCATCATAAGAAGCAGTAAAACAAGTGTCTTTCTGATACCTAGCAATGTGGACTGACCATTTTTTTATCCTGAAAATAGAAAGACATTTTGGAAACTCACTGTGCTCAAATATCACCTCATTAGAAAACATTTATCATTTTGAATACATAATAATGATTTCTAGGAGAATATTAAAAGACAAGTTAGAATTGAGTGGGCGAGGCAAAAGATTATCAATCCTGCTATAAGGTTTTGATATTTTTTTACGTTAACTGTTCTATTCCTTGATTATTTTTTTTTAATAATAGGAGAACTTACGTACGAAAGAGTAAAATCTCTATTAAGCAAAAGTAACCTAAAAGAAAGTTCCTCTTTATTTTTTTAACAATCCTCACCTGTATTTATTTATTTGTTGGTCTATCTATTTATATATCTATCTATCCTTCTATCTATCTAATCTGTCTATTTATTTTATTTAATTAATAGACTGGCTCAGCTATAGTCACTCCTTTTTCACTTTTCTGGAATGTCTGGGGCATTCAATGTTTGAAACTTCTAGCATTCTGACCAATTGGAGGACATCTCACGTTTTCTTTAAAAACCCCCAACTTTCTTCCTTACTCCTGACCTACACTGATCCAGGCAAAGAGAGTCCCACAGGAGTTTTACTCATGGAAGCTTGGAGGACTGCCAACAACTCTCTCTTTCCATATTCAGAATATATCCCTAGTTATGTCTTTTTCCTGGAGTTTCCATGTTGCTTTGTAAGTATAATCTACTGTTCCTATTTGAGGATTAGTCTCTGCCTTAGTTTTGGAGGACAAGGCTTTCTCAGTTTTCTCTCCCACTTCAAATGTCTCAAGCTAAACCATATAACTTTCCCTCGAGTAACTTACAACATGGTTAATCAGGTGCTACTGCTTTGTATCATTGTCTAATTTTTCTATGATTCCGTCTTTAAGTCCCAGGGAAGGGACAATGAATGGATGGAATGGGATAATAAACAAGAAATGTTGATGTCATACTTAGATGAAAGCCTATAATACTAATAGTTAGTTTGGAAAAAATAAGTTTTAGTTTTTCATGATACCTTCAAATAGGTATGTATATAGTATATGTACACATGGAGGCATTTTATATATATATATGTATGTATGTATATATAATCTATGTAGCTCTACCTATTAAAAGGTATGCAAGTATGTGCTGTTGTTGTATTGTCTTACAATATGTATGTGGTTACTGATAATTGATAGAGTTACATGCACACATCCACACAGAAAAAAATGGCAGAACTCTGGCCTCTTCAGAAAAATTTATAATTGAAACTGTTTGGGCAATCCCCATATAAAAAATTCCAAGGGTGTAATGATTATGTGTTCAAGAGAGCCAGAAACCTTTGAATGATTAATGTGTCAAGGGGCAAAGAAAACACATTTTCTTTCATTTTAAGGTGTCATCTACCTTTGATTTTCTGTTTTTATTATTCTATTTGTGATCCTTAATCAAATGAGATTATATATGTATATTACTTGGCAAGTTGTGAAACACTATATAAATGTTATTATTATAATTATTCTGTTTATTTAAACATAACTTGCCAATTAGAGAACTGAATCTTTACAGAATTAACACATAACAGGTAATCTGTAGCACACTGAAACAGAAACATATATCATGTCTTTATATCCTTCCCTTCATTCATCACTATTGACTCAGAAGACAAGCTCCAATTTTAAGATAAGTTCTACATATCTTTCTTTGGAATATATCTCTTCTCATCAAAGTTTATTGCTTATGCATTCATTCCTGGTCTTTCCAACATGTTCAATTTATTTAGCCCAATCGCTTCTTAAAATATACATAGTTTTTGCCTTATCTTGAAAAAGCTATGACGGGAGTCAGTTTTCTCTTTTTTTTATTAACCATTCTATTTTTCACTTTCCCTTTCAGAATCCAAGTATGTTAATGATAATAGCTAATTTATCCTCTCATTAAATTAATTTAATTTAATACTCCTTATAATCTGGTGTCTTTCTTTGTTACTTCCCCCAAATTATCCTCTCTGACTTAATCAGTGACCTCCTTCCAGTCTGATTCTAATCCTCAAACTAGGCCAGAATGCGTGGCGCTTTGCTTCAGTGTGCTGAAACTTAGAAGGTGCTAAGAATACCTGTACCTCTCTGCAGTACAAATGCATTAGAGTTTATCACCATTTTGGTAAGGACAAAAAGTTTAAGTAGGAAGACACCAAGTGCCTTACTTTCTTCCCCAGATTGTACTACAAGGGACCTTTACTATCGCTGTTCAGTCGTTTCAATAGTGTCTCTCTCTTTGGGATTCCATTTGTAGTTTTCTTGGCAAAGATCCTGGAATAGTTTGCCATTTTCTCCTCCAGCTCATTTTTAGAGATGAGAAAACTGAGGGAAACTGGTTTAAGTGACTTGTACATAATTATGAAGCTAGTAAGTGTCTAAGACCAGACCTGAACTCTGGTAATATTAATCAATGTTAATGGTTACCACCCACTTCAAATTGAATTGTCTCAGGCACCAACATATACACCAACGATTCTACCAAATCCAAATCCAGTCGTCTCTTGTCTTTTCTCATCATTGTCTTTGACCCCTCTGGTTATTTTCGTTCTCCTGACAAATACCTCCTTCAAACGGTCTCATTCCCTCCTACAGTATATCTCTCCCTACTTAAACATATTCCCTAACTTCTTATCATTTCTACATTAAGACGTAAACAACTCAGCATGGCATTTATGATCCTATGTAATGTGACTCACCATTATTATTTCATATGACTTACTTTCATATGCATTTTGGGCCCTCAAAACCACTTACTAGCTGACTTTGAATTAAAAAATCTACTTCTCAATTCTGTGCATTTGAATAAGTAACCCCTAGGTCTGAAATATAATTCCTCCTCATCCCGACTTGTGATACTCTTATCTTTTACCAAGGTTCAGCTGAGGTACAGTATGTACAATTTCCTCCACTCCTCTCTGAAGGTAGAGACTGTCATTTTTCTCTTTAAATGCCCAGAACCTCACAGTGCTGTGTAAAGAGTTGGTATTTAGTACATATTTTGTTATCCTGCTTTTCTTTTTGTTGCTTTATCTTTCTATATCTTTTACTCTATAATTTTCTTTTCCAATTTATTTGATTATATCTTTTACACCTTTTTTCTCTGGCTCCCTTTCTAACTTTTTACTCAACAACTGATGAACTCAGTTGGTTCTCAACTCTCTGATCTCCTCCAGCACTCTCTCACAGGGAAATCTTTCACCCCCATAGCTGCAGTAGTCATCTCTCTTCTAATGACTCTCAAATCTTTACTCCAGCTTTGCACTTGGTGATGGATTAAATTGAATACCTTGCCTTGTTACATGAATTGCTAAAGAGCATACACTTAAGTGGTATAAAATACCCCAGACTCTAGTTTTTGTTGTTTTTTTTTCAGTTATATCTGATTCTTCTTTGGCATTTTCTTGGCAGAGATGCTGGAGTAGTTTGCCATTTCTTTCTCCAGTCAACCTCTACTTACCTAATTGTTAAATGTTATTCAGATACCTATAAAATACCTCAATACCCATTTACCTAGAAAATGCCTCAACATATTTGTCCTAACTTGAAACTAACTATATGTAAATGTATATTTGGTCATATACACATATTTAAAATAGAATAGTATCACCCTCATATAACCCTTTTTATAAATTCCTCAATTCTGTCAGTATTATTACAGTTAATTTAAGACAGAAATATTTACTGAGTAGCAGTGCACGGATGCAGCTTTCTGCTTCACTGGTTAAAATACAGCACCAAAGTGAGGGATGATTCCTTTTAATTCATACACATCATAAGGTCAAGAATGTAGACTTGATAGACAAGGTAGGATTACTTTGCTGCATTCATCAGGGAAAGATTTTCTAGCCATAGCACCCTATAAATGCAGAAGCTGAGATGTCTGTTAGATGAGGTTAAAGAGAAAAAGTTGTCTGTCAGCAGAGATCAATCATCTTTGTTGTAAGCTCATCATCTCCCATTAGTTCAACTACAGTTTCTATGCACATGTATAGAAGAACGATATATCCAACCCAAATTTCTCTCCTGTCCTCTAATCTCACATTATTAACTGAGCATTAGGCATTTGCAACTGGTTGTCTCATAGGCATCCCAAGTTCCCAAAAGAAAACTAACTAGTCGTCACCATCATGCCACACTTGCCCCTCTTTGTAACATCGCTGTTTCTTTTGAGGTTATCAATAGTCTTCTAATTATCCAGGTTATCATCTTAGGGTCGTTCTTGATTTCTTAAACTCACTCACCACACATCTCCAATCATTCAACGTATAGATTCAATCTCCTAGCATCTTGTACACCTATTCTCTTCTCTCCATTCATATGGCCACTACCCTAGTTCTGCTCTTCATTATCTTTCACTTGGACTATTGAGTGGCCTCCTAATTGGTCCCTCTATATCTAACCTCTTCTCTCTTCAATTAACTCTCATGGCTGCCAAAGCGATAATAGTTAAGCATGGCTCTAACCATGATGTTTCCTTGTTCAGGGAGTTTCAGTGGTTTCCTCTTGCTTTTAGAGCACATAAAAATACCTCTGTTCAGGTTTTGGACCTCTTTACAATTAGGTTCCATTTTATCGTTCCAAGCTAACTGCCCTTATTCTCCTTTACACACTCCATATTTCAGACAAACTGCCCTTCTCACTTTTACCCACTTGTAAAGATGATTCTGATACATCTGGGTCTTTTCATGATTCCTAGAATGTACTCTTTACCAAACTCTGCCTCACAAAATTCTGAGTTTCTTTTAAAGCTTAGGTCATGGATGAAGTGACTTGCCCAGTGTTACACAGCTAGTTAAGTGTCTGAGGACAGTTTTGAACTCATGAAGATGAATCTTCCTGACTAGGCCCAGCACTCTATCCAATGTGCCTCCTAGCTGCCCTAATACGGGCACACCTGAGTTCAAATCTAGCCTCCAATACTTACTATCACTGTGAGTCTGAGCAAATAACCATAATTCTATCTGCCTTAGTTTTCTTAACTGTAAAATAGGGTTCATAATAACACCTATGTCACAGGGTTATTGTGAGGATCACAAATGATCTTTAAAAGTCTTTACCAGAATTTCTGACACAATATTTTGTTTCCTTCTCCCTCTCTTCCTTTAGGCCTAGTTCAATACAAGTGGTTTCTAAGAAGCCTTGCCAAACTGAGTAAACTCTACAGTCATGTTGCCCTTACTCTTGTATTATTCTCTATCTGTCTATATTTATACACCTACTGTTGTTGTTCAATTGTTTCGATCGTGTCTGGCTCTTTGTTACACTATCTGTGGTTTTCTTGGCAAAGATACTGGAATGTGTTGCCACTCCCTTCTCCAGGGCATTTTACAGATGAGAAAACAGAGGCAAGCAGTAATATGTGACCTCCAGGGTAACACAAATAGTAAGTATCCTGAGGCCAGATTTTAACTCACAAAGATGAGTCTTCCTGACTTCAAGTCCAGTGTTCTATCCACTATACAAATTACATACCTATACAATCCAACTACATGGGCTCACAATTGTTTATCTGTATTTTGCCCGAGTGTTATTTTCTAATTGATATGGCCATTAAATCGTAGATTCCAAACAAGAAGGAACTAAGATAGAGGTATTAAAATGACGGCTGACTGACCATTTGTTGAGTATGTTATGGAGGAATTTGCAGGGCAAGTACAAGGTGACCAAGAAAATCTCTAATGTTTCTTCCAAACTTGAGATTCTGAAATTTAGTGGAGAGAGAAAATTTAGGAGGAAAATTAAAGTTTTCTTCTTGTCCTATTGAAGAAAAATGGGTTTTCGTTCTTCCTAAGGGAATTTGGCTTCATAGGGTCACAGATCTAGAGATGGAAGAGAACTTGGAAGTAATTTCATCCAATCTTCTCATTTTATAAGTGAGGAGACTAACAGCAATGTTTAAATGACATGCCTAGGGTCACACAGGTAATAACTAGAAGAGTAGAAATTTGAACCAGCACAATGGATAGAATGCCAGGCCTGGAAAGCCATCTTCCTGAGCTAAAATTTGGCTTCAGATACTTGCTAGATGTGTGACTCTGGACAAGTCACTTAACCCTGTTTGCTTCAGTTCCTCATCTGTAAAATGAGCTGGAGAAGGAAATGACAAACAACATTAGTATCTTTGCCAAGAAGACCCCAAGTAGGGTCACAAAGAATCAGACACAACTAAACAACAACAAAAAAACATGATTTTAGGGAAAATAATAATTTTTATTGAATCTCACTATCCCCTTTGCTATTTCTTAACTAAAATTGTATTGGAAAAATAACTCAATTTATTATTTTTGTTATTTTGCTGAATAAATATATAATAAAGACTAAAAAAATCACATGGCATTTCATAGCATCACAAGATCATAGATTTAATCTGAAATCCCTTTAGATGCTTTATAGTTCAATTCTCTTATTTGATTATTTAAAAAAAATATGAGACCTAACGAGATTATTTGATGTTCTGGAAGTTACTCACTTATCATGTCTCAGGGCTAAGACTTTCACTCCAAATCCAGTGTTCCTTTCACTATCATTCATGTTCAATGGGAAAATTCTTTCTCATGAAATAGAGATAATGCTGACAAAGAATTTGTTGTCTTCTTTTGTAGTTGCTCAAATTATTTAGATAATTGTATCATTATGAAGTCAATTTTATGTCTATAAATATGTATATAAACTTAAGTAGATATTTTCCAAGTTTTAAAATTAATTCATTGTTAGAAATTTTTAAAAACTTTGGGGAAAAATTAATTTTAATAGCTTAAATACTGGTTAACCCTCTGGAGCAGTAATTTACCAATGAATATTCATCCTAAAGTTATATCCAAGTAGCTTTGTGGGTACTGGCAAAATTTGTTTTGTTATAGTAATATAGACACAGTAAAACATTTTAAATTTGGACTTATTTTTGAACTTTAAACAACTGATAGACAAGAAAAGAAAAATATTTAAATTTCCTTCTTTTGCAAAGTTTGCTTATAAGATAAAGTCAGTATAAAATCAATATTTTTTTAAAAAGCAAAGACTCAAGAAATTAAGAGTACCTTCAATTCCAGTGTCTAACAAATATTTTGGAGAACAGCACAGTATAGTGAGAAAAGTTGATGGAGATGACATCAAGAGATTCAAAATATAATTTCAGCTTTGTTACTGAGTTAGTTCTGTGACCTTGAGAAAGTCACTTAAGATTTGTTGAGTTTCTGTTATAACATCTCTCCCTAAAGACTGCTGTGAGAAGCAAATGTGATTGCGTAAATGCTCTATAACTGTGGTGCTATAGACATACAGAGAAATGATGTTATTTACTTCTATGATTTAAAATTCAATTCAACAAATATTCATGATTCCGTATTATGTACTAAGCACTTATGAACTTTCTCTTTTAAGTTATTGTTAATCAATGAAATTTCACTCAATTTAAAGAAAGAAAAAGAAAGTCAAGTAACTTGATGTGGTTCAAAGAGTTCTCAGTTTTACGTATTATGGCAAACCATCAGGATAGAACAACCCTCCTTCTCTTGTCCCCATCCCCCAAACCATGCATTGAAAATCATAACTAAGGATCAGGTGATCCAAGAAAACACATTTTCAATTTCTCTCCTCAAAATCTAAATATTTCTATATAGATGGAATCTGTTATTTGCATTTTAGGTCACATTTTTGTTTATGTTTCTTTTCTTGTCAGACTTCTGATAGATAGAGTGAACAGAATTCCTACCTTATTTGCTTATACAGACTGTCCCAAAAGCCCTCATCTATTAAAACTTAAAACTGCACTAAGGTTTTTGGGACACACTGTACTTGGTTAGAATTGTAAAATAATATTGATATCCTAGTTATTGATAAAAATTAGCAATTTGGGAGCCTTTGGGCCTATCTGGGACAGATATATACTTTGAAATTCTATGGAGGTCACTCAGACCATGTCAAAGGGTTAAGATTTTAACTACAAGTCCAGCCATATTTCCACTCTCATGTTCAAGAGAGAAAGACACTTTCTAATGAAATATTCAGATAACTGTGGCAAAAAAGGTTGATTATCTTTTTTTGTAGTTGTTCAAATTATCCAGAATTTGGGGGAATTAGAGAAAGTAAAGGGCAAAAATAAACTTTAACTACCGGCAGGGAGTGTAGATGTGGTTACTATGTGATGCTAATACAATCAGTATGCTTGGCCAGTTTAGTCAAACAATCAGTGGATTAATTTATTAATACACTGAAAAAATCTCAAGCACTTTATTCAGAATTGTGGTGAGGTGATTAAAGATGACTTTTAATTGACATTTTCATTCCTTTAATTGATCCAGTTTCTTATAATTTTTGGAACATGAACAAGTAGCAAGACAGAAAGTTATCATCTTGGAGATAGTCTGAGAAGTTGTCTAGCCAAGTCCTCAAATGTTGCTTCATTGCTTAATGATGTGTTATTTAGTCATGGAAATTTAGAAAACAAAGAAAAGACAAAATAACCCCCAGTCCCATGTAACATGATTTTGTAATTATGGTGATTGTATGGCAGAAAAGGGGGGATAGAAGGTATTAACTAATAAATCACCTGGATTTTAGTCCATTCAAGAGTGTTTGTTTAGCTAGGTCAGTGAGCAATGATGTACCATTTAAACAGTAAGCACCCTAGCATACCCAGGATGGCTGCTAGCACAGATTCTTTGGTCTGCTTTTCTAAAGGAAAGTAATTTTAAAAGAGTTAACAATCTTACTTTAATCAGACATATATCATTTACCTAGATAAGGAGAAAAAGTTAGCACCTGAACTTCAGAGAATACAAACAGAAGTTACAAGCAGACAAAAAATACAGACAGAGAAAATAACACGATTCAACAAACTAATAGACAGGGTTTCTAGCTGTCTCACCATCACATACCTACATAGTCACCAGAGAAAAAAAGCACCAACATCTGGGTTTTCAAAGCCACATAGCTCAATAGTTGCCCAAAGTCCCATCTGTCCAAATCACACAATTCTTCCCAAAGTGAGCCCTAAATCAAAACCTCACTTCTCTGGTATATGTAGCCTTCTCTAAGGTCAGAGAACATAACAACCCTCATGACCCACGGCCTAATTACAAAGTAACAAGGTTTGGGTCTTACTGAAAAACAAGCTTCCCCTAAGCAAGCTTCTCCTGTGGGTTCTGCTCTACCCTTCAGCAAACTCCTCCATGGGATCACATTCAGCCTATTAGGTGGTAGAGTGTATTTTCAAAGGCCCTCAAATTCACTTAGGCTTATTAAGGGGCAGGGGAGATCTTCACATTCCCTTACCATTACAACCACTGGAAGAACTAACAGAATATTGACTTTTTTCATTGTTTTAGATTAAATCAGAAGACATAAGAAAGTCGCCCTGAAATGAATGAATGATCCACCAGTTCTCTTTGAAGAGATAAATAAAGGAAATGATGGATTTGGTTTTAACCTAAGCTCAAAAACAAGAAGAAACTGTTTCATAAAATACTTGTATATCTCACCTTGTAGCACTCATGATACGTGTAAACAACAAATCATTATGAAGATGATGATGATGATTGTAGTAGCAGTAATAGTAAAAATGCATAGTAGTAATAATGATAATAATGATCATTGTTATTATTATTATCATAAAAAATCATAGTAACTCTATAAAAGCCAAATTCATAATTCACTCTATGGATCTGGCATTGGAAGAAGATAGGAAAGTATTAGGATGTCTGCTACAATGAAATTAGTACAGTGGTAATTCTGGGTGCCCTGAGACTCATTCCTATACCTGAAAAGAACTAGTAGGAACTTTGTAATGCTCTGCAACAGGGTGGTCTAGTGAACAATGCTAACATCGTGGTCAATGCAAAAGAATGAATTCTGAGTCAAGAAAATGGGTTGAGATGGCATAGGCTGGATCTGCATGCAACTGGTGTGATGATCAGCTTGACAAGGGTAGTAAAACAAATGGCATTCTTTCATGTTCTCATGAAGAAGGCAAGAATCCAGAGCAAATGTGAACTACCAATACCACACTCGCTGAAAAAGCTTCAGTGTAGATAAGGATGACAACTACAATGAAAGGAACTGAAGACATGATTATTTTTATTACTTGCCACTACTAGTTCATAAATTGGAAAAATATCTCATCAACGATAAGAAACATATTTATATGACAATTCATTAAAGATATTCTCACATCCAAATCACACAATAGAGTATTGCTGACAAGAGTGGAGCAATCATAAAAAGTAACTACATCTCTAAGTCTAGGTAAGAAAAATAGGATGAAATCATTGAGACACCAAAAGCTGAAAAGGAAAAAAGGAAGAAAGGCAGTTAACTGAAGATCTTTACATGATGAAAGTATATCTAACAATGAAACATAAATCTAAATAGTCCAATTCCAAAATATTTGAAAAAGGAAAGATTTGATTTTCCAAAACCACCTTTTAAATTTCATTGCATGAGTGCAAGTAGCAGACCAATGAAAAACTAAACCAAATAATTCTAGAGAGAAAAAAAACTTGCATTTTCTCTATCCACAATGAATAAAGTTAGGAAGTATATGCATCCTTGTCAGGATGTGCCAAATGCACTATATATATGTAACTACTGTTAAAATGTTAAGAATTACACACACACACACACACACACACACACATACACACACACACTGGTGGCTATCACTGTATAGCTATCTTTTTTTGTATGTCTTTCATCTATATATCAATATGTACCTCTTTTTAGCTATCTAAATAACTCAACTACTCATAAAACATTGAATGAAAATCTTACAAAGTATAGAAAACACTTTAGGACATTAAAATCATGTGACAATATAAAAAGATAAATTTCATGCCTGTTACCTTCATGCTTCTTCCTGATTATTTCAGTGAACCTACAGTGAATGAATTTGCAAAGTAACTCTTTTATTTGGTTGAAAGAATCAGTTATTTTATCTACCTGTTCCATATTCCATCTATAATTTCTTATAAAGGAATAAGAGCATGATAGACATTTTCCCAGGACTTTTTTTATCTATACCTAATTGAAAATGATGCTAAAAATGATACATCGACAAGTCCAATGGATATTTACAGAGAGACTCTCCAGGTATCAAGCAGTATCTGATAGAAGTCTGATCTTCACATTAAAAAGATCTGGGTTTGAAATCTGCTTCTGAAATAATTTTGTTGTATGATGATGGGTAAGGGACTTAACCCTTCAGTGCCCCAAATCTCTTTTTATGTCAGACTCATAGACAAGTTGTTGCTATGTGATCTGCATCAGAGGAGGGAATTTCCTCATTAGAGGTTCCCTTTACCTACACAAGCAGGAAAGTTAGAAATAGTCACCAGTCAGAAAATGAACATGTATGTCTATGAGAGCAAGTACACATAAGTGCTTGTTATTTATACATTCTCTTAGGGTTTACAAAGTGTTTTATATGCATTACCTCATTTGATCTTCAAAACAGACAAGATACTCAAAACAGAGTAAGATACTAGAGACTTTATCTTCTGCATTTTACTGATGGAAAAGTTTAGACTCAGAGATAATTTACCCACAATCCATAATCTAGCAATTATCAAAGCTCTCACTTCACTTCAGATTTTATGTCATTTCCAATACATAGATTTAACAACTTACCACTTTTACAAACATCTTTTGCAGAGGATGAAGAGATTTTAAAGGCTTTTAAAAGAATAAAATAAAATCCTACAAATCAAACCAACATGTAAATGAATACTTGATGAATTCTATGCAGAAGAAGTATAAATGAAAATGAGATCAACAAAAGTATAGAGAAATGTGATATAATGCAAGAGGCCAAACGCTCAAAGAACTCTGATAAAATTCTAAATATGCATATCATCGATACTTTCTCCAAGAAGAGAATTAAAAGACACTGGTTATGGCAAAAAAAAAATGGAAGACAGTAATACAAATTGAAATTGACTACATCCTAACCAAGAAAAAGTGGTACTGAGAGATATGGTTACTTTATATGATTGTACTGTTCTTGTCAGCTGTACCCTATTGTGTGATGTTAAGCTGAAAGTTTCTTTAACAAATAGTAATATGATGCCCTCACTTATATTTGATGAGATCCATTTCCAACAAGGTGATTCCATTTCTAAAACAACTGAATTCATGCAGTTGGACGGTTGACTAGATGAAGTAAATATTAAAAGAAACACTACATTAGAAGAAAAAAAAGGAAATAAAACATCTATATAAATGAAACAGATCCAAACTACTGACACCAAATGACAAAAAACACAGAAAGAAAATGGCAGTGGTTCAGTTTATCATCATTCAATAGAAATTGAGTGAATTTTAATTAATTTTCCAAATGTGGAAGTCCAAAGAACACAGAACTCAGCTTGGTCAAGGAACACATCTGCTTTCCAAGCAAATAGACAAATTAATCATGGCTAATGATGGCTTATGTAATAAAATAATTTGTAACACAAACTAGGAAATTAGTAGATTACAAGAAGAATTACCTGATAAGAAAAATTCAAGAGGATTTGGGTAAAGCAGGCTCATTTATAAATTGACATGAGAGGGCAGAAAATATGAAATATCAGATAAGCTTTGTTGAATATTAGCCATTAAATGGTCAGCATCAAAAATTACAGGATGAAGTCAAAGGAAGCTCAACAGTCTGTGCTAGTAACATAGTTATAATGGATAATGGCTTGCTTTGCTGACTTGATCTTTCTATGAGCCTAGTTAAGAAGGGAGGAAAGGTTGGGGCTCCCAGGAAAATTAGGCATGAAAGGAATCCTCAGGAGATAGCTTCACCTAAATCCCTGAAGACAAAGGTCAGTGAATCCTCCTGTGAGGAGGCAACTAGGGAATATTCTCTGATAGCTACTGACAAGGAAATGAAAGTAAATAGGTGAGAAATTATATCTGGGGAATTGAGGCAACAATTAATTCTGAGGGAGTTTCAGTTCCAGAGACTGTGTTAATATCCTAGGGTTTGGAAGTTGCCAGATAAAGTTAAGGTTCAAAAGGTTTGGGGATCTTGCCGGGGTTGGACAAACACAAAAATAGCAAAGCAAGACTGCCAGAAGTTCAAGGGTAAGTCTCTACCTTGGCTAGCTGCCTGTTGCAATCATGGGCTGGCTTATCCACAAGGGACTGTGGACACTTTGTCACTGGTAAGAGCCCACATGGGACCTGGCAGCAGTGTATCAGGTAGGTAAGAATCAAATGGTGTGTGTAAAGAATAAAGAAGAGGAAATACAGGATGTGTCCCAGGGGACAGGAATTATCCTAAGCAACACCCAGGGAATATCTATATTGTAAGGCTTCGAACTTACAGGCTTTGAACACCAGCAGGCAAGTGTTCTAGGATAAGAGGAATTCCCTAAAGCAGTGAATCTTCTGAGATGAGGAAGGGAAGGAGAAAGGGAAAAGTAGGGGAAGGCCTATTGTAAATTATATTTTAAGAATACTGGGAGATTGACATAGGCTTAGATTTAGAGAAGGGTCTGTATCTATATTTGAATGTGCATATATAGAAGTGTGTATGTATTTAAGTGCCAGATAAATTTGTTTATGTATGTGTAACAAGTACATTCTCCTGTGTGTTGTGTTTGACCCAAGTGTGAATTAGTTTCCTGTTTAAGCAGTCAATGTCAATTTAGGAGTTAATTTGAAGGGGTGTCTAGGTGGCGCAGTGAATAGAGCACTGGCCCTGGCGTCAGGAGTACCTGAGTTCAAATCTGGCTTCAGACACTTAACACAAAAAACTAGCCATGTGACCTTGGGCAAGTCACTTAACCCCAACTGCCCTCCAAAAACAAAACAAAAAAAGGAGTTAATTTGACCTAGAAATTAAGCTTCATTGTTTTAGTTTAGTAAAATACTTGGGGAGCAGCTAGATGGTGCAGTGAATAGAGCACCAGCCCTGGAGTCTGGAGGACCTGAGTTCAAATGTGGCTTCAGACACTTGACACTAACTAGCTGTGCGACCTTGGGCAAGTCACTTGACCCCAATTGCCTTGCCTTCCCTCCCCCAAAAAATATTTGAGCAAATAAAAGACTCAAGTTACTACACAATCTTGCCATTGATTGAACACTGTTCTCATGTGGAAATAATAACAATAGCCCATATTTGTAAGATTGTAAAGTGCTTTACATGCATTACCTTATTTAATTCCCACAACAGCCATTATTTCATATTGAAGTATGTGCTATTATTATCTGATTATATAAATGAGAAAACAGAAGCTTAGATGGGGATAAATGATCTTCCCAGCATCACAGAGCTAGTCAGTTTCCAAGGCTAGATTGAAACCCAAGTCTTTCTCACTAACCTGTTCTCTGCACCTGTTGCAATTATTTTTATCCATAAAAAACCATCTACATAACCTTCTCTATAAACTTCTCTGATCTTTCTAGTTAAAAGTAATCCCTTGCTTCTAAAACAGCAGTTCTTAACTTGTGGGTTGTGACCCCTTTGGGGGTCACCTAAGACCATTGGAAAACACATATTTCCAAAGATCTTAGGAACCAAGACACCTCTCCTCCATCAATCTCCAGGGGGATCCACCCACATGCAGATACACCCACATACAAGTATTAAAGGGTGAGGCATTAGGAAGGTTGAGAACCACTGTTCTAAAATCTCTCATAACATTTTCTGTACAGCTCTTCAACTTCCTTTTCAAATGTCAAGCTGTGTCACAATTGTGTGTCCCCTATCTTATCTCCCTCAACAATACCATTGCCATCACTACCACTGACAACAACAAAAACAAAAATAGTAGCCATGACAACAACAGCAACTCACATTCATATATCACCTTAATAAACAATGTCCCAAAATTCTTACTGCAATTTTGAGTCACTGATGCATAAAACTTTACTATGATTTTTGGGACACTTTATTTTAAAGTGATTTCCCCTACTGGAGTATCTAGAGATCAAGGACTATGTTATATCGTTACATATGTATATGGCAGCATCATTATGGGAAAGGTATTTTGTGAACTATAGGGCACCATATAAATGGGAATGGTTCTCTTCCATCTGTCACTTTGTCCACACTATTCTTTACTCTTAGAACATTCACTAGTTGACTGAGTGCTATTTATCTGTTAAAGCCCAACTCAAATTCTAACTCCTCCAAGAACTCTTCTGTGATTTTTCAGTGAATAAAATCCTCTTCCCCTTTGACCTTACTTAAAAGGTACTTTACTGATCTGTTTTGCATTTTTCCAAAGCAGTGATCATGCATCATTTTATATTAAAGATAATATCTATATAATTCACATCCCTGTCTATCTTGTGAACTTCATGAAGCCAACATGTCTTCCCTAAACTTTGCATCTCCCAATGTCCATCTTCTTTATGACACCCACAATGTTCCACACATAGGATGTGTTTAAGATGTATTAGTTGCAATTGTTCAGAGGAGCATAGATTTGGAACTAGAAGGAGCTTAAGAGATCATCTATTTCATCCTCATTATTGTTATAGATGAGGAAATTGGGTCCCAGTGAGATTAAATGAGGTGCCCAAGATATATTGGAATTACAATCATTCTGTCATTTGAACCTAGAACCCTTTATTACAAATAGAAGATCCACCATCCTCTCCAGCACTGTATTTTTATTAATCTTCTGTCTGTCTCCAGTATCAAGCACAGGATTTTTTGACTAAGTGTTGAATGAGTTGAGCACATAAATGTATGAAAATTAAAACATAATATTAGTAAAGATATAGCTCTTTGAAGAGTTTGGGGAATAGGTATATTTTACATAAATATTCCTTCAGAAGAATTTTTCAGTGAAGCAGTTTTATAGAGAACTAAAAGCATGGATTTCCGTAGTCACTATGGGACAGCTTACTGTTATGTAGTAAGTGCTACATGTATAGTTGGAGGAGATCTTGTTTCCAGTCCTGCCTTTCAATCTTCGTCCATAAACTGTGGATAAACATATCCATGAAGCCTACATTAAGGTCCACTATGAAGATCCAGAGCAATAAGATGCAACACGATAAGCATTTATTAGGTGCTATCCATGCGCCCAACACTGTGCTGGAACCTGGGAATGCAAAGACAAAAACAATCTCAGACTTTAATGGACTTGCATTGTCTTGGAGGATCTTATTGGAAGGTCTTACGGTTCACTGGAAGATATGAGACAATGTATGTAAAATACTACTGAAATAGCAGCTATTATTTCCTATCGTGCATGCTCTTCTTGATCTTCACACAAATCTAGCAAAGGAGGAAAATGCTGAATTATCAAATTTGGTCAGAAAAAGCAGATAAAATGCTGACCTTCAAACAAATAACTTGTAATCAAAATTGTACCTTTCTAGCTAAAGTCCTTTCCACCTGAAACAGAGAGAGATTGCTAACATCTTGAGCTCCATTACAACTTGGATTAAATTAAGATTGTCCTTAGTTCCAATCCAAACATCTAATGAAGCACACCCAGGCCTACTAATAACCATCACCAAGGATACACAGAGATTTAATGTACTGTTTGTGGAGCTGAACAAGTAGAGTTACAATACTTCATTAGCTGCTGTGGAAGAACTGTGATTTCAGAACAGGAGGTCCCTAATTTCTATTTCAGAGGAAAGTCTATAAACACCTCACAAATTCCTCCTTTCCAGGCAGAGTGAAAAATATCAGAGTCTCTTTTTCACTCCGGAGGTTTAAAGGTTTAGTTGTTTTGATTTTTTTCAGCAAAAATCCTTGCTTTATTGATTTTTGTTGTTTGTACAGGAAAGCAACTGATGCTAACATGTTAACCTGAATAATTATCATGTATAAATTCAGTAATAAAAAAACAAACACAAATGAGTATACATTGCTAGTAAAATCATATCCATATAAGACAGAACTTGATGGCGTTGGACATATTTAGCGATATTTACAGAGTTTAAGAGTTAGAAAAACCATTCAGCTGTTTATATTTGAAAATACAAGGAAAATGAGAGAAGCAGCACTTGTGCACTATTAAGTCATATTGTTATTAATCAGGTTTTTTTTTTACCCCTACAGTAACGTTCTCTAAAAGGTCATTGCTAGGTAATGCTTTTATTTAAGTGGTATTAGTCATGGAATTTGGCAGCACATGTGGAACATACAGGAAAGTGGTGCTACGTATTGCAATACTACATATATATATATATATATATATATATTTTTTTTTTAATGAACAGCTTTTATCAAAGAAGTCACACGGCCTGGAAGCTACCTGAATCTTTATGCAAATAAATAGATCCACTTAGGAAAGTGCAAACTTCTGAATGGATTGTTTTTCTTTGGGGAACTAATGAAGCATGTTCAGAAAATCAAGTCAAGATCAAGTATAAGCAGTTCTATACCATGTGGACTATTAAGTGTGGCACATGTTTTCTCAGGACCATTAATCACACCTAATCTAGATTTTGAATGGGGGATTGTCATTGCCCTGTGCTTTGGCCAAAGTCATGAGCCCTGGTAAATCAAGTCAATGCCCTTTTTCATACCAGGATTTCTTTCACTGTTTTCTTTCTTTTTTTGTCCTTCCTTCCTTCTTCTTTTTCATTCCCTCCTTCCTCCCTTCCTTCCCCTTCTCTCTCTCTCTTTCTCTCTCTCTCTCTTTTCTGTCTCTTTACTTCTTTCTTCCTTTCTTCCCTCTCTTTCTTTCCTTCTTTCTTTGATCTTTATATCAACTTGACATAATCTTTATTTGCAGGCCACTTAAAAACAACAATGGTCTGTGATTGTTTGCATCTTCTTTTTCAGCATCCCATTGTTTCACTCAATGTAGCAGACATCACCTAAAGCATGTGCTTAGGGGAATATATTTATAATTTCAAGTCACAGAATCATAATGTAGTGAACCTGACACTTAGATGTTGAGAAAAGGCTATTCACGGATAGGTTTTACATTGTTTTAGTCCCTATGATGAATCACGCTTGCTTTTGAACAGAGAAAAAAAAAACATGCCTCCCCTCTCCATTTTTTTTTCTTAACTAAAGGTCTTTGATTAACCTGGGTTCCTTTGGTTGTACTTATGCACTTCCTATATACTTCCCACTGAGTTAAAAAAAAAATCAGAAGTAGAAAGTAGACAAGTGAGACAGGAAAAAAAGACTGAATAGGAGTAACTAATAGACTATACAAATATACATACACACACACATACACACACCAACCCACATGGGCATTATCTCAGGTATTCATTATTTATATTTGTTAGTTTTTCTTAACTGTAAGCAATGCATGGGGCAGAAGGGTTTAGAATGAATCAATTGGTAGACATAGGAAAATCTAACCAACCAGGCAGAGCTGATTTAATGTGTGCCATAACATTGCAGGATCAAGAAAGTAATTGGATCAAAGAATGACCATGTTAGAGGAGTGTACATTTCTTCACTCTAGTCTTTGTTTTGATGTCAATATTTTGTTGTTAGGTAAATTCCCTGAGCATGAGCTGTGTTTCTCTCCCCTTTGTATTTATCACCAAGAAGAGACAATTCCCATCCCTTAGGAGTATTGAGCCTAAATTATAAGTGAGGCTTATTGCCCCAACACTCTAAAAAGGTTACAGTGAAGGACTTTTGATACTGACAGTAATGACACCAGTTTTTGGTTGTCAAATATAGACATGTCATATACTGAAAATAGAAGTACTTTCAATTGCTGGTTCTTACACTATAACAAGACTCCAGTATAGTCCTAATTATACTTCCCATAGAATGAACAAACCTCCATGGTCATTTATCTCTTCATTATACATATATAAATCTGTGTGAATACACACAGACACAATACAACAAACACACAGACATGCACACACATATATATTCATATGTACATATATATATACTCACACATCACTTGGGCATACATAGCTATACATACATACATATGTATGTATGTGTATGTAGGTACATATGCATATATATGTACATATATAAAATCAGTCACCATTGGGATTATTATTTTAATAGTAACAAATAAATGAATAATATAGCTGCAATTACTTTACCTGTTATTCCCAAGAACTTAGCATATCCTCAGGGAATAATTATTTTAAAATTCATCATAAAATTTCATTATTCATATTTTCCTTCAAACAGAAATCATTTTAGTCAAAACTCTAGCTTCAGAACAACTTAAAAACAGATGTTGTATATTTTGGTTATGCAGTGGATATATAGGAAACCAATTTTCAATATACCGAGTACTTAAAATCAACTAAGATTTTGAAAACAAGCACCTAGGAGTGATGATTCCCAGGTTACCCTCCAAAGCTCTGCCTTAGATACATGTACACAAATCACACGCTTTACCTGAAAATGTTTGCATGTTGGATTTGTAACCGTGGGTCCCTTTCAGCAAGCCAGTGCAAGAATTGCAAATCCTTTATTGCATCACAAATAATTACAATTTCACCAAGAGCGCAACAGCAAATGTTGCCTATGCACTCCTATCTTTGTAAACAGAGTGACTAGTAAAACTGCTGGTACAAATACAGCATCATGGAATTTCTTCTTTTTCAGTAATCCTCTTTGTGGGCTCACAGGAAAAAAAAAAGATAATATCAAGGTCTTTGGTGGCTCTGGGACATCGATTGCCAAACCAAACCATTCTTCCCAATATCAGTAAACCAGGGGCAGCAGACTGCTATGAGCTATTTTTTTTTCCAGCCATAAGGATTAGATTTGTCTCTTAGACGGTTCTGACAACTAATATAGATTTCCGATGGGTTGAGCTTTGCCAGTCATAGTGTGACTTTGTGGCAAGGCCTGCTGCTTTCTGAGGGTGGAGTATGGCCCCTACTGGGGAAATAAAGCCTGCAGTGCAACATTCTGTATACAAATCTTTACCCGTGTGTGATGAAGGGCCTTTGTGCTGGGTTTCTTGCATAGGTAACCCTTCAGGGATTTTGACACAAGTTCAAATCTCTTGGATAATTTCAATTACTACTTCAGAGGGCAGTAGCTTCTGATTTCAGGTAATTAGACAGACATTGCTCTTAGGGGTTTAAAAAATAAGATACAGAAAAACATCATGATCTCAGCTGTTATTTGGCTTTGCAATGTGTATGTAGGTACGTGCAATAAATAGTAAGAAGCATAATAAATAGTAAAAGTAAGGAGTCATTTTTTCTCCTTACTTTCCTGAGCACTGAGAAAGGAGAAGCCAAACTGTATATACCCTTTTCTGATTAAAAAGGTTTCCTTCCACCAAATAAATGTACTTTTCATTTCGTGAAATGAATCCCTTTTTAAGGGAAGGCATTGTTTCATTGTGTGTGTGTGTGTGTGTGTGTGTGTGTGTGTGTGTGTGTGTGTGTGTGTCTTATATCCCCCTGTGCCTAGAAAAATGGTTGACACGTAAGAAAGGTGTGTTGAATGATGGTTTTATAGGTGACTTCAGTATATGGGAAGTGCCAAAAGGAATTTGACAATTGCAACTCTGAGATGGACACACTCATAAGGGGAGAATTGCCCTCACAAGTCCTGCTTCAATATACATTAGCATCATAAAAATAGAAAGAACACCGACTCTGAAATCCTAAAACACCTTTAATAGGGATCCAGATCTGAGTTCCACCCCTGACACTTACTATCTGTGTATTCATAAGCAGATTGCTGAACTACTCTAGGTTTCAGTTTCTTCATCTAGAAGATGCCAAAGTGGTGTGGGTGGTCTTTGAGGGCCCTTGCCGCTCTAGATAGATCTATGAGCCCACAGCTCCTTCAGATGCTTCCTATTTGTTCAGCAGAAACATAGAAGGTTTGAATATGTCCCATGGATCCAGTTTGAGTTACACAGAAAGGCAAATGAGAGCTACACTATAATATTTAAAGGAAATAAAAAGAAGCACATGTTAATGAAATGCAATATTGAACTGCTCTCATAAAAAAGCACCAACATTATTTATGTAAACAACGCTGACAGCATCTGCTATTTAGCTACATGTGAGATTTTCCATATCACTGAGGTTTAGGGAATATCACTTAAGGGAGAAAAGCAATTTTAAGGTTATCATAAGAGCGACAAAGACATTAATCTGACAAGATATGCTCAAGAGACCCAAGATGCAATTGTTGAATTCCTTTTGGCTCTCTCACCCATAATTTTACGGAGCTCAGTATAATTAACACACTTCATGGGATTTAAGTAACATTTGTTGCTTCTCTATCAGAATGCAAATTTGAGAATGATATGGATCTGTACAGGAGACGGCAACAACTGTTTCCTAGGTAATAACTTGTGCACTGCTTCCCAATGCAAAAAGAGGTGACAGATAAAGCATTACTCAGGTTTTATTAGGAAGTTAACATATGTTTTATTGCTGCTACAAATGCTAAAACCAGATATGTCATAAAATTAGTGAAAATTAAATGGTTTATTGTCAATTTGAAAATTTTAAGCTCCATTTTCTTAAAAGTTATATAAAATAATGGGGCCTGCTGTCATCAAGCAAGTATATGTAGGTGGATAAATGGGTGTGAAATCATCTAAACAAAAGAAATTCAGTGGGTCAGCAGCATCTGTTAACTCCTAGACAGAATGTATCACAGCAAAAAAAAAGTCATTACAGGTATGGGAGACGTATGTGTGTGTGTGTGTGTGTGTGTGTGTGTGTGTGTGTGTGTGTGTGTGCAGGCAGATGTAGTCAAGATATATATTCAAGCTTCCTAACCATGGGGCCCATTTCCTTCAATAATAGGTCAGTACATGTGATAAAGGAAACGATTAGAGAGATTGTTTATTCCCTTGTCCTACATTTACTTAAAAGGAAAATAACATAACCCAGTGCTATTCAGTGTGTAGAGAAGAGATGGCCTCATTTATTTATTTTTTTTCTTATTTCAGAATCTGTCAGAGGGAAAAAAAGGGCCCATTAGAAAGGAGACAGAGCAAATTATGCAAATAATTAATTACCTACCACTGTACTTCTCTAGAAATATCTCTTTGATATAGGGAAATGATTCTAGGTTTTATACTTTCTTATGGAATAATAATTGAGTGGAAAATGACTACCATTAGAAATGCTTGGAGGCAATGTGGTACAGTACAAAGTGTTGGATATGATCACAGAGAACCAGGCTTTGAATTCTAAGTCAGACACTGTCTATGTCATCTTGGACAAGATGCTTAACCTTTCTGGCCTCAGTTTTCCCATCTATAAAATGAAGGGATTGAACTAAGTGATCAATTGGACTAAGAGATCCCTTAGATCTGTGCCAGCTTTCAGTCTATGTTCCCATGTGTAATTCGCATACACCCTAAATAAATGATGATGAGGAAGTGTGCCTAATACATATTGTTTGGACTTATGAGTGATTCATGGTTTGTTTGTTTGTTTTTTTCCCTCTAGCCTCTCACATCTTTTGTCTAGTGTTTTCAGAGGGATCACCTTTGCCCATATCTGCTGTTCTAAGACAAAAACAAATACATAAATGAATCAGGGAACATGTAACAAGCCAAGCTTTCCTTAACATCCTTAGTTCTGGCAGGATCTCAATGCAGGAGAATGCGCCTGCATCTGTATGCTTCTAAACTAGTACTAAAGACTCCTTTATCCCACATGCCTCTTATTTTTATTTAACCACAGTAAAAGTATTTTAAGCTTTCAGGATCACTTTAGGATACTACTATGGCACTTCTCTATGTCAATAGTGGATTTCAAAAATAAATTATAAGAAATATAGTGGCTAAGCTAGCTCGAACAGCATACTAAATAGAATCAAAGTCTCATTATCATACTACATAAAAAGAGGATATGAGACCATAAGTAGAATTGGTGCTTTTGAATTCTAAACTTTACTCTACAGACCACATATCAAAGCCCATTGAAAAGTCAAAACCTACTAAAAAGAATAAGAAATGAACTCCATTCCATAGCAATGCTTTCTATGGCTTGGCAGATAGATGGAAGTACATGCAGAGGAGCAGCGAAGCATCACCACTGACAAGAGTTCAGAAGGGGAAAAAAAATAGAAGTGCATTTAAAGAAGTCCCAGGTATGGGCATGCTACAATGAAAGGAAGAGTGCTTATATTCATTGGAAAAAAAATAGTTTCATTCAATCTAGTTTGGTTTTAAAGTGCTAAATTACAAGACCAAAGCTAAGCTGCCCTACAGTTCTTCAGTTCTACAGTTCTTTGGCTGAAGATTATTTTTAATTTGAACTATTTGTTGAAATTCTAGAATTGTTTTCTTCTTGTGATACTAATGTTTAAATCATTAAGTCAGATCGCACCACATTCACAGAACACATAACCTAACGGCCAGTGCTAGTTTTGGACACAGTATTCTCTCAATGTTATATGAAGTACATTACCTCTATTGGTTTTTCAGCTAAGCATCGCATTATGCTTTTATTTGGGAGTATTAGTGCTAGGTCATTCCATGTGAAATCATCCAGGGCCAAGCACTAAGTGACGATCATTCTGAGGAAATGTATTTTAATTGTGAGACATTTATTAAATGACATCTACAATTTTCAGCCCGTTCACTGCTTTATAACCTCCTGAAAATCAGTCCCGGAACTCCAAGCAGCGGAATTCTCATTTGCACATTTACTGTTTCTTGAATCCTGCTTCCAAATAATTGACCCTAACAGCAGTCAGGGTTTCATCTACTACCCTAAGACCAAGTTTTGGGAGCCTTTGATGTAAGTGAAAAAGAAAATGAGGGAATTTGAATGTGACAGTCATCTTACATGTACATAACTACATAACAATAGATCCTGATTAAAGTAAAGCTAAGGACCATAGATAATTTCACAGAAGATGTGGCTATGGCATTTTGAATCTTTCTTTCCTTAATCTATCCTTCATATAAAAGTCAAGTATTTGTTTTTCTAGAGAAGCATTCCACCATTTCTGATTAGATATAAAGTTTCTTATACCATATTTTACCAAGAAATAATCCTTAATTATTTCTTGGAACTGAAGTCAAAAGAGCCCTGGTTCTGGGGTTTGAGAACCTGGGTCAAAATCCTACCACTGACACAGACCATTTGACCTTGGGAATTCACTTAACCTTCCTTGACCTCAGTTTTCTCATCTGCAAAATGGAAGAGTTGGATAGGTTAAGTCTCTAAAGTCCCTTCCACTTCTAGAGTTTTAATTTTATTTAGTCCTTAGTTTTGAAATCAGTGCTGTGATATCAATTTATTTTCCTTGGTTCATGGTAATAGTTGCAAGGTCTTAATACAGAGCTTGGGATTTCATCCCTGAATGCTGGACATGGAATC
Source organism: Pseudocheirus occidentalis (assembly GCA_028646575.1). Classification (NCBI taxonomy): domain Eukaryota; kingdom Metazoa; phylum Chordata; class Mammalia; order Diprotodontia; family Pseudocheiridae; genus Pseudocheirus; species Pseudocheirus occidentalis. The sequence goes on along the minus strand of CM053600.1, from coordinate 128,386,368 downwards.
AGGAAAGACCTGAGTTCAAGTCAGGCCTCAGGAACTTAATAAATGTGCAAGTCACTTAACCTCTGCCTCAGTTTCTTCATCAATAAAATGGGGATAATAATAAAACATACCTTCCTAGGTTGTTGTGAGGATCAACTGATATAATCATTCTTAAGTACTTAGGACATATACTGGCACATAGCCAGCTATAATTATTCATTATTATTATTTTTTATCAATATTATTAAATATCACTCTAAGGCAAAGGATGAGTCAAAAAAAAGGGAAGAACGTGTTTGTCTTTTTCTATCATTGCTACTTCTCTATTCTTTCAATAGTCTTTAGGACAAAAAAGTACTGGTCTTCTTACTCTACTCTGCCCAGGTGAGATTGTATCTGAGAGATCACACTCAGTTGTGTGGAGAATGGAATGGAGAGGAGTTGGTTAAGATTATATGATCTCTGAGTTTCCCTACGATTTTGAAATCTGTGTGATTCCATGATTTTCCTTTGTTAGGGTAACAAGATGCCAGATCCCTTTTCTCTACTTTCTGTAGTCGCATGATGAAAAATTTTCAGGATAGGTTGTGTGATCTTATACTCCTGTTATTCATTTGTGATGATGCAAACTCTTTGAAACTTTGTGATATTTCTTATAAGCAATGAGGTATGGTAATGAATAAAGTATTGAACTTGGAGTTATCGATATCTGAATTCAGAAAAAGTCTCATATGCTTATTAGCTATGTGAGCCTAGGAAAAGTCATTTAACTTTTCCATGCCTCATTTTCCTCATCTGTAAAATGGGAATAATAATAATACCATTTATCTCCTAAAGTTCTTGTAAGAAGCGCAAGGGTTAAACTGTATCAGCTGAGAAGTGCTTGCAAGTGAATGTTACATTAAAACATATTCAGCCAGAAAATGAATCTCTCGTTTCCTCATCACTCTTATCAGTTGCTGAGCAGAGAATGTCCCTCAATCTGTTTTTTTTCCTTATCAATCAGATGCTGATTCTCTCACATTTCTTTTGAACTCATTAGCATGTGAATTTTCTCACACTTTGCAAGAGACCTTAGAAAATATCTAATACAAGCACTTTTATTTTACAGATAAGGAAACTGAGGCTAAACTCATATGGGTAATAAGTATTAGAGGTAGAATTTGGACCCAGATGTCATGACTTTAGAGCTGATGCCCTTTTCACAATAACATTTTGCCTTCATATTTCTCAACCATGATCTAAAATGAGAACTCTATATGGGTTGGTGAATCTTGAGGAGACAGAAGAATCTGAGTAATTTCATGACTCTCCCCTCTTTCCTACCCTCACTTATTCTTCCATACAAATAAATCTAGATAATAATTGATGAACTGATTTCTGATTTCATTTTTAAGTTATTTTTTTGGATAATCTGGTCAACATTAATTAACCAAATTTCAGGGTTTTAGTGCATTTAAAGTAACTTATTTGGAAAACAAATCCTTTTTTATTACAAAGGAAAGGTTTTAATTATTTGTTTTAAGTAAAAGATTCACTGAGCACTGAATAGATATTAAGAGAAAAAAAGAAAAAAAATTAAGGAAACTTAGATAATTCAAATGTAGTCTATGCTTTCTTCTAATTACACTTGATTTCATAACATGTTTGAGGTTTGTCCAAATGGCTAACAAGGCTTGAAATAAACTTTGACCTTCTACAAATATCAGCCATGATTAGTTATCTCTAATGATTATGCAGTCTTTATAAATGAAGGCAGTCTTTTAACTCCTTTTTTCTGCCTCTTATCTATTATCTTAGTTTCAGTACATACTTCTTTTATCTGTTTTAGGTATATTTAGTTGTTCAGAATTGGGGAGGGAGGGAAACTATGTACCAATCATCCAAAATCTATTCCAAATACATAGCCTTTATTGTCAAGGTGACTGAGGAAAACTCTAAAAAGGTCACATTATGCTTTTGTGGAACCAGTTCCCACACTGATAAAAATCACAGGTATTTCAAAGTATCAGAACAAAATACCTTTATCCAAAACCAAATCTTTTTTTATCCTTAATCATGATTTTTGGTATCAAGTCCTGCTAATTTCTTAAAATGTGCATATTTTTACAAATCATGTTAATTACTCTCATTCATCTCTCATCTCTGTCCCTCTGCCCTGGTTGACCTTGCTGCCTAGAATGTATTCCCTCCTTACTTCTGCCTTTTAGAATCCCTATTTTCCTTCCAAATTCAATTCCAATGGCTTCTACATGAAGCCATTCCCAACACCTCAAGCTGTTGGAATACACTTCATTACCGTGCACTGATTTTGTTGATAAATGTAATGTTTGTATGTAATATACATATATGTATGCAATACATATATTCCTATATTTACATATATAAGTATATACACACATATACACACTAATATATTTACATGTTTACTATATAGAATGTAAGCCCTTTGATAACAAGGAGTATTACACCAATATCTCTGTATCTGTTTCTTACTACAGTGTCTAGCACATGGTAGGCATCCAATCAATATTTGTTGATTAATTGATTGCCACTTCCTAATAAATATACTATTGCTATTATTAGCCCAACCTCATCCACACACTGAAAATTGTCCATCATTATTTTTCATTAGCTCTAATAGTTTCCAAATTTCAATCAAAAGCTTCTTCACCCCACCACTAACAACCTACCATTATAATTTGGGCTTTCTTTTTATAGATAGATCCTTGTTCTTTTTTCTTTTTTTCCATATTTGAGATAGCCTTATTGTTACTGTTTAACTCCTTTAGCCATATATTCGTGTACCTGTGCAATTTATTAACTTTCTCTAATTTACCTTTACTACATACATTATACATGCTAATATAATCTCTGATCAGGTTAGACCCTCAATAATCACGGTGACATTTTAATGAATAATAAATGTCCAGTATTACTTGCCTGTCCTTTTGAGTCTATTTTATGTCATTTTTCCCCATAAATTCAGAGTCATTTTATAAATAAACTATTCTTGCATTAAGTAACCTATAAGTATATGGTTACATCATGAAATTGAGGCCTTTAATATTTTCCTAAACTAATTTTGCTTATAATCTATCTAAAAATTAATTGAAACGTTGGATTTTCAGTCAGGTATGGCCAAAGCATTATATAACAAATCAATTAACCACAAGAATCAAGAAGGGAGGTAATGGCTAAAACTTGTCAATAATCTGAGTTTATTAGGGATGATCAAAGCTTACAAAAGATCCACAAGTGCAGTAATTATGAATTTTGAAATGGATTTCAAAAGACGTAAGGGGCATGAGAAGTGACCAATATAGGGGTAAGGAAAGGGAATGAAAAGTCAAGCAGCTATTCCAAGACAAAGTGAAATAAGGTAACCATAGCAAGGGAAACAAAAAAAATGCCTCAAGGATGCCCTGAAGCACAGCTTCAAACAACTTGGCATAACTCAGAGCCAGTGAGAAACAGCTCCTGACAGACTAGCTAGGAGGAATGAGGTAGATCTTTTTCAGCAAAAGCTTTGGTCTGACTAAAAATCTAAAGGATAATCACAAATAACTCCATACTCATCCCAGAGTTGAAATGAAAGAATAGTCTTCACATATACACAATGTGGAAAGAATGCTTGGCTGCACCTTGATCTATCCAACAATGCCCATGAATATAAGCTGTGATACTCACTAATCTTGTCATCTTTAAGCCTAGCTCTTAGAGTGGAAAGAAGTCTATAAATGATTGTTCTGCACTCAAGGAAGAAAGGCATGACATTTACTCAGTAAACTTGGTTGACTATGCTTCACTGTTATCAAAGGCAAGGTACAGATGAGACATGTACCAGCCTCTGTAAGAGACATTCGTTTACCCTGATTCTAGTGCGTGCCATTACTATCAGATGTCTAACCAAAGACTGGTGAGTTCTACTTACCAAGACTACAAACTGACTGTGAGTGGCTCCCTGTATTTCCTAAAAAGTTACTTAGGAATGAATGCTTAAGAATGTAGTACTTTAGATAAGGATGGTTGCTTAGCTTGGTACATTTTTCAGTGGCTCAAAGGGGTGATATCTACAGATACATTTGTAACTGTAGGTGTTTTCTGTCCATATGTTCCCTACTCCTTACTAAACTCCTCCTTCTGGAGAGAAGCAAACAATTCTAGTCAGGCTGTATTAAATATTTTTCTTTTCATTTTGTATTTAGTATTTTTATTTTTTTCCTAGTTACAGGTACAAAAACATTTTTAAAGATTCATTTTTAAAACTTTGAATTCCAAATTCTCTTCTTTCCTCTATCCCTACCAGCCCCCCCCCCCACATACACATTGAGAAGGTGAGTCAATATAGGTTCTGCAAGAGTAATGTGAAAGAATAGACAAAAAACCTCAAGAAAGTCAATTTCTTTAAAGTATGTTTCAATCTGAATTCAGACCCCATCAATTCTTTCTCTAGGGATGGATAGCATTTTTCATCATAAGTCCTTTAGAGTTTTCTTGGACTTTTATATCATTAAGTCATTCACAACTGATCATCTTACAAAATTGTTGTTACTTTGTAAACGGTACATATTACTTAGCATCAACCCATTAAAGTCCAGGTTTTTGTGATAGCATCCTGCTCATCAGTTCTTTTTTTTTAATTTAAGTAACTTGTTTATTTTTAGTTTACATCATTGATTTCTACAAGATTTTGAGTTACAAATTTTCTCCTCGTCTTTACCCTACCCACCACCCCAAAACAGCAACCTCACTGTATATCCCCTCACCCAATCTTCTGTCTCCTATATCCTCCCCCATTACCCCTTTGATTTTCCAGTGCAGCAAGATGGATCTCCCTACCCCAGTACCTGTATATCTCCCTCCTTCCTTTTCCACCCCCACTTGTTCTATTCTCTATTTTGTCTTTACAAAAGTGTGTGCTTCTAACTACCCTCCCACCCAGCTTGTCCTCCCCTCCATTCTCCCCACTCTCATCCCCTTACCCCTTATTATCCTGTAGGCCAAGATATCCAATTTAGAGTGTATGTCATTGTTTCCCTAAGCCAGCTTCAAAGAGAGGAAGGTTGACCCATTTCCTTTTGCCTCCCTGTTCTTCCCCTCCATTGTCAGAATTATTCCTTATCTCTTCTATATGAGAGGATTAACCCCTTTACATCTCTCCTTGTCTCCTCTCATACTATTCCTCTCCCACCTCTCAATTTCACCTTTTAAAATATAATCCCATCCTATTCAATTGATCCTGTGCCTCTATGTACACATATATACAAACACTGACATTTATATTCATACACATATATGCCCTCCTATATAGACATATGAGTATGTGTACATATATATACATTTATATTCCCTTCAACTATCTTCATAATGAGAAAAGTTTCATAAGTTATAATTATCCTTTTTCCATGTTGGCATGTAAATCATTCACCTTTTTTTTTTTGCTTTTTGGGGGGCAGTTGAGGTTAAGTGACTTGCCCAAGGTCACATGGCTAGTTTTTTTGTGTGTGTATGTGTTAAGTGTCTGAGGCCGGATTTGAACTCAGGTACTCCTGATTCCAGGGCCGGTGCTCTATTCACTATGCCACCTAGCCGCCCCTAAATCATTCAACTTTGATAAGTTCCTTAAGAATTCTTTTCCATGTTTACCTTCTCATGCTTCTTGTATTTGAATATTAAATTTTCTATTCATTTGTGGTTTTTTCAGCAAGAATGCTTGGAAGACCTCCACCTCATGGAATGACTGTATTTTCCCCTGGAACATTATATTCAGTTTTGCTGGGTAGGTGATTCTTGGCTTAATCCTAGCTCCCTTGATCTCCAGAATATCATATTCCATGCCCTTCAGTCCCTTAATGTAGAAGCTATTAGATCCTGTGTTATCCTGATTGTGTTTCCACAGTATTCAAATTGTTTCTTCTTGGCAGCTTGTAATATTTCCTCCTTGATCTGAGAAATCCAGAACCTGGCTATAACATTACTAGGAGTTTTCTTTTGGGGATCTTTTCCAAGAGGTGATCAGTGAATTCTTTCAAGTTCTGTTTTGCCCTTTGGTTCTAAAATGTCAGGGTAATTTTCCTTGACAATTTCTTGAAGGATGCTTTCTAGATTCTTTTTTTGATCATGGCTTTCGGTGGCCCAATAATTTTTAAACGGCCTCTTTCGGATCTATTTTCCAGGTCAGTGGTTTTCTCAAGGAGATATTTCACATTGCGTTCTATTTTTTTCATTTGTTTGGATCTGTTTAATAGTATCTTGATTTCTCATAAAGTCATTTACTTCCATATGCTCCACTCCAATTCTGAAGGAATTATTCTCTTCAGAAAGCTTTTGAGATTCTTTTTCCATCTGGCAAATTCGACTTTTTAAGTTGTTCTTCTCCTCATTGGCTTTTTGTGCTTCTTTTGCCATTTGAGTTAATCCATTTTTAAGATGCTGTTTTCTTCAGTCAAGTTGTTGACTTTCTTTTCATGATTTTCTTGCATCATTCTCATTTCTTTTCCCAATTTTTCCCCCACTTCTCTTATTTGGTTTTCAAAATCCTTCTTAAGCTGCTCTATGGCTCGTAACCAGTCTACATTTTTCTTGTAATCTTTTGGTGCAGGAGTTGTGACTGTATTGTCTTCCTCCCCTTCCATATTTTGATCCTTTTTGTCCCCAAAATAGGAATCTAAAATTGCATTGCTGGGTTTGCTTTGCTTCCTTTGCCTACTCATGTTGCCAGTCAATTACTTGACTTTTCAGTTCAGGAGAACTCTGCTTTCCAAGGGGAGAACTCTGTCACAAATTACTGAAGCTTTTGTAGCTGCTGGAGCTATTAGGCGGCCACAGTTTCTACAGCCCCCATCAGCTTTAGCTCACTGCAAATGCATCTCAGGACCACCACCCAAGACTGCAATCCAATCCAGGCAGCTCAAGGCAAGAGCACTTAGCCTCTGAATGATCACCTGGCCCTCGTACAATCTGTAGGCTGGGAGCTTCTGAAGCAGCCACGTGGAGGCAGCTGCAGGGCCCTTCCCATCTGCCTGCCAGTCTTCCTTCAGCAGGATCTTTGATACTCTGTCATTTTGTGAGTTCTAGAGATTTAAAATTTGTTTAGAGTAATATTTTATAGGTATTTAAGGTGGCTAATGGGAGAGCTGCAGAGTTTTGCTGCTTTTATGTAGCCATCTTGACTCAACCTCCCCCCCCACCATAATTTCATATAGTATAATTGTATTCCATCATAAACACACACACACACAACAACTTGTCCAGCCATTCCCCAATTGATGGACCTTGCCTTAATTTTGAATGCCTTGCCCCCAGAAGAGACCTGTTATGAATATTTTAGTACATATAGGTCCTTTTCCTTTTTCTTTTTATCCCTTTTGGGATACAGACTTGTAGTGGCATTGCTAGGTCAAAGATATGCATAATTTAATAGTCCTTTGGGCACAGTTTCAAATTGCTCTATAGAATGGCTGAATCAGTACAAAATCCTACCAACATTCCATTAACATCTCACTTTTCCCATATCCCCTCCAACATTTGTCATTTACCTGATGTGTCCTTTTGGTCAACCTAATAAGTATGAGGTGGTATCTCAGAATTATTTTAATTTACATTTCTCCAATAAATAGTGAGTCAGAGTACTTTTTATATGGCTATAGATAACTTTGACTACTTCATCTGAAAACTTCAAATCTTTGGTCATTTTTCAATTGGGTAATGGCTCTTGTTTTTATACATTTGACTCAGTTCTCTGTGTTTGAGAAATGAGGCCTTCATCAGAGAAACTTGCTTCAGTTTTTTTCCGTTATTATTGCTAATTGTATTTCACTCCAGCCTATTGTCCCCACCCCTATTTATTCTATTCTCTCTCTCCTTTCACCTTATCTCTCCTCAAAAGTATTTTGCTTCTGACTATTCATCTCCCAATCTACCTTCCCTTCTATCACAGCTTCCCTACCCCTTTCTTTTATCCCCTTCCCCTCCTCCTTTGCTGTACAGTAAGATATATTTTTCTATATCCAATTGAATGTTCATGTTATTCCCTTTTTGAGCCAATTCTGATGAAAGTAAGGTTCACTCATTCCCCCTCACCTCTCAGTCTCTTCCCCTCCACTGTAAAAGCTTCTTTTGCCTCTTTTATGTGAGATAACTCATCCCATTCTACCTTTCCCTTTCTCTTTCTCCCAGGACATTCCTTTCCCACCCCTAAAATGTATTTTGTTAGGTATCACCTCTTCATATTTGACTTATACCTGTGCCTCCTCTAATAATGAGGAGGTCTTATGAGTTACAAATATCATCTTCCAATGTAGGAATGTAAACAGTTTAAACTTATTAAATCCCTTATTATTTCCCTTTCCTGTTTACCTTTTTTATGCTTCTCTTGAGTCTTGTATTTGAATGACAGATTTTGTATTCTGTTCTAGTCTTTTCATCAATAAAGCTTGAAAATCCTCTATCTCATTGAATATCCATTTTCCCCCAAGGGGTTCGTAACAGCAATCAGTTTAGTAGATACTTAGCACTTAGTAACTTAGGGCTAAGTAGGAAAGGTGTGAGCTCTATATGGAAGGTGTGAGCCCTGTCCACTGTTGAAAAGGTGCGAACTCCCCTGCTGACACAGAAGAAGGGGATTGGCTGAGACAGGAGGCCAGTGTGTGTATATAAGCAAGAATTCCAGAGACAGAGAGAATTGGAATTTTCCTGTTGGAGGAAGCAGTATTGTCTCAGCATCTGGGAGCTGGGCTGTTGGACTGAAGAAGTGAGTTGGAGTTAGAAAGCGAGAGAGAGAGAGAGAGAGAGAGAGAGAGAGAGAGAGAGAGAGAGAGAGAGAGAGAGAGAGAGAGAGAGAGAGAGA
>CM053600.1:128344038-128363020 GCA_028646575.1 Pseudocheirus occidentalis | reverse complement strand
TCTCTCTCTCTCTCTCTCTCTCTCTCTCTCTCTCTCTCTCTCTCTCTCTGTCTCTCTCTCTCTCTCTCATATTTGATTAGCTCTTTAGTGTCCATAGATGGAATTATCTTTATCAAGCTGATTTTGGATCTCTATATATTGTCTCTCTCTTTGGAGTTCAATCCCATATCACCAATTGCTTTTTAGTCAAGTAAAATTGTTTGTCCTACAAGAATCATAAACTATCAATATGTCGAAAATATATCTCATCATCTTTCACTGAAAATTAATGTTTAAGCAGAAACAATTTCCATTTTAGAACAAAAAGTGTTCAAGCAATTATCTAGTGAGTATGTGTAATAATACACTGACCTCTATTAAGATATGAGCCAAGATAACCAGATAAAATGATAAGTAGGCAACTGATAAAATAACTCCTAAAAAGGGCATGAGAACACATCCACATCTCCTATGGTTATCTAAGAGTTCTATATGATACTCCGTTTTATTACAGAGCTTAAGAAATACTAACACTTTAACCATTCTTAGGAAAAATCATTTCATTTGGTTAGGAATTTCCCTAATAAGATTATAACCCCATAGAAACACAAAGAATATTTTACAGGGTAACCAGTATTATGATTTATTTCTATATATGCAGCTCTATTTATTTGACCTTGACTAATTTTCTCAAAGGCATAACTTCCTTGATAAATAAAGGAAAAGGCTCATGTCTTAAATTAGCCTGTTGCTTTCATATTTTGACAAGTGGTAAATTGAATCCTTAGCAAGGAAATGGAAGCTGGATTTTCTATTTCAAATAAACTGTTCCTAGGAAAATAATGAGAAGAAGAACCTCAAAAGTAATCCGGAACATAAACTTATTAACACTTTTCTTCTCTACAGAATACTCAGAAGTTTCTAGCAATGAAACTGAGACTGGAATCCACATTGTCATCATGAATTCTACACATGGTACAATTTGACGTAACTCTCTAAATTGGAATAGCTAATCACAGGTCATCCTGGAATTCTGTCAAACAGGAAATGTTCAAGATAGCAAACTCAAGTAAACAGAAGCAATACTTGTATATAATGTTGACTTGTGGTGTTTATGAAAATGCAGTTTAATAAGTGATCTGTGGGACATTGGAGAAGATAGTGTCTACAGCAACAAATCAACTGAGACATTTAATTCAACCCCTCCATTTTACAGATGAGGAGACCAGAGAGGAGAAATGATTTGCATAAGTTATATAGGTTCCTAGTCACAAAGAGTGTTACAAATCTATATCATCTGATAGCACCAAATGGCAAAATTAAAAGATATTTTAATAAATTGGAAATAACTTGTTCTCAATGTCATGGTCATTCCTGAATCAGCAGTCTATGTATAGTTAGACCATCAATTGATTAGAGTAAAAACCAAAATTAGCACAAAATTGGAAACAAGATTAAAAATGAAGGAAAAAATTCCTTGCAGTTAAAACAACTCTAATTTGGCTTGTGTAAAACATAGGCTGTTTCTCTCAAAATTGGAAAGAGATGTAGAAACAAACATTGTTCCTGATGATAATCATTTACAAAGAACTCTAAGTATGTGAATAAATTTTCACATTGAGCAAAAAATAACCTAAAAAAATATCTTCTACCAGTAAACATTTGATCTGCTAGTTAAGCAGTGATACTCAGCTAATCAAAGGCATCCTAAAGGCATTTAAGGATAAAAGCAGAACGATAGACCATAGATGAAAAAATATCTATCAAAAACAACAATTTTAATACCATCAAAGATTATGGAGATGCTCTATTCAAACTCTCATAATACACCCTCCAGTTTGCATAATGAAGTAGAAATTAATCTCTCCTTTGTATATGCAAAAACATATATATTTATATTAACATATGTAATATTTATATTATAATCCTGTCATACGATCATTTTATACACATATACACATGTATGTATGCATGCATATAATGTGTGTAATAAAAGTAGACGAGATCATGTAGATCCATGAGTAGATCCATGCTAGATATCATAACAATTAGAAAGCAATAAGTTTCTGACTCTAAAAGAATAAAATAGAGAAAAAGATACCAAGTACTCAGCGAAAACTCATGTTTCATATTATCACCAAAAATATGTTACTAGAGAATATCAATAACTACCAACCCATACGCCAACATTCCAAAATATTATGAGAATATCCTGAGCATATAAAGATGGCTCTGCTGATGAAAGTGTGAAGGGAGAACACATAGACTTTCACAAATATTCTATAACAAACCACAATTTTTCCAGTAGTAAGATATTCCACTAAGAAGAATAGGCAATACAGGACATCACTTCACTTATTCCTTTTGTTTTGTTTTATTTTGTTTCTATAGAAACATCACCAGATATACCAGAACAAAAAATGCTACCATACAGGCTCTCTGCCATGAAGATATCTGTCTCTCAAGCAAATATCACCACACACAATTTTTTGAAAGTTGTAACAACAGAAATAATTTTAAGAAGTCTCTGATTAGTAATAAAACTTTTCTTTGCTGCCATTACAGATGTCCAATTCAAAGCCCAAATGGTAGAGTGGTTCCCTATCTACAGTGAGATTCTATCAATTCATGCAATTATGGAAGACATTTTAATGGCCATATCAAGTCACAAATCATGGAAGAAATTCCTGTTAGATTGATAATAAACCAAAATGGTTTTGCCTAATTATGTTTTTTTTAAAGTTACAACTAGAAGAATAATGTCCATTGTTCAGAAAACTATATGAAATTAGATGAACAACCCATTACCAGTCCCTCAATTTTAGTGCCTTCCTTATGTTAATTATTTCCTATTTATGCTGAATATAATTTATATTATACATTTGTTTACATATTGTCTTCTCTATTAGATTTTGAGCTCCTTGAGATCAGTGACTAGGTATATCTACATCCAGAGAAAGAACTAGAGTCTGAATGCAGTTTGAAGGGAACTACTCTCTCTCTGTCTCTCTGTCTTTCTTTCTCTCTCTCTCTCTCTCTCTCTTTTGTTTTGTCCCTTCTTACTCATTGTTGACTCCATTGTCAATAATCCTTCTATACAACTAGACTAATGTTTAATGTGAAGGTATTTGTAGAACTTATATCTGAATGCATGCTGCCATGGGGATGAAGCAAGAGGAGAGAGGGAGAAAATTTGAAACTCAAGGGATACTGGAACTGAATGTTGTAAACTAAAAGTAAATAAATAAATTTTCAAGAAAAGATCAGCGACTTAATTTTGCCTCCTTTTATAACCCTAACACTTAGCACATTTCCTGGCACATAGTAAGTACTTAATAAATATCTATTGATTAAACCCCCAATGTTTATCTTTCTGTTTTTTGGTTAAAGTAGACAATGAGCTGAGAACATACAGAAAAGGAGTAAAGCAGACTACATTGTTTTTGAAAAAAAAAATACATACTTCTTTTAATGATTTTAGTCTTGACAATGAAAGATTGATTTTTAACATATATTCTGATAGTTCAAGTCATTAACTACAATTTCTGAAGTAGGGAGGTTGGGTATCTCACAATGAACAGGGGGAAATCACATGGTGGTTGTAAGCAAACTATGACATATTAAAAAAGGAGGGATTATGCATGTTAGGTAATATATATCATCAGAGAATTGTAGGATAAAGAATTTTTTTTAAAGATTAGACAATGGCATAAAGGAAATGGGGAGAAATTTAAATACCCACATATTGGAATCTTTAAAAAATGAAAATAATGTTAGGAAAACATGGCATATTGGATGTATTCACAGGGTAAATTTTCAGCAGGACATGAAGAAGAGCTATGTAAAATAAATAGCATCATTGCCTACTTGTTTTGTTAGAAGGAAAATCCACATTGATGATATTATATATCCATTGAGTTGGCCAGGTTGGTTATCAATGGTATCAAGGATATTTGTTTTCTACCATTACAATGGACATGTAATCTTTTTTTCTTATCCTTTGTTGTGTAGCTCTTAAGAATTTTTGAATATGTTGTTGTTTATGCAAAGTACAGTAATAAAGAACAATACATCACTGAGGAAATCCACTTATTATTGAGATGAGAGAGAACATAAACAGAAGCAAGTTAGAGTTGAAAGTTTTTTTAAAGCATTTTCTTGAGAGAAGCTCAAAACATTTCAAGTACTTTGTTGTTTACTTTTATAATACCTTAATCATTTATATTTTTAAAATATGGAAACAAAAGTAGGGAAATTTAATCCCAAATCATCAAAAATGGGAACGATATTAAAGATCATTAAGTCCAGCTTCATTTCTAGTAGTCATTCATCAAGTCAATCAATAAACTTTTTTTTAAGTCTACTATATGTCAGGCACTATTGTTAAACTCTGGGGGTATGAAAAAAAAGGCAAAAAGATACTTCCTGCTCTGGAAAGAGCTCACAGAAGAATGAGTGAGAAAACAAAAGATCAATTTAAAAAACACACATATGTACAGATCTATCTATCTATCTATATCTATGTATAGATATATACATGCAAGCATTTATGATTCATATATACATGCATGTATGTATTAGAAATAATCAATAGAGGGGAAGTCTTGAAATTAAGTGAGAGCTGAAAATTATATGAAACAAGGAAGCCAGGAAGAAAAGATGATGGAGAGAATTAGAAGCATAGGAGACAGCCAACAGAAATATCTAGAATTCAGAGACAAAGTAGCTTATGAGAGGAACAGCAAGGAGGTCAGGGTTGTTAGACTGAAGAGTATGTAGTAAGATGTCAAAAAACCCTCATTTTTTGGGATATGACATTATCAAAGGAGGAAGTAATGTCAAAACAAACCCTAGAGCAACAGAATCCACAAAAATGTGGGGTGGGTGAAATAATTTTTCATCCCAAGAAGACACAGAAGTTGAGTAGGAAATTTCTGTTTCACTGAGGTAAGAGTAGAGTATGGGCCATGTCCCAGCAAATGAGTAACAGCCCTTGGGGCCAACTGACTCAACAGCTGCAGCAGCAGATTCCAGAGCTCTCAGACCAAAAATAGTAAGGAAATCAGACAACTCTTCAGAAGGACATCATAGGAGTGCTTTTACTGGTACTGAGTGCAAAACTCTGTTGCGTTGTCTATATATCTACAGTTACAGTCACAGGGCAAGATCGAGCATTAGCATGTCAAAACTTGTGGGAGGGAGAGGGAACCCTGGTTCCAGGGTGGAAGAGAGTACTTGTAGTTGCTCACAAAACAGTGAAGAGGTCAGGAGAATAGTAAACACACCTCTCCTTATATCATGCCACCTTGGAGAAACTAACATTTTACATAACCCCAAGACTAGCTTTGAAAATAGCTGCACCAAAAAAAACCAAACAAACAAAAAACCGAACAAACAAAGAAACAAACAAAAAACAAGCTTGGGAAAGTAGCCAGAAGCAAAGCTCAATTTTAACATCAAGAAATATTCTGGAAAAATGAGGCAACAACAAAAAGAGAACTCAACCATACAAATTTACTAAGGTAACAGGGAAAACCAAAACACAGTCTCAGAAGGAGAGAACAAAGTCAAAACTGCTACATCTAAAGTTCAAAGAAAAAAATCTGAATTGATCTCAGACCTAAAAAATAAAATTCCTGGACGATGTCAAAAAGATTTTAAAAATCAATAAAAGAAATAGAGGAAAACTGGGAAAAGAAATGAGTGATATAAGAAAATCATTAAAAAAAAGTCAACATGATAAAAGAGGCACAAAAAACACTGAAGTAAATACACTTAAAACAAATAAACAATATGTCAGATGATAAAAGACGGATAAAATTTCTCCAAAGAGAATGTTTTTAAAAATTAGAATTAGGCAGTGTAGAAATTAATCAATCAATGATTCATCAAGAAACAAGCAAACGAAAGCCAAAAGAATGAAAAAAAAGAGGAAAATGAGAAATATTTCATTTGTAAAACAATTCAACAGGAAAATAGGGGAGATAATTTAAGAATTATTACCTTTTCTCAAACCTAAGAACAGAACAAAGAATCACAATATCACCTTTTAAGTACTTATCAAGGAAACTGTGCTGATATTCGAGAACCAGAGAACAGAGTAAAATGGCAATTGAAAGTATCCATTGATCATGTCCTAAAAGAAATCCCATAATGAAAACTCACAGTAATATTTCAGTGAAATTCCAGAGCTCCCATGCCAAGGAAAAAATATTGCCAGGAGCCAAAAAGAAATAATTTAAATATTATGGAGCCACAGTCAGGATAACACAAAATTTAGAAGCTATTACATTAAATAGCTGTAAGTCTTGGAATGTTATGCTGTGGAAGGTAAAGGAGCTCGGATGATAATGAAGAATCATGTACCCAGCAAAATGGAGTATAATTCTTCAAAAGAACGTGGAGACGTTAATGAAATAGATGACTTCCAAGCATTCCTGATGAAGATTAGAGCTGAATTTAAAAAAAAAAATGACTTTCAAATACAAGGCTCATGAGAATAATAATAAAAAAAATAAAACAGGAAAGGGAAATAATGCAGGATTCAATAAAATGAAATTGTTTATATTCTTATGTGGGAGGATGATATATGTAACTCCTAAGAGGTAAAATTAGGTAAATTACCTCATATATGAGATACATAGTGGACCTTTAACAGTATATGGAAAGATGTAGGAGGTAGGGGAAGCACTTCAACTTTATTCTCATTTAAATTATATCAAAGAGGGAATAACATACACATTCAGTTGCATTTAGAAATCCATTTGGCCTTATAGAAAAGTAGGAAGGGAAGGGAACAAATAAAGGGAAGGGGGAGGACTGACAGAAGGGAGGGCAGGTTGGGGGAGGAAGTAATCAGAAGCAGAACACTTTTGAGAATGAACAAGGTTAAGAGAAGATAGAATATGGGGGGAAAATGAGTATAGGGAAATACACACAGTGATTATGATTGTAAAAACATTTTCACAGCAAATTTCTCTGACAAAGACCTCATTTCTCAAATATATAGGAAACTGAGTCAAATTTAGAAAAAAAAATAAGAGCCATGCTCCAATTGATAACTGATAAAAGGATATTAACAGGCAGTTTTCAGATTAAGTTATCAAAGCTATCTATAATCATATTTAAAATTCTCTAAATTACTATTGATTAGAGAAATACACAATTAAAAACAACTCTGAAATACCACTTCGCACCTATCAAATTGTCTATTATGCCAAAAATGGAAAATGACAAATATTGGAGGGGATGTGGGAAAATTGAGATACTAATAAGCTATCGAGGGAGTTGTGAATTGATTAAATCATTCTGGGCAGCAATTTGGAACCATTCCCAAAAGAATATAAAGCCATGCATACCTTTGACCCAGCAGTACCACTATTAGGTCTTTAACCCAAAGAGATAAATAAAAGAGGACCTATACATACCAAAATATTTATAGCAGCTCCTTTTGTAGGGGCAAAGTACTAAATTTAAAGAATATCCATCAAGTAGGGACAGACTGAACAAATGTCATTTGTGATTGTGATGGAATACTATTGTACTATATTCAATGATGAGAAGGATGCTCTCAGAAAAACCTGGAAAGACTTACATGAAATAAGCAGAACCAGGAGAACATTGTACACAGTTACAGCAATATTATATGATGATCAATTGTGAATGACAACAATTTTCAACAATACAATGATCCAAGATAATTCTGAAGGACTTAGGATGGACAATGCTATTCATTTCCATAGAAAGAACTGATGGAACCTGAATGCAGGTTGAAGCATATTTTTTAAAAACTTTCTCTTTTTTGGCTTGTTTTTTTCCTTTCAAAACATGACTAATATGAAAATGTGTTTTGCTTTACTGCACATGTATAAACTATATCAAATTGCTTGCCTTTTCATTGAGGAAGAAGTAACAGGAGGGAGAGAATTTAGAACTTATTTTTTAAGTGAATGCTAAAAAGTGTTTTTAGATGAAATTGAGGGAAATATTGAATATTAAAATAATTAAGACTGAAAAGGGGGTGACAGAAGGTTGTGAAAGGTTTTAAATGTCAAACAGAGTTTTATATTTTACACTTGATCTAAGAGGAAAAGTGACACTAGTTTTTCTTGAGTGGAGAGAATGGGTCAGAACTGCAGCTGAGGATCAGTTGGAGAAGAGAGTGACTTGTGGCAGGAGACCAACGAGCTGACTCTTGCATTAATCCAGGTATGACATCATAAAAATGTACTAACATGATAGCAGTGTCAGAGGAGAGAGAGGAGCATATTTGAGAGAGTAGCAGAAGTAAAATGCAAAGGTCTTGGAAACAGACTGAAGATGAAAGGTAAACAAGATTAAAAAGCTGGGTAGAACACCTAAATTCTGAGGTTGAATGACAAGGAGGATGATGGTGCCTTGATTATTTGTGAAGTTGTAGGATTTGGGGAAAGGGGAAGAAAATGAGTTGTTTTCAACATGAGTTTAAAATAGTTATTTAACAGACATTTTGAGATGTTCATTAGGCAGCTGGGATTGTAAGCCTGGAAGTTAGAAGGGAATTTTGGGTCAGATATGTAGACCTGAGAATCCTCAGCATAGAGTTAATAATTAAAAACATGGAAGCTGAGGAGCTCGCCAAGTGAAATAATATAGAGGAAGAAGAAAAGAGTATCCAGGGACAGATTGTTTTGGGGTAGCCACCCTTAACAGATGTGCCCTAGGACTAAAGAACAGCAAAAGAAACTGAGAAGCAGTGAGAGAGCAGGAATAAAGTCAGGCTAAAATATTGTCCTGAAAAATCTAGAGAGAAGAATATCAAAGAAAAAGGATGATTAGAATCATCAAAGACTTTAGGACTATCAAGAAGGATGCAGGTTTTCAAAAGCTATTAGAATTATTTATTTGGAGATCATTGGTCATTTTGGAGAGAATAGTTTCAGGTGAATGATGAAGTAAGAAGCTAGACTTTAGCTAGAGTTAAGAATAGAGTGAGAGAAAAGGAGACACAAATATTAAATGCAGGTGGCCTTCTCAAGACGTTTAGGCACAAAATGGAGAAGTGATTTTGGACAACAGCTAGATGGGATGAACAGATCAAGAAGGTTTTGTGTGTGTGTGTGTGTGTGTGTTTGTGTAGAGAGAGAGAGAGAGGAGCACATCTATAGGCAATAGAAAATCAGTCATTAAACAGAGAGAGACAAGGTAATTGAGAAAAGGGGGAGTTTGCCACAGAAAACAGGTTGGAATAAGATTACATACATTTAGAGTGGTTAGCCTCGACCAAAAAAAGGTCCAACTCTTCATGTAAGACAAATATAAAGGAGGAGATGAGAGCAGAAGGTTCCTGAGCAATGTAATCTGAGTAGGAAGGAAGAATAGGAAGCTTTCAAAAAATCACCTCAATTTTTTTAGGGAAATTTGAGACAGAATTCTCAGCTAAGTAGATGGAACAAGCGAGGAAGGTTTGAGGAGGGAAAAACCACTGTGATGAGCAAAATAGTTAATTTGGGAGAGATAAAAGAATTGCCTTGTAGTCAGGATTCAAGTAAGATTACATAACATAATTTGTAGTGGACCCAGTCAGCAGTTTCATAATTTTCTCCAACTGTATTCACTAATGTATCATTAATAACAAAGGCAGCAGATGGTTATGTGGAGTTGTTTTTCAGTCATGTCTGACTCTTTGTGACCCCATTTGTTGTTCTTTGTACAAAAATGCTGAAGTGATTTGCCATTTTTTTTTCTCTATTTCATTTTACAGTAGAGGAAATTGAAGCAAACAGAGTTAAGTGACTTGCCCAGGGTCACAAAGATAATAAATGTCTGAAGCCAGATTTGAACTTGGAAAAAAACAGTCATCCTGATTTCCAGTCCAGTATTCTATCCACTGAGCCACCAAACCACACAGATGGTTGAACAATCCCAGCCTAAAGTTTACCAGGGCAAGATTGCCAATAGAATAAGGGAGCAGGGGGACTCTGGAGAGCAGAAGAATGTAAAACTGAATTGGTCAAGATGAGGAAGGAGGGCATTTAGCCAGTACCAGGATCATTACCTGGGAAAGAATTCAGCAATCAACAATTTGGAGGCCATGGTAAGAAAGAAAAACACAGTTTGAGGGTTTCCACACAGTCACAACAGTTATATTTCTAAGCTGT
Organism: Pseudocheirus occidentalis; assembly: GCA_028646575.1. Taxonomy (NCBI): domain Eukaryota; kingdom Metazoa; phylum Chordata; class Mammalia; order Diprotodontia; family Pseudocheiridae; genus Pseudocheirus; species Pseudocheirus occidentalis. Next base: position 128,352,902 of record CM053600.1, on the reverse strand, counting down.
GCAATGTAGCACAAATCATTTAACTAAATTTAAGTATCTATTTAACTAAACCTAAGTATCTCCATAAAATAAGGAATAATAAAAAAATGTAAGATATATCTCACAGGATTGTCAAGAATTAACTGTAAACCTTTAAGGACTATATAAATTGCAGCTATTATTATTTTAATTATTACTGTTACCATCAACATTATACCCTTTTTGGGGTGTTGTAGGAAAAAGAACATCAGATCCAAAGTCAGAAAATGAGTTCAAATCTAGAATACCCTTTTCCATGTATCTAAAACTGGACAAATTATTTAATTTCTGTAGGCCTCAGTTTTCTCATATTCAAAATAAAGTGATAGGATTTGATGACTTCTAAATTTTTTAAGATTCCCTACAGGCCTAAACCTATGATCATCCATGAATTTGTCTTGAAGCAGATAAGTGAGTTTCCAAGAAAACATGTAGCTAGTTAATGGCAGCCAAGACTAAACATGTCAGAGTCAGGGTCAAGATTAGAAACTGGATTTACTAACTTAAAGTCAAGAATTGTAGCTGAACTGCAGTAACAGCAGTAATAGTAATAAAAATAATAACAAAGACACAGATCACCACAACTAATAGTTGCCTTCAGAGGGCAGATGAAGTGCCTTAGAATTATACTAGCTGTGTCATCCTGGGCAAAATCACTCATCTTCTTAATGACCCAGGGTTCTCTCTAAGATTATACCTTGCAAAAAAGTTTCTTTAAAAAAAAAGAAAATTTCTGCATGTGTAATTCCCTATGCCAATGAAACTACAGGACTACACCATTTACACAAAGCTTTAAGGACTCATAGGTCTAACATTTACATAGAGCTTTAAGGTTTGCTGGGTGCTCTGCAGATATCATTTCATTTGTCCCTCACAATAGCCCTCTGAGCTAGGTTCCATTACTAGCCCGATTTTAAGATGAAGAAATTAGGACTCCTAGAGGTTAAATAACTTGTTCAAGGTAGAATTTAAACATAGGAATTTCTAATGATAAGCCATTCTAAACACTATCCCACTTCTCAAAGAACTGACATATTGGAGGCAAAATCCTGAAGGCATTGAAAATATTCCTTTAAAACATAAAAAAATCCTAATATTTTAAATATCAATAACCACATTTTAATATAATGATTTTCCTTTGTAATCCTGTACATTTCATTTTATACATTAAAATCATTCTGAGGAGTGGTCCATAGGCATCACCAGATTTCTGAAGAGGTCCATGACACACAAAAAGGTTAAGAGTTTCTGCTTAAAACATACATATTTTTGTATATTTTGGCATGCTAATGTTCACCTCCCCACTATTTCCAGAATGTGCCACCTGCACTCTGATCATCCTTCTCAGACCTCTCATAACAAAAACATCTGGACTCTTTCTTTCCCTGGACTCTGAAAAGAAAGCTTTTACTTTTTCTCAGACCCTATCTTTCTTGACCAATCTGGAGCATTTAGCATTGCAGATCATGACCACTATCTGCTAGGTAATGAAATGGAAAGAGTTCTGGATCTGGAGTCAGGAAAATATGAGTTCAAATCCAGCATTAGATATTGACCACTGTGACCCTCGACAAATCATTCATCCTTTATCTTGCCCCAGTGCTCTGGCCAGCGCAGCTAGTGGACTAGCAAGCGGCAAAGAAAAGAGTCAGGGATGTAATGCATAGAATGTTTATTACATATCCATTTCATACAGAGAAAACAAATGTTTCTTAGTCTTTATATACTTTGCTTCAAAGGGGTCTCTGTGGCTACAAGGTCACTACAAGCCTAGGAAGCTCTCCAAAAAGAATGAGGACAATATATCCAGACCCTCCTAGTTCCTGCCTGTCGAGAACACTGTTTGATTTGCACAGTTTATGAATGAACTGTGTCCTGCTAACAGGGCAAGGCACATGTCAGCACACACTCCAAACAATCGTTACCAGTAAACATGTATCCAAGGGGAAGGGGAGCATTCTGTTGAGGCCTTTCAATCCTCACAAGTTCTCTAAACCTCCCCCTTTCTGCTTATTCACTGGAACGATCTGGGTTTAAATGAAAATTGTAAGTCATTTGTCTTAGTAAGTATAACACACAGGAAATGGGGGAGGGCTGTTAGAAAATATAACACAGTGCAAGTGTAATTCCAAGTCCCAGAAAATTCAGCAGTTATTGCATAAAACCAGGCAAAATACCTTGAGCTCTCTGTATCCAATCAACAATTTTTTGAGCTGAGGTACTAGGTACCGTATTTTTATGACTTTCTTGTTCTATTATAAAAGCAAACTTTTCTAATTCTTCAGTAACCAAAGAAGCATTATGATTACCTCACAACCCATTAAGATGATGCCTTATCTGTGTGATTTTATATTCTGTTTCATTATACAACTTGTTAATCATACAAAAATATGTATATCAATATGACTAGCACAGCCAGTAGGCTAGCAAGAGGTGAAGAAAAGAGACAAGGGGTAATCCACAGAATGTTTATTACACCCCAATTTTTTTCATTTGTGAAATGCTGATGACAATAGCATCAGCCTCCCAAAGGTTGTTGTTAGGATAAAATGAAATATTTTTTGTAAGGTGCTTTGCAAACTTTAAAACACAACATAAATGTTAGGTATTATCAAAATTATTTTTGTCAGAGGTAGTGATAGGTAAATTGTCTTGCTTGATTGTGTTTTATATTCCTGCTATTTAGCAGAGTGTCTGGTACATAGCAATGATTTAAACATCCTTTTTTTCAGTCATAATTTTTTTCTTATAATTTCATATGTGTATGTTTTCATGATTTAATGTAGAAAGCAATAGACTTGGGTTTGAGGCCTGGCTCCAATAATCAGTAGCTACATGGCCATGAGAAAGTCATTCTGAGGCTCAATTTTTTTTCATTTGTAGAATTTTTGTTTTTCATATTTCCATAGCCCAGCACTGAACATGGTACTTAGCAGGGGAACCTTACATACTTGTCGAATTAAATTGAATCTGTAATTGTGGAAAATAATGCTAACATTTCTACTTCCCAGAGTTGTTGTGGGAGGGCAATTTGTAAAATTTTAAATATATTTTTAACTACATATGTATAATTATTATCTCTCAAAATAAATTTCTTCTCAAAGGATAGACCTTTTCATTTTAATTTTATTTGTATCCCTAATAACATGAAATATAGTGTTCTAGATTAGGTGGTTAAATTCTTGTCAACTATTAGACATTTTTACTGCAGTGATGACGTGAGGGTTTTTGCCATACCAATAGATGTAAGAGTAAAGGTGCCTTCAGCTAGGAAATACTTAGATTTGTTAAATTTTAGAATTTCAAACATCTTAGGGACAACTCAGTACAAGATTTCACATCATAAGAAAACTAAGGTTCTAAAATGATAAATGATTCTGTCTAAAATCATAGAGCAGACACTGAAATAAGACCTGTAATTCTTAGTCTCCCACTCCAATACTCCTTCCACTATACCTCATTACCTCTTTCTCACCAATTATTTTGTTCTCTCTGGTCCATTGATCCTCCACTATGCTAAAAGAACTGACATCCAAAGTTGTTGGTTTGTTTGTTTTTTTGTCTTCAGAAAGAATTTTAAGATTCTAGGATTTTGTGGTTTTAACTAGTATGTTTGAAAATTAGTTTACATATACACTTTTTTCAGTACAGAAAATGTGTACAGACCATTTAGATTCACAATGAAGGAGTATTTTAAGCTATTTCTTAGGATTAGAGATAAATAATTGGAATAGACCATAGAGGCCATCTACTCTGAACCTCTTATTTTAGAAATCCATAGAAGGTAAATTGCGTGCCCAAGGTCATATAAGATAATATATGGCAGAGTCATAATAGCATCTGTAGATACAGGTGAATTTTGGAGTCTGGGATGGCAGCACAAACATTCTCAGCTAATGATTATCCAAAAGCGGGAGATTATCAATTTATGAACGTGAAAGTACATGTCTTGTAGTGATGCATGAGGGATGTTCTTTCTATTCCTCACAATTGTCATATTTATTATTGTTTGTCTACTCTTTTAGTAACTTTCCTATAGGTGGAACATAGTGGTCTGGGGGCTATCTGGGGAAGAAAGAATAAACATGCCTATCTGGTCATTCTGTGGCTGAGAAGCACCCCCTTCCTAGTGGTCCTTCATTGGTCAGAGTTCTGTGGGGTTTGTTGGGCCAGGTGGATCAAGGGATATGACAAGGAAGTGAGGGGTTTGTGCTATTGTGTAGATGTAAGGATGCTTTTCTCCATTCATCCCATCACTGCACCTATGGTTGGACCTTCTTTCTTGAAATCCACTTGCCTTCCTCCTAATCCCTTTTGGAGCTTAGTCTTGCTTTCTTGGATATGATTCCCCTGTCCCCCACCTTTTGCTCTCAGGGCCAAGGCAGTTATATCTCTTTTTTAGTCCTTAGTAAATGCTTATATGATTCAAAAGTGAACTCATTCATTATTTTTAATATCAAAAACATAAATAAGTGGTAATGGGGTGAAACACAGCAAAGATGGCAAATAAAAGCAAGGATTTGCCTGAGATATTCCCCAAACTCTTTCAAATACCTTCAAAAATGACTCTAAATAAATTCTAGCATGGCAGAACCCACAAAAAAATGGAGCAAAAATTTTTTTAGCTCAAGACAAGTTAAAAGGTGGCAGGAAAAGTATGTTGCACCACACTAAGAGAATATGGTCCAGTTCAAGCAGAACCAGCACAAACTTTGTCCCAGCAAACCAGGAGCAGGCCTAGAGGTGATTGAATCAGTGGCAACAGTGCCCACAAATAGTACGGAATTGGACAATGGATCAGAAGAACACAAGCATCCCTCATTTGGGACTAGTGGCAGAACTCTGTTGCATTGTCTTTACTTTGATCTGGGTTGCATTATTGAGTCTTAGTTCCAGTGCAAGAAAGAATACTAGTACAGCAGTGTCTGTTGCTTCAGGAGAGCAGGGACCCTGGTCACTCTTCCAGGGCTGAAAAGAGTATTTGTGGTCACTTACAAAGCAATGTACACTACAGTATTGAACACACCCCTCCCTAAATCATACCACCTCGGAAGAGCTAAAACTTAAAAGCCCCCAGGATTACCTCCTAAAATAGTTGTGCGCACACACACAAAAATAAACAATTGTCTGATTTATTTGAGAAGCAGAGTCCCACCTTGGCACAGAGTTAAAAGTAAAGAAATAGGTTAAAAAATAAGCAAACAACAGAAAAAATATATGACCATAGCAAATTGCTATAGTGACAAGGAAGATCAAAACACACACTCAGAAGAACACAGCAAAGTAAAAATTCCTTCATCTAAAGCCTCCGAGAATAGTAAGAATTGGTCTCAAGCCATGGAAGAGCTCAAAAAGGATTGTAAATCAAGTAAGAGAGATAAATAAAAAAAATGGGAAGGAAAATGAGAGTGATGGAAGAAAATCATGAAAAAAGAATCAACAGCTTGGTCAAGGAGGCACAAAAATCCTGAATGAAATAACACCTTAAAAACAGAATAGACCAAATGGGAAATGCTGTCCACATCCAGAAAAAGAACTTTGGCATCTGAATGAATATGGAAGCATAATATTTTCTTCCTTTTTGTTGTTGTTATTGTTTGATTTTGTTCCTTCTTTCTCATGGATTCTCAGGTTAGTTCTAATTCTTCTTTACTGCATTACTAAAGTAAAAATATTTTTAACACGAATGTATATAGAGAGCCCATATCAGATTTCACGCTGTCTCAGAGAGGGGGGGAAAGAGAAGAGGGAGAGAAAATTTAAATCTCAAAATTTTATGTAAGTGAATGTTGAAAAATTAAAAATTAATTAGTTAATTAAAAGAAATAATGATCAGGATTCTCTCAGAAAAAATGGAAAGGCTTACATGAACTGAAGCAAAGTGAAATGAGCAGAAACAGGAAAACATTGTACACAATAATAGTGACATTCATTGTGTGATGATTTCCTATGAATAACAGGTATTCTCAGCAATACAGTGATACAGGACAATTCCTTAGTGCTTATGGTGAAAGGCATTGTCTATTTCCAGAAAAAAAGAACTAGTAGAGCCTAAATGCAGATCTAAGATACTTTTTCTTTATTTTTTGTCTGTGTTTTCTTTCACAGAATGACTTATGTGGAAATATGTTTCACATAACTACACCTGGATAACATATCCAATTGCTTGGCTACTGAAAGAGGAAGGAGAGGGGAGGGGAAGAGATGGGAGGAAAAGATAATTTGGGACTCAGAATTTGGAAAAAATGTTAACTTTGTTATTACTTGTAAGTGATAAAAAAGAAATATCAAATAAAACTTTAAAAAAGAGTTAATAAACTAAGGTACTACCTCATGTGGACATGGGAAAAAATGACAATAACATATTGTCTATAAAATACTTTAGAAACATTAAAGCAACATGTAATTGTCAGCTTGCCTTATCCCCTAATCAGTATCCCTGAAAAATAGCCATCTATCTTTGACCTGAAGAGTCATTGAAAAATCATTGTATTTCAAGGCAGAACATTCTTCTTTGAGGTAGATGTAGTTTTTAGAAAGTTCTTTTTATATTGAACTAACTTCTGCATATTGATGCCAGTTTAGTTCAATTCAAATCAACAAAAACATTAAGAATCTATAAAGCTAAATAATTTTTAAAAATAATCTTTGAAACACTGTTCTAGGGACATTAATGAAACAATCTGCTTTCATAGAGCTAAAATCCTACATGTCACACTCTACAGGCCTGACTAAAGACATGGCCCAACTCTTTATGTTGTATCAATTCTTTAAGTAAATAAAAATTGGGAGCAGCTAGGTGGTGCAGTGAATAGGGCACTGGCTCTGGGGTCAAGAGGGACTGAGTTCCTATCTGGCCTCAGACTTAACACTTATTAGCTATGTGACCTTGGGCAAGTCACTTAACCCTAATTGCCCTGCTTTCCCCCCTGCAAAAAGAAAGAGAAAGAAAGATAGAAAGAAAAAAAGGAGATAAATAAATAAATAAAATTTCAAAAATATCTCCTGTTAGTTTTATCTTTTCTGAGCTAAATATATCCTTTTTATTTTGGAAGATCTGTACTCATACTGGATGGTTTTAAATGCTTTATTCCCTTTATTTTATAATTGAAGGGACTTCAATTTCTTAGTGCCTTCCTTCAGTGGTTTGCACAGAACTGGACACAAAATTTCAGTGGCATTATGATAAAGACCAAAGGGTATTATAACATGACCATAACCTTCCTCATTTTGATTATTATATGTATACCTTGTGAATTATTTTGGATGTCCATTAAAGGAAATGGATCCTGAGTGTTTTAGAAAGGGGAGGTGAGATTTAAGTGAAATTCTGTATCTTAGGCTTTCTGATTTAGCCTCATCAGTTTGTGGAGGAAAGAAGATAGAATTGTAGGGAAACATACTTTGGGATAGTGTGTGGTGTGAAGGATTAAAAACTTTGTTTTAATCATTAAACTTTGAAAGAAAAATAACTCAGTCATCGATTGAGACTGTTTTCTATTCCCTATTTAGATAAGTTCTAAATATGCTATCAATCCTCAATGAATAATAATAAAATTCATTTAAAGAGAACACTTAATGAAAAGTTAATGAAGAAAACACCTGCCTGTTCAATTATAGCCTTCACCTGAGAATCAATAGACACAAAGTGGCATTTATTATTATACGAATTCTATTGATATCAAAAGCAGGAGAATTGTTTGTTGTTACCTATTCATTTCAAATATATGCTCTGAAGAGTTCAAAGTGGAGGGGGTGGGTGGAAGATGGAGAACAGTTAAAATGGTAAACCCCAAGCTGGAAACAAGAATAAACAATAGATTCTTCTCTGGACCTTGATCCATACTTGGAGAACCTGGGTTAGAATTTCAGTTCCGTAGATAGTATGGGGCATTAGAAAGAATGCTGAATTTGAATTCATAGGACCTGAATTCAAATCCTTACTCTTCCACCGACTAGCTCTGTCTTCTTACATTAATCACTTAATCTAGATCTCAGTTTCCTCAACTGTAAAAAAAGTAGTTGGACTAATGAATATTTAATTGACTTGAAGTCTCATACAAATTAGCTCTTTTTAATCATTCAGCACAGATAGCACAAATTTTCTTCAAAGGCAGTGGTTCTCAACCTTCCTAATGCCACCACCCTTTAATACAGTTCTTCATGTTGTGGTGATCCCAAACCATAAATTTTTTTTGTTATTGCTTCATAACTGTAATTTTGCTACTGTTATGAATCATGATGTAAATATTTGGTATGCAGGCTGTATTTTCATTGTTACAAATTAAACATAACCCACAGGCTTAGAACCGTTGCTCTAAGGCATCATCTAGCTCTTGCTCTGTGCTCCTTTGAGCCACTGCAACCTTGGATAAGTCACTCCCCTTCTAGGATCCCTCTCAGCCTTAATTTCTTATCTATAAAATGAGAGCATTGGACTAGAACACTGATCTCCAAAGTGAGGGTCTCTGATGTCTGGGAAGTAATCGAATGACCCCAAAGAGTACCTGATTGAAAAAGAAGTCACATTACACTCTTCTTAACAGCCAATCATCTCTAGATATCACCACTGCAACCACTCAAACTCCCTTTCCACCTTTTTTAGGTTTCTACAATCACCCCAATACTCATTGCTGCCTCGAGGTGAGTATTTCATAAGGGTAATGACATTATCTCAAGTCAGATACCCTGTATCAATAATGAGATATTCACAACACCCATGATGGTTATGAATATGCTGGCATAGTTTTGGATCACAAAATGTAGCAAACTCTCCACATGGAAGGCAGAACCAAGGTCTTTATTCGGAAACCATAACACTGAGTCCCAAAACCAGAAGGACAAGT
>CM053600.1:128324463-128337130 GCA_028646575.1 Pseudocheirus occidentalis | reverse complement strand
AGTTCACAACCCTATCAGCAATGTATTAATGTTTCAATTTTCCCATATTTTTTCCAATATCTATCATTTTCCTGTTTTGTCATGTTAGCCAATCTGATAGGTATAATTTTATACCTCAGAGTTGTTTTGATTTGCATCTCTCTAATCAATACTAATTTAGAGCATTTTTCATGACTATAGATAATTTGAATTTCTTCCTATGAAAACTGCCTATTCACATCCTTTCATCATTTTTCAATTGGAGAATATCTTCTATTCTAATAAATTTAACTCACTTCTCTAAGAATCTTAGAAATGAGGCCTCTAACAGAAACACTAGTTGTAATAATTCTTTCCCAGTTTTCTGTTTCCCTCCTTATCTTGATTGCATTCACTTTGTTCACACAAAATTTTTCAGTTTAATGTAATCAAAATGATCCATTTTGCATTTCATAATTTTCTATATATATTGTTTGAATTCTCTCCCTCTTTAAATCTGACAGGTAAACAATTCCTTGCTCTCTCAGTTTGCTTCTATTATCAGCCTTTATATCTAAATTATTTATCCATTTGACTTTAGTTTGGTATATGGAGTGAGATATTGGTCTATACTTAGATTCTGCCATATTATTTTCCAGTTTTCCCAGCAGTTTTTGCCAAATAGTAAGTTCTTATCTCAGAAGCTGGAGTCTTTGGGTTTATCAAACAGTAGATTACTACACTCATTGACTACTGTGTCTTTTATACCTAACCTATTCTACTCATCCACCACTCTGTTTATTGACAAATACCAAGTAGTTTTGATGACTGGTGTTTTATAATACAATTTAACATCTGGTATGGCTAGGCCACCTTTCCTAACATTTCTTTTCATTAATTCCCTTGATATTCTGGATCTTTGCTGTTCCAGAAGAATTTTGCTATTTTTTTCTAGCTCTATAGAACAATTTCTTGGTAGACTGGAATGGCAGTGAATAATTAAATTAATTTAGGTAGAATTGTCATTTTTATTATATTAGGCCAGCCTAATGATCATGAGCAACTGATGTTTTTCCAATTATTTAGACCTGACTTTATTTGTGTGAAAAGTGTTTTATAATTGTGTTCATACAGTTCCCAGGTTAGTTTTTGGAAGTAGACTTCCAAATGTTTATAATGTCTACAGGAACTTTAAATGGAATTTATTTTTCTATATCTTGCTATTGGACTTTGCACATAATAAACAGAAATGCCAAGGATTTATGTGAGTTTGTTTTATATCCTGCAGCTTTGTCAAAGTTGTTTATTATTTCAAGTAGTGTTTCACTTGATTGTCTTGGAATCTCTATCACCGAACCATCTGCAAAGAGTGATAGCTTTGTTTCTTCTTATTCTAATTCCTCCAATTTCTTTTTCTTCCCTTATTGCTAAAACTAACATTTCTAGGTGATAATGGACATCCTTATTTCATCCCTAATCTTAATGAAAATGCTTCTAACTTAATGCCATGACATATAATACTTGCTCACAGTTTTAGTTAGATGCTACTTATCATTTTAACAAAGACTCTATTTATTCCTATGCTCTCTAGTGTTTTTAATAGGCATGGGTGTTGCATTTTGCCAAAGGTTTTATCTGCATCTATTGATATAATCATATGGTTTCTGTTAGATTTTTTTTGTTGATATGATCAATCATGTTGATACTTTCCCTAATTTTTAACCAGCCCTACTTTCCTGGTATAAATTCTACCTTGTCATAGTGTATTATTACTGTGATAACTTGGTGTTATCTTTTTTCTAATATTTTATTTAATTTTTTACATTTATATTAATTAAGAAAATTAGTCTATAATTTTCTTTCCCTGTTTTGACTCTTTCCAGTTTAGGTCTCAGTACGATATTTGTATCCTAAAAAGAATTTGGTAGAATTTGCTCTTCACCTATTTTCCCAAATATTCTATGTAGAATTTGAATTAATTAATCCTTAAATGTTTGATATAATTTGCATGTAAATACTGACCCTGGAGACTTTTTCCTGAGTTCAATTGATGTCTTGTTAAATTTCTTTTTCTCAAATGGGAAAATATTTTATTTCCTCTTTTGTTAATCTGGATAATTAATATTATTGTAAATATTCATCCATTTCACTAAGATTGTCAAATTGATTGGCATACAGTTGGGCAAAATAGTTCCTAATTATGGTTTCAATTTCCTCTTCATTGGTGGTGAATTCATCCTTTTCATTTTTGATGCTGGTAATCTTGTTTGCTTTTTTTATTATTATTAAATAAAGGTTTATCTATTTTATTGTTTTGTCCCATAAAACCAGCTCTTAGTTTTTTATTTGTTAGTTCAATAATTTCCTTAATTATCATTTTATTGATCTCTTCTTTGGTTTTCAGTATTTCTAATTTGGCATTTAATTGGGGATTTTCAATTCGATCTTTTTCGAGCTGGTTTTTGTTTTCTTACTTCCATGCTCACTTAATTGATCTCTTTCTCTATTTTATTCATATAAACATTTAGAGATAAAAACCTTCCTCCAAGCATTACTCTCACCACATACCATAAGTTTTGATATGTTCACTCATTATTGTCATTCTCTTGGATGAAGTTACTGTTTCTATTATTTGTTGTTTAACGCACTCATACTTTAAGATTAGATTTATTTTGTTTCCAATTGGTTTTTCATCTATCTTTCCATGGCCTTTAAATACAAATTTTAATTGCATCATGATTTAATATTTTTGCCTTCCTGCATTGGATTGTGAGGTTTATATACCCTAGTATATGGTCTTTTTTTTGTTGTTGTTTAGGTGCCATGTACTACTGAGAAAAAGGTATTTTCCTTTTTATACCCATTCAATTTTATACAGAGGTTTACCATATCTAACTTTTCTAAAATTCTATTCACCTACTTAACTTCTTTCTCATTACTTTATCTTTAGTTTTATCTAGTTCAGAGAGGGGGAGGTTGAGGCCCACCACTAGTATGCCTTCTCTTCTATCTAGTCCTCCCTTTTCTTTCCTCTTTTCCCTGCCTACTAGGCAAGTTAGATTTTTATACCTGAGTAAGTTATTCTCCCTTGTGCCTAATCTGAGGAGAGTAAAGTTCAAATAGTGTTCATCTCCCTTCCTTCTTTCCCTGTACTATAGTAGGTCTGTTCCTCTGTATGTGATGTAATTTATCATTTTCTACCTCCTTCTTTCCTCTTCTCCCATTATAATCCCTTTTCACCACTTAATTATGATTTTTATCATTGCATCAAAGTCACTTTAAATCCATCCCCTCCGTCTATGTATAGCCCTTCTAAATGTCATAATAAAGACACTGTTCTCAAGAGTTATAAGTATTACTTTTCCATGTAGGGATGTAAACAATTTGCCCTTGTTGAAGAACATTTCTTTCTTTCCTGTTTACCTGTTTATGCTTCTCTTGAGTCTTGTATTTGATGAACAAATTTTCCATTGAATTCTGGTCTTTTCATCAGTAAAGTCTGGAAGTTCCCTATTCCATTGAGTGTCCATCTCCTTGTCTGAAAGATTATACTAAATTTCACTGGATAGTTGATCCTGGGTTATAATCCAAGCTCCTTTGTCTTATGGAATATCATATTCCGAGTCTGCTTATCTTTTAATGTAGAACTTGCAAGGTCCTCTGTAACATTGTGTCCCATGGTATTTGAATTGTCCCTTTCTGGCTGCTTGCAGTATTTTCTCCTTAACCCGATAATTCTAGAATTTGGCTACAATATTCTTGAGCATTTTCAATTTGAGATATCTTTCAGGAGTTGCTCTGTGGATTCCTTTGATGACTATTTTACCCTCTGCTTCTAGGACAGGTAGGCAGATTTTCTTGATGATTTTTTGGAAGATACTGTCCAGGCTCTTCTTTTATCATGGTTTTCAGGTAGACTAATAATTTTTAAATTATCTCTCCTGAATCCATTTTCCAGGTCAATACTTTTTCCAATGAGGTATTTTATTGTTCTTTTCTATTTTTCATTCTATTGATTTTGTTGAACTGATTCTTGATGTCTCATAACATCATAGTTTCCACTTGTCCAGTTCTAATTTTTAATGAATTATTCTCTTCAGTTAGCTTTTGTACCTCCTTCTCCATTTGACCATTTCTACTTTTTAAAGATTTATTTTCTTCACTATATTTTTTTTCCTTTTTTGGAAATTCTGTTTTTGAAGGAATTGTTCAGTTTTTCTTCTACTTCTCTTATTTGACTTTCAAAATCCTTCTTAAATACTTCCAAGAAGGCTTTTGGGGCTTGAGACCAGTTCATATCCCCTTTGAGGTTTTGGATATGGGTATGTTGACATCCCCTTTGAGGTTTTGGATATGGGTATGTTGACAGTGTTGTCCATTCTTGAATTTGTGTTTTGAGCTTCCCTGTCACCAAGATAGTTCTCTATGGTTGTTGTTTTATTTTGTTGCTTATTATTCATGTTGTCTGCCTTTTTTCCAGATTTTAAAGCTGATCTTTGCTTCTAGTACCCAGAGGGCACTGTCCCAGGCTTCTTGTGCTGGGGACTAGGGGACAGGTTACTGGTTTTATGTGCTAAGGCCTCAAATGCTGGCACCTGGAGGCTGGTAGTTTACCTGGGGCTGAGCTAGAGCTTGCCAATGGCACACTAGGACTCCTCTAGTCCCCTATTGATCTTCTTCAGACACAGCAAGGGGGACCTTTCCCTTAATCCTCTTAGACTCCAGAACTAAAAGACTGCTACAACTCATCTTTCTGCTGGCTCCACTCTTTCAGAATTTTTCTTGGGGCAATATTCTCTAGGCTTTTCAAGGTCAATAAGGGAGAATGAGAGTAACTTACTGCTTATTCCCCCATCTTGGCTCTGAGAAGTCAAAATAAGCAACTTTGAAACATTCTGTCTGTGGGCTGATAGTTCCAAGAGCATTCACCGCTGCCCTGTCACCTACATGCCACTGCCACCACTGCTGCTGTTGATACAGTAACTCCTAAGGCCTGCTCCTGGTTTGCTGGGGCTGGGAATGTACATCCTGTGCTAGATTGTGTTTTTCTCTCACCCAGTCCCAACAGGCCCCTCCCATTGACCATCTAAGTTGTCTCTGGTGTCTGTGGGCTGAGAAGTCTGGGCACTTTTGCTTCTGCCAGTAATTCCATCCCCTGAGGTCTCTCTTTTCTAGGACTAGGTCTGTGTTGGCATAGTCTGCTTTAAACTGTCCTCCCTCAGCCCGAAGAAACAACTCCTTCCTGTGGATATTCCAGGTTGTCTTGGGCTGGAAATCTGCCTCACTTTGTCTCTTTTTTGGCTTTGAGGCTCTAGAATTTGTTCAGAGTCATTTTTAAAGGTATCTGAAGGGTTTTAGGGGAGACCTTAGGTGAGTCACTACTTTCTGCCATCTTCAGGACAACATTATTAATAGCCCACTTTGCCTTCCCCCATGCCTCCACATACAAAAGGCACAATCATTACAGCAAATATGCAGTATCAAACAAAAATACATTTATTTTCCATAATTTATTATTATTTTATTATTATTTTCCATAATTTATTTCCCAAAATGTATGCTACATTCTGCATCATATTCCTTTACCACTATTTTAGCATGTAGGTGGCATGCTTTATTATCAGTCCCCTGATATCAATGCATTTGTGAGTTGATGCATTAATAAATTCTGTCTTTCCAAGGTATTTTCTTTATGGTGTTATTCTTCTATAAATTGTTCTCTTTGTATTGATCACTTTAATCTGCACACACAAGTCTTACAAGCTTTCTTTGAAACCATCTTTTTCATTAGATCTTAAAACATAATAATATTTCATTACACTTATGTATCATAAATTGTTTAGCCCTTTTCCAGTTGATGGGAGCATATACAGCTTACAGTTCTTTGAGAGAACAAATAACAGTGCTATTTATATTTCTGCATTTTGGGGTTTTTTTCCTTTTTATTTTGTGAGGCAAGAGTTGAATATATCAATCAAATATATAAGAATTATGATTTGCCAGTAGACAAATGGTTAAATGAGATAAATAGATGGTTTTCAAAAAAAATCCAAGCTATTAATTGTCATATGAAATCACTTACATTAAGTAGGCTAAGGTTGAACAAATCAATCAACCCCATCCCACTTAATGTAAATGATAAGATAGCCAATCACTCTTAATCATAAGCTGTAGACTTAGGGTGGAAAGTCATTTTATGAAATTAAATGATGACAGAAAGAAAGTCTGCTCTAATTGGCTGAAGAACTTTGTAATGCCCTCTGGATCCTGTAAAAAAAAAATACAATTATCTAGAATAGGGCAGTTCTGGCAAATGATTAGCCAGTATGAGGGAGTCATCTGAAAAGATGGTGCAAGCCTATCTTTCTAGCAAAGTGTATGAGAAGAAACTATCTTATCAGGGACTGGAGTGACGGTTAAGGTATTAGAAGCAGGAGACATTGCATTTAGTTTTGGCCAACTGTCATCCATAAATATATGTTCTTAATCCCCCTTTCCCTTTCATTGATTCCAGTTCAATCCTTGTCAAATTTCATGAATTTCCACGTTGAATTCTGTGTGTGTGTGTGTGTGTGTGTGTGTGTGTGGTCAATCCCACATTCTCCCACTTAGATGAAGGGAAGTTTCATGTGTAATCAACTATTCCCACTGTTCTTCATTTTTGTACAATCATATTGTGCCCCCTTTATTTGATGTAATAAAATACCTTTTCTTCTTCATTCCTTTTTCTCTAGTATCTTCCTGTTTCCGTTTCTCTATTAGAACATAAACACATCATCATTTTATAGTCTTTTCCCTTTTTTCCATATTGACTCCTGTATTTTCATTTACCTACTCAGCTAACCTAACCTACTCAGCTCTGCTTTCTTCATCAAGAATATTTAGAAGTGTTACCATATTATTAAAAATCTATTACCCATTCCCACAAGGTTATATTTAGTTCTGCTTGGAAATTTGTTATTGGTTGTAAACTTTTATCTTTTAGAATATTACATTAGAATTCCCCCACCATTTTACATCATTTGCTACAGTTTATGTAATCCTGACTGTCTCCTTGAATATTGAGCTTTTTTATGTTTTAAACATTTGCTTTTTTTTTAACCTTGGAATTGCTAAATATTGCTTATGATTTTTCCTGGGAGTTTTCCTATGAGGAATTTCCCTTTTTGGGTTTCTTTTAGTATCTGTATTTTTCAACTTACACTTAGCACTCTGGTTCTCATAGGTATGTGGAGATTTTCTGCATGATCTCAAGACTTTTTTTATTTTTTAATGTTTGAGGTTTTCAAGACAGTCTGATGGTTCTCATATCATCTGTCCCTTACCTGTTTTCTGGATTATTTATTTTTGCTGAGTTACTTTTTTTCTTCTTTTAAAATTTGATTTCATTCTAGTGTTGCTTGCCTTTTCATGCTGTTGCTGATTTCTATCTGGTCAAATCAAATTCCCAGGAGTCTACTAGTTAAAGAAGATATGACATGCTCTCTAGTAAAGTGTTTATTTTCATAGGATTTTCCCCTCTAAAACTTTCATTTCCTTTCCCATTTTTCATCTACAGCTCTCATCTCATTAATAACTGATGATTATATGGAATCTACTGTGTGCCAGATACTGTGTCAACTGCTTTAAAATTATTATATTTTTTCATTTTAAATAAATTTTATTATAACTCAATGATAAGTATAAATAACTAAAAGTCAATATCTAAGTGACACTTCTTTAGTTTCTTCTTAAGAAATTTTCCTAAGTAATCTTCTGGAATATAGAGAATTTCAAAGCACTTTACTCTCCTAATCAGATTTTTTATGGCAAATTTTAAAGTGTGAACTTGAGTATTTTTCTCATACTAGCTGTAAAAAAAGGGAAAGACCTCTAAGAAGTCAGAAATGAGTAACTACTTGATGATATTCTCTAAGGAATATTAATTTGTTTGAAAAGTTTATCCTTAATAATCTCAGACATCAATGCTTGGATAGCTTCTATAGCAGTCTTACAGTTGTCTTTTGTTGCTTTAGCAAATTTGTTTTCTGACTTTTGGTCATGTGTTTCTAAACCCAACATGAAACTCCCTCCTCCAAGCTGGGCTTCTGAGTGCTCTAGTTTTTCAGTGGTACAGTGGTACCACTGTACACTCTGCATTCGTAAGTAAGCTGGAAGAACTCAGAGAATTTACCTAATATTTGTCCCATAGAAGTTCAAGCAATTTGAGATTGAAAGGTGATTTAAAGTAAGAGACTTTTAAAGCATAGTACTGTTTGCAATGTACTCCAAAGCCTTCTATTTTATTAAGTGGAATAGTCTGGTACTCAGAGGGACCTTCATCTAATAGTTTATAGCCCTTTGGGTAGGTATTAAAGGCACCAACTTTCACTTTTCCTGCAGATATTGTTCTTGTTGGATCAATAAGTAATGCTACAAATGGTTCTTGAAACTGCTGATTGAGCATCTGGCTGCTAACATCAATCCCAAAGAGCAAACAGCCATAGTCAGGCTGACTATGATACTAGCCAACTGCATGTTCAAGTCAACCCACCTGTTTTGCATTTTCTATATGCTGCCATATATTCAAATGCAGCAGCTTGGGCATTAACTCACATTTCAGCACCCTCTACTGGTAAAGCAAACTGTCCGTGATGATCATGGTTTCAACATCCACTTGTCTGAGCAGCAAGCCCATTAGTTCCAAGTTGCCTCCTGATCTAGTATGCATCATTATTTTCAGTAGAGCTAAGACTAAGATCATGCAATACTTAAAGTAATGATGATCCTTGGTCCAGGGTCTGATCACCAGGATTTCCTGCTGCTGCTTCTTGTTGTACTTGTGGATCTCATAGGTGCTCTGGGCTTTGTGCATGTGGTTGGCCTATTCCCAGCATTTCTGGGTCATGCAGCTCCCTAAAGCCGCCATCACTACGGATATGCCTCAGGCCCTTCCGGACCTCTCAGCCCTGCTCCCTCAGCCACCACTCCAATTCCCCTGCAGCCCAGTCACAGAGCAAGAATTTGTGAGCCTCGCCAAGTGTACCAGGTGATCTCTTTTCACCCTCACAATAACCCTGGGAGGTAGATGCCATTGTTATCTTTATTTTTCCTCACATAAGAAAAGTGAGGCAAACAAGGGGTAAATTACTTGCTCAGAGTCACACAAGTATAAGTTTATGAGGTTGGATTTGAAGTTATGTCTTTCTGGCTATAGAAGCAATACTGTATACACCATACACCATATATAAATATATATAAATATATTGTATATATACATATATATACCACACATATACAGCAGCCAGTTGTTCATTCTCTCTCTCTGCATGCATACACACACATGCATACACATATATGTGTGTAATGGGGTGGCTAGGTTGCTCAGTGAATAGAGCACTGGCCCTGGAGTCAGGAGGACCTGAGTTCAAATGCGGCCTCAGACACTTAACTATAAAAGTAGCTGTGTGACCTTGGGCAAGTCACTTAATCCCAACTGCCCTCCAAAAAGCAAAAAGCAAAAAAAAAAAGATATATGTGTGTATGTGTATGTGTATGTGTGTATGTATATATGGAATTTTTTTTCTCTTTTACAATGGCATCTACCACATCTTATGTAATCTAGTTTTCTTCTTGTTCCAAATATGTAAATATAGATAGATTCCTATATTGGTGTATGTATGTGTGGATACATACATACATATATATGTATATATACACACATATATACATATATAATTAAGAAATGATGAACTCAATGATCTTAGAAGGACGTGGAAAGACTTGCACAAAATGGTGAAGAGCAAAGTGAGTAGAAGCAAGAAAACATTGAAAATAGTAAGAGCAATATTATTTTAAGAATGACTTTGAGCAACTAAATCATTTTGCTTATTATAAATATACAAATTAAAAATAAAGGATATATGAAGAAAGATGCTATCTGTATCCAGAAAAAAATAACTGATACATTGAACTATGAATAGAATTCTTTTACATACATATACACGTCTGTGGTACCTATGATAGCCATCTCTAAGATATGAGAGTGGGGAAAAAAGGGGAGTGGTGGTATTCACCTAGTCAAAAAAACATCTAATATGCCTTTGATGTGAATTTCACTCTGTGTGGAATGAGCCTCACAAAATTTGCTTGCTATACTTTCTTCTTGGACTTCTTGATACTTTCTTGGTCTAGTGATTTTTTTTCATATTTCTTAGAGTACTTGCAAAAGTTGGTCTTTTCTTCTTCCTCTCACTTGGCTATCTTGAGGAAAAGTCTTTACATATATATTTAATATTGAAACTATAGCCCAAAAGACACTGGAGACCTACACAGCAAGCAGAAACTGTAAACCTATGTGATGAGTATAAACACTACAAAATATAAGCAAGAAAAAAAAATGCCCTGGAAAAGTGCCATAAAGAATATATCAGATTGCAGGCCACCATGGGAGAAAGGAGGGGAAAGAGGAAGGGAGAAAACATTTGAAACTCAAGGGACTGTGGAACTGAATGTTGTGAGCCAAAAGTAAAAAAATAAAAATAAAAATAAAACATTTTAAATAAATAAAAAGAATTTATCAGAGAAATGTTCAGAAAGAAGGGTTTGTCATGTCATGGGAACTGGGAATAGCAGGTAAATAGACCCACGGGCTCCATTAACCAATCAATTTACAGAGCTCTCTTCAAGTATTTGGATGAGGAACACTTCTCATGTCTCTTCCTTCGGGGAAATATATTTCCCTCCATATCAAAACAACCTTTTGGTGCTGGCTCAGGGTATGTATGATCTTCTCTTCAAGTATATTCTCTTCCTATTCTTTGTCTGAGTTCAAGAAAACACAATGGCTCCTGGTGCAGTGTTACTACTTTGGTGGGAGATAATGAAAGGAGTTATATTTCATTTTTTAAAGCTTCTCTTAGTTAGATGAGCTTTGTGTCTGGGGGAGGGAGGCTACTGGGGGCAGAGTAAGGCTCAAGATACTACCAACTTTAGCATTTATCTCCTTTAAAGCATCATGCCCCTTTATGGTTGTGACTATGCCTATAACTGCTTAGCTTTCACTAACCCTTGCTCATGCTCTTTCTTCACATCCTTTTGCCAGAGTGATTGTTAAATTGCTTCCATAGTAAAACACACACACACACGCACACATACACACGCACACACACACACACACCCAACAGCAACAAAATAACTGTGTTCTCCACTTCTGATCCTAAACAGGAACCTCTTTTTCAAAATGAGGAAGAAATACATTTCTGAAAGGTTTAGTGGCTTAGGCCTACTTGCAATACTAGTCTAACTCTTGCAAGTAGGATTTTTACATTAGTATCTATAGAATATCAGTTATTCTATAGTAAAATATGCAGGATTATGAGCAGATTCTTTGTAGTAGATACATAGGAGGACATGGCCAAGAATCACACAGCATAATGTAATGGTAAGGAAATTTAAAGCTCCCTTTGTATTGGAAGCTGACAGGTACTTAGAACCTAGTTTCAAATTAACCCTCTGTTAAAGAAATAGAAGGTATGAATCGCTGCTGCTGACATAACAGGGAGGGGCTGAACAGGAAACCACTGTTGCTGATGTAACAGGAAGGGGCTGAAAAAGGAGAAGCAATATTGTATATAAGGATAAAACCCCAGCTAAGAAAGTCAGAACTTCTTGGGATGAGGAACAGAAGGCTGGGCTGCTGCTGGACTGGAACTTCTACGGAGAAAGTGATTTTGAGTTTGAGAACGGAGCTTATGGTGCTGAGGACTTCTGAGGGCCCTCCAGAACTGCCAGAGAAATCATGACTGTGGTGTTGGTAGTTTGTCTGTCTGTGGCTCTGTTAAGGTTTCTCTTCCCAGGAACAGAAACTGTAAAGGACTTGAGGTGTACTGGACACTGTGAGCTTCAATATGGAGCAGAAACTGCACAGAGAGCTGGACAAAGTTCTGGGAGCTATCTGCCTTTGACCTCAGGTGGCAGTTGGTTAGATTCAGGCAGGAGCTGGGACCATGGAAGAGGAGCCTTGGAGACTTGAGAGCCTTCCCCGAGTCAAGATGAAAAGACCTGTCAATGAGTACTGAGTTGTGACTGAAATTGTAATTTACCAGTGACCTAGGGGCAGATGGCTTGTGTATTCCCCACTGCCCCTTAAGAGTGAACTGAATTAATGACGGAATAGGGACTGATTTGTAACTTGGTGTGCTCCATGGGTGGAAGACTTTGACCTTTTGCATTTTATGATTGAATGATTGAATCACTAAGTGATTGACTGACTAAATGATTGTACTTTGTTCAAAATTATGTGATCACTTTGGTGAAAACTACTTGACCACTTGTAATGGTAATTAATTTGTTTGATCAGATGTTAAGTAGATCCTAGTAACCTAGTGTAAAGTATAGAACTCTGTGGATTGGTGAAAAGGTGTGAACCCCCCCCCTCCCGCTGAAAAGGTGTGAATTTCCCTGTTGATGTGGAAGAATGCCATTGGCTGAGACACTCCCCTGAACCATGTTGACTTGGGAGAAGGCCAGTGCTTATAAGCAGGAGAATTTCAGAGACAGACAGATTTGGATTTTGTGGGATCAGTGGCTGACTGAAGACATGAACAGGATGGGACTTTGTTTGTTGGTGGCCTGGCTGATCCTTGAGTTCCAGGCAAGAGAAGTCCTGAAGGGTTTGAGGTGTGCTGAACCTTGTGAACTTCAGTGTGTGCCGGGGATTGCCTTGAGG
>CM053600.1:128290067-128323963 GCA_028646575.1 Pseudocheirus occidentalis | reverse complement strand
GATGTGCTTTCTGTCTTGTGGAGAGTTTTGGAGCTTGAAAATCTGTTTAGTGTCCCATTTTATGAGTTTTTTAGCGTGTTTGTGTGGGAGCTGTGGTCCTTTGCTGCTTCTACGCCGCCATTTTGGCTCTGCCCACCACCTAGGCCTTTTTAAGCTAAGGTCTTTTTAAGTTCTCATTTTGAGTGAGGCAATGGCCATTCAGCAAATAGACCTTTTTGAGAAGTGAAGGCCCCTTTAAATAAAAAGGAAGGAAGGAAGGAAGGAAGGAAGGAAGGAAGGAAGGAAGGAAGGAAGGAAGGAAGGAAGGAACTGAATAAATGAATAAATGAACTGGGAGAGATTGCTGGCCAAAAGAAAACCAGTTACTATTTACATTCTCTCAGAACCAGGCAGGCTTAAAAAATAACCAATAAGTGGTGTTTGGGCAGGGACCTATTGTTGTCCCATCTAAGAGATCTAAAGTGAAATGGATTTAAGTTGTGATCTTTGAGAAAGAAATCTAGCCAGTAAACACCAAGTTAACTAGATAGATATTGGCCATCAAAATTTACCTTCCTTTGAGCAGAAGACCCTCAGGTAAGAGCTTAATACCTGAGGAGAGAACAGAAGAATAGAGGGGAGGAGAGGGGAGGAGAAGGGAGAAAAGGGAGAAAAGGGAGGAGGGACTAGAGGACTAGTTGAGTTGTCCAGTCAGAACTGGCCAGCTGGGTCCCCATTTGGTCAGGTTGTGTTATGGCAATAGATCTAAAGTCCTCCATGGCCTCACACGCATGCATACACACACATGCACACACACACACACACACACACACACACACATACTGTGTTATTTGAGAATAGTCACGAGCTCACATCTCTGACAACATATTCAGATATGCCTGATACCCAAATGCAGAAGATTTCTTTCCAAAAACAATGGGGAAACATATATGAAAGAAATGTCCCCTTTATTTGGCATTTTTTTTTCATGAAGTAGATGATAGATCAAATTATGATCTAAAAGTTCCCTACTGGAGACCCTAAGAGTAAGGTGGTATATGGTTATGTGGGAGGGTGTCTTTTGAGGGGCTGAGAGGTGTAGTGCACAGAGTCCTGGACTGAGGTCAGGAGAAAAATATTTAATCTCAGCTTGGTCATATTTTTGCTCTCATCATGACCAAGTCACTTAACCTCAGTTTTGTGGCTGAATAACTGCAATAACAATAAATACAAAAGCTACATCACAGAATTTTGTGAGGATCAAATGATGGCCTTTAAGTTACTTTCCAGATACAGGTTTATGACTATGGTGGTGATGATAATGGAGGAGAGATGGCTCTGAGCACAAATGTAAGAATTAATATTCCAGTAGAGTAATATAGATAGATAGATAGATAGATATAGATATAAATTATAGATATATATAGATATAGATATAGATATAGATATACTTGTTTGAGCCTATTGAAAAACAGGAGAACGCAGATGGAAAATCTGTTGAGATGTAAGGAAGGGAACAAATAGGGTGCTTCTAGCTTTTTTGTGGTAATAATCAAACTAGGCAATGAAGAAATACACAACTGTTGGAAAATGCTGGATTATATGTAACTAATTATGGAAGTATTTAACAATAATATGCATTTTCATCTGAAATGGCCATGTGTCGCTAAAAAAATCACTATAAAAGACACATAAGACTATGACCCATGAATTCTAGAACAAAGGAAACAATAACAACTAGTGCTTATTCCTTTCATTTCTTTATGATGCTGCAAAGCAAGATTCAATTTACTACTAATCTATAGTTAAAATATTGTGATCTGGACGTAAAATGATTGCATGTTTATATCCTTGATAGATTTTGCCTTTAAAAAGATTAAACTTTAATTGTGTATCTTGCCATGCACTTGTAAATTTTCCTGTTTATCTTTGCTTCCCTCCTCCTATTCCATGTATCTTACTACTAACCATATCTAATTTTCTTTGTGATCATGTAGATGATATTTCTTCACTTTAAAAGCACAAGAATCCATTTACATATGACTGAATTGTATCACCTACCCGTCATTCTTATATATACTGGTTATGCTAAAGATATTTCTTTGAGTAGGAATTGTAGACTTGGCTGCCCCTCCTCTTCCCTCTGCCCCACCCCTGCCTTTTTTTCCAGAATAAGGGACTCAGTCTCTCTAATTATAATGAAACAAGATGTTTACGTTGTCACCTTTATTACTAATCATCCAAGGTTTTAATGTGACATAACAAATAGAGCATCACAATTCAGCACCCTATGTATTAATGTAAGACCATATCCACACAGCACCAGCTTGTGCAGTTTAAAAACAACTCTAGACTTTAATGTTATTTTTCTTTTAATCTACTTGATACTGGTTCATCATATTTTATTTTGTTTTGCTTTGCTTTGTTTTATTTTAGTTTTCTCTTAATTGAGTAGTTCACTGACATAAAATAAAAATGAATTCATTACATAGCACTTGACACAGTGCCTGGAATGTGCTAGGCGCTTAATAAATGTTTGTTGATTATTGATTCATTGTGCAAATAGACATGTGTTAAGAATCACAGATTGTAAAGACTCAAGATGTTAGAGGAAATTTTCTACTTAGTGATGGGATTGAACAGAGCATACTCTGTAAATTCTGATGATAGATTTAAAATGCAAAGAATTAAGAGTGTGGAATTATCAAGCAAATGTAGATTTTAAGCGTATTTCCTGAATTATCCAATCTGAATACCTGTGCAAATTAACCTGATTGGAAATTTGCCCTGTGCTGTTGTTGCAGTAAAATGCTAAAAGGAGTCTATCTGAATATGAATTTGAGGGAAAAGAATGCTGAGTGTTAAAACTAGTGTATTTATAAAAAGGAAAGGTGTTCTCTCTGTATTCTCTCAATAATTTTGTACTGCCTTCTCTTATAGCAAATTGTCTTTTCTATTTTCTTTCTTCCTCTCTTTAGGTTTCTTTAGATAAAATATGAAGCAGACACCTTTGGATAATATTAATAGATCTTATACCTAAGGACAGATTTTAAAGTTTGGGTGCTACTGAGTGGAACATGCAATATCTACATTGCAAGTGTTGATTTGTATCTATGCTTGATAAAGTAGTGTTATTTCCCTTTTGTAAGTCTATCCCAAATGTGTGGGATGAGGTCACCCCATTTCATGGAAATAAATGCTATATCTGTTATCTTGTTATGAATTGCTTCCCCATCGATAGATGTTTTGATGTATAAAATGAAACATCATTAAAAAATCCTCATAAACATTAATGTACCATAAGATCAATTAATGGAGACATTTTTTCTTTTGTTGTATACATCTTCAGAGACTTTCAATTTAAATAGAGAAAAAATGTGGCACAGTTATTCATTTTCTGTAGAGTAAAATTATAAAAGAAATTTGATGTAAATACTGTCATATTTTACAATTTATTTTTTTAGAATATTTGTAAAATAAGAGGAAAAGGAATACACTGTACTGATATATACAAGCTCTGGGATCATCAAATCATTGGGGAATTCTAACAAGGTGGAGGCAACAAGAGATCTTCATGATCTAAACCAACTAGGTTTTAATGAAGAGACTTAAAAATAATTTCTATATAGATTCAGTCTAGTTTTGAGGCTGTGTAGGTAAAAAAAAATACTTGTGATAATCATTTCCCAGTTATCAGATTAACTGTCACCAATCTACTCAAGTCTGATTGTTAAAGAAATCTGGAAATGTTGGTCTCTCTGATGCTTGAAAATCACACTTTATGATCGATGAGTCTATTAAAAAAAAAATAGTAACACTGGATTCTACTTTTGTATTGTAGACCCAGCTGTGTCAGCTCATTGTACCATAAAGGTCAACCCAATTGTTTTTTTTTTAAATCTTCTTTCTCCTTTCTCCTACTTGCTATATGTGTGCCCTCTTCTACGTGCCCCATAAATCTGTCTCTCTCTCTCTCTCTCTCTCTCTCTTTCTCTCTGTTTATATATGTATGTACATGTATGTTTGTGTATAGTGCACATCATTTTATATATGCATACAAGAAACAGCAGATGTTATATGCATGTATAACATGAACCATAGATGTGTATGTGTCTACATTCATGGCACAATATACATCTATCTAAATATCTAATCTATCTGTCTGTCTGTCTATCTGTCTGTCTGTCTGTCTGTCTATCTAATTTCTTGAACACTTGTCCTGCATTACCAACTGCTCCTTGGACATGTCCACAGGGAGGTATCACAAACTCAACATGTCTAATACAGAACATGTTTTATTGTCATACCATGACCTATCTCCACTTCAAGCTTCTTTATGTTTTTTTTTGACAAAATAGCATTCTTACAGTCACTTGTGTTTACTATCTTGTTCATCTTTGATGCCTCTTTCTCAGCACCAAAATCCAATCAGCTGCCAAATCTTATTGTAATAGTAAGGGAATTTGAAGATCTTCCCTGCCCCAAAAGGGTCTCACTGGCAGTCCAAGAAAAAGAAGCTTGCTTAGTGGAGGCTTGTTTTTCAGGAAATTCCATCTTTTGTTGCTTTGTAATTAGGCATTGAGTCACAAAGGCTGTGATGCCTTCTGACCTTGGAAAAGGCTATATATATACTCCCTGAGGTGAAGTTTTGCTTTGAGGCTCACTTATGGGAAAAGTTGTATGATATACGTTTGATTAAACTAATATTGCTAACCCTTTTTGTGTTCCTTTCCTTTAGAAAAGCAGATCAAAAAACCCATGCTACCAGCCATCCTGGGTATGCTAGGGTGTTTGCTGTTACACTTGTCCATCCTTCCTCCACATCACTCACAACTATACTCTACTATAAATTTACATGCAATAGACTGTCAATACCCCTTCGTTGGACTGTTGCAATAATTTCCTAACTGACCTACTTCACTTCAGCCTCTCCCCTGTACAATCCATTTTCCACACAACTGGCAAAATAATATTCTTGAAACATAAATTTAATCATGTTTACCTATCTACTAAAAATATTTAATGATAACCTAAGTCTTTGAGGATAAAATACAGAACTATTTAACTTGTCATTTAAAGTCTTCCATAATCTAGCTTCATTAACCATTTTTAAAATTATTATCTTTCTTGTACTCTCTGTTCTAGTCAGATTGGACTGCTCACTCTTTCTGAAGTACAACTACTAACTTCTGCCTTATATACTATAACTTATTTAGACATTTCCTAGTTGATGGATACTTGATGCCCTTTCCACCTGGGAGAGGGTTATTCCATTCAGAGGAGCTGGTATTTTTTCCCATGAGCCAAAAAAAGCAATGAACCCTCTTTTAACTCTTTCACATACCAGGGAGGGATTTTTAAGATCATCTAAGGCTACCAAGAAATTTTGCTACTTCATATGAAGGATTCTGTAGTGCAATGAATTTCAGAATTTTCAGAGTTGCACATCCTCATTAGCTACTATTTATTTTGGTAGAGTGGAAAGAGAGGAAGACTTTAGTAATCCTTTTAGAGATATCACTTTCTCTCTCTTCATTCTATTAGTCTAAATATTCAAATTTTGGTTTTCCTTTATCTTCCTTAACTCTTTTTTCCATCTTCTAGAACCTAATTAAATGACATTTTTCTAATTCTTTAACTACACATATTATCATGAGCTATAAATTTATATGTGTCCATTATTTGGCTTCATATTAGTTTATAAATGATCAGAAATGCATGTATACATACACACAAATATAATAGCTTTATTGTAGCTTGCAAACTACAGTTGTTTGCAAACAACTTCTGTACATACAAAAGATGTGTAATACACAACTTCAACTTCAGTACAAACAACAACAAAGCTGTCCTAAACTGAAGATACCACCTATTGCTCAGCAAAGAGTCAAATTGTTCTTACTCTTCAGGAGAAGTATGTCCACTTTATGCACACTCTTGATTTTTCTCAAACTGCCTATAAAGCTTACAGGAAGTTTAATTTTTCCCATCTAGGAAGGAAGGGTCATTGTAGGTGAAAGTTAACTTACCTGGAAAAATTCCTGGAGAATTTTACAGTCCATGTAAAATGAGAGGCCTAGGAGTAGAGATTCAATCAATCAAACAGAAACATTTATTAAAAGGCTACTATGTGTTGGGCACAGGGCTACTAAGTACTAGGGATACAAAAGAGGCAAAAGGTAATCCCTCTCCTTAAGAAGCTTACAATCGACTGGGAGAGACAACATGCAAACAAATATATACAAAACAAACTATATACAGGCAAATACCAAATTATTATGTGAGGGAATGTACTAGAATTAAAAAGGCCTGGAGAAGGCTTTATTTAGAAGATGCTATTTTAGTTAGGACTTAAGGAAGACAGAGTGGTCACTACTGAGAACAGAGGAAAGGAGAGCACTGCAGGGCATGGGGGAATAGAGAGAATTCCTGGAGCTGAGAGATGGGAGTGTCTTATACATGGAACAGGCAGGAGACCAGGGTCAATGAATCAGAGCATATGTAGGGGAGTAAAGTGTAAGAAGATTGGAAAGGTAGGAGGGACCTAGGTTACGAAGGATTTCAAATGCCAGAGGATTTTGCATTTTATCCCGGAGGTCATAGGAACCGTCTTGTGTTTGTGAGTAGTAGAGTGATGTGGTTGAACCTTCACTTTAGGAAAATCCTTTAGTTGCTGATTGAGGGATGGATTATGGTAGGGAGAAACTTTGTACAGGTAGATCCACTTATAGGCTACTGTAGTAGGATAGGTGTGAAGTGATGATGACCTGCAGCAGATTGGTGGCGGTGTCAGGGGAGAGAAGGGGCTATGTTCAAAAGATGTTACAATGGCAAAACTGGTAGGCCTTGGCAACAGATTGAATATAAGGGTGGAGTGATAGGGAAGGCTCAAATATAACTTCTAGGCTGTGACCTTGAGAGACAGTAGTCTGTTGGGTAGGAAGTGGGAGGAAAATAATGAGTACAATTTTGCATATATTTAGTTTAAAATGTCTAGCTGCATCAAGTGCAAGATATCTGAAAGGCATTTGGAAATGCAAAATTGGAGATCAGAAGAACAGTTGGGGAAATACATGTAGATTTGAGAATTATCAGAACAGAGATGGTAATTAAGTCCATGGAAAACTAATGAGATCACCAATGGAGGTAGTATGAAAGAAGAGAGAACTCGGGTCAAAAGCCTGTGAGATACCTTTGACTTGATCAGAATGAGACTCTAGCAAAGGACATTAAGAAGCAAGAGTCAGGGAGGAAGAGAACCAGGAGAGAGTGGTTTACTGAAAATCTAGAGAGAAGCAAGGATGAGATGAGGCTCAACAGTGTCAAAGGCTACATAGAGGTCGAGTATGAGAACTGAAAAAAAAAGACATTGGATTTGACGACTAAGTTCACAGTAACTTTGGAAAGAACCATTCTGGTGGAATGTTAAAGAAGAATGGTAAGAGGTTAAGAAGAGAGTGAGAGGAAAGTGGAGGCACCTATTAGAGATGTCCTTTTCGGAGAATTTAGCTACAAAGAGCATAAAAGATATAACATGATAGCAAGCATACAAGGATCAAGTGAGGATCTGTTTGTTTTTTTCAGGATAGGGGAGATATGTAAGTGTTTCAAAGTAGTAAGGATTCAGTCAGGAGATATGGGGAGACAGAAAACAATGGAATGGGTGTGACAGAGCAATCTGTTGGAAGAGATTTGAATGAATTGGATTGTTTGAACAGGAAAGAGGGGTCAGCAATGGTTAGGAGTAATGTCACACAATTATGCGAGACAGGGGAGAAGAAGAGATAGTGAGAAAAAGCAAATGAATGATATAAGATGGGAAAGACAGAAGAAAAGAAGAGTAGGAGCTATAGTACGGATGAAGGTTTTATAAAGGAAAGCAGAGAAAGAGGAGAAAAGCCAATAGTTTATGGTCAAAGAAGGGGATTTCATAATTTTTGACCTTGGAGATGGTACAACCGTGTGTGATGGCGAGATCAAATGTGTGATGATCTTAGTGCATGTGGAAAGTGGGATGGAAGAGTAGCTTATGGGAAGTAAGTTGAGGAATTAAATAGTTAGGGCATTTGAGGGAGAGGCAAGATGCATGTTGAAGTCCACTAATATGAAGGTAAGTGTAGAGGAGAGAAAAAAATGTGAACCATGTATAAAACTCATTGAGGAAAGAGGGGAATGTCCTGGAGGTCTGTAAATAACAGCAACCAGGATTTTAATTGGGTGGTATATGTGAATAGCATAAACCTCAAAGGAATAAAACTTACTGTGTTAGGAATGTAAGGAAAGAACCTGGAAGTGTCAAGGGGTGCTCCAACTCCCCCACTTCAACCAATGAGCTAAGAATGAGTGAAATTGCAGACAGTACTGAAAAAGACAACTAAGGAGGCTATGTCATGTTGGGGGAGCCAAGTTTCAGTAATAGCTGGTAGATGGAAGGAATGGGAGAGAAAATAATATCAAGGATTGGGGCAGCTAGGTGATACAGTGAATAGAGCACCAGCCCTGGAGTCAGGAGGACCTAAGTTCAAATCTGGCTTCAAACACTTAACACTTACTTAGTCCTGTAACCTTGGGTAAGTCACTTAATCCCAATATATATTGAGGATGAGGGGAATTTTATTGCCTATGGAACATACATCACACAGGGGAACAGTTGATGGGCTGGGTGGTATTTGTTTAAACTGATATAGGAGGATTGAGGAGAATGGGAATAAAGAATTGGATGATGGTAAATTAGGAATGAAGTTCAGTTAATGGAACATAGGAGTTCAGAATCAATAGAATATGAATAGTATAATCTGGTGTGAGAATATTCATCATTGAGTGGAGAGCACCATACTCTTCTCAAAGAAGTTTGGAGATCATATTGGAGGCAAATGCCATATGAGATGGGAGGCAAATAGTCAGAGGCCTCTTTGGCTGGGAGGTCTCACATTGAATTCTCCACATCCCAGTCAGGAGATTGGTAGTAGGAGGTGGAAGTTAGATTTGGAGCAGGAATTGAAGCCAATGGAAGTCATTATTGTCATACAGATGGAAGATACCTGACCCAGTCCTTCACCATCTTCCCTCAGGTGACATGATATGTCTAGCTGGAAAGGGAAGGCACAAGTCAGAAGCAAGTTGGAGGAACATTTGGCTCATTTTCTCACTGGAGGAGGCTTGTTATTGAAAACAAAAGATGCTGATGCACCCACTTGAACATATTCATGAGCAAATGAAATCATGTCTAGCTCATTGACCTGATAGAGGAGGGATCTTACTTTGAATGCTATTGGAACCTGATGAGTTTTTCAGATCTCCACTTCCTTTCTCTCACCAGATCTGTTAACTCTTAACTGGAAACTTGAAGTTTTGAGTTCCCTTTAAATATTGTCTATCTGCCATATTTATTTTTGAAATATCTTTATCTTTGCCTTCACACAAATATAAACTAATTTTCATTACATTCTTAATGAATGTTTGTTATAAAAGTATGGACCATGCAGTACTGATGAGGAAAATACTAATAGCACTAGACATAATCGTGAAATTCTATTAAGTTTCTCCAGCTCTTCTATATCATCTTAGAATAAATTGCAAGAAATGTACTAGATAAAGTCAAAGAAGACAAATTAAATAAAAGTAGAAAAGAAAAATCCACAGGAGAACCTCACAGAAAAACAAGCATGAAGAACAATTAAACAAACAAGTTAATAAAGAAAGAGAACTAGTTAATATATTGAAGAAATACCTTAAGATAAACTGCTGTGAAGAAAAATCTGAAGAAAAAAAAAGAGAATTATTTGTATATCCACAAATAGAACTATGAAAATGAAATTGTATAAGCTTTAGAAATTTTCAAGTCATTGGGAAACTTAATTTAAAAAGAGTTATAAGAATAGCAAGGAAAACTCTTAAAGAAGAATTTGAAAAAAATAAATTATTTAAATAGAAAAAGCACACATGTATAAAGAATTGGACACATTGAAAAAGATCATGGAAAATATAATTAAGCAATGTAGAAGTATCAGCAAAATAATAAACAAAGTAATAAAAAGATAGAAATTTGAATCAATGTTTAACATTGTCTAAAAACCGAAATAAATGAGCTTTAAGACACACAGAATATGACAGGACAGTCTTAGAAGTAGATTGAGCTAGATTACTAGGACTAAGAACTAGAACTAAAGAAAATAATGAAATAAAAAGAATATCATATTAATATAAATTGTATGACAAAACTTTCAAAAATCCTAAAAACATGTCAAAATCAATAGAAATCCTAGGATAACAGCAGAAACATTATAATCTGAAATATAGTAGCCAATATGCAGATATTTGGAATAAAATAGTGGCACAACTATGAACAGAACCCAACGATTTTCTTCCTACAGGAAGCATAATTAAAACATAAGGAACCATGCCCAACGGGCTATAAATAATTTCATACCTTTTGACCCAGCAATACCACTTCTAGGGCTGTATCCCAAAGAAACTGTAGAAGTGGAAGACCCATATATACAAAAATATTTATAGCAGCTCTTTTTGTGGTGGAAAAGAATTGGAAATTAAGGGAATGTCCATCAATTGGAGAATGGCTAAACAAGTTGTAGTATATGAATGTAACAGAATACTATTGTGCTATAAGAAATGAGGAGCAGATGGACTTCATATTTACCTGGAGAGGCTTATACAAAGTGATGCTGAGTGAGAAGAGCAGAACCAGGAGAAATTTGTACACAATGACAGACACAATGTATGTGTGAAAACCAACTTTGGTAGCCTGGACTCTTCTCAGCAATGCAGAGTTATAAGATAACTCCAAAAGACTCATGATGGAGAGAGATGTCTATATTCTGAGAAAGAACTAGAAAGAACAGAGTCTGAATGCAGATTGAAGCAAACTAAATGCTCTCTTTCTTTTTCTTGTTCTGTTTTGTTTCCTCTTTCCCATTGTTCATTCCATAGTTTACAATCCTTCTTTACAACCACACTAATGTCTAATGTGAAAGTATTTGCAGATCCTGCACTTGATTGAATGCTGCCAATGGGGTAAGGGGGAGGCAAAAGAGGGGGAGAAAATGTGAAACTCAAGGGACTGCAGAACAGAATCTTGTAAACTAAAAGTAAACAAACCAATTAAAAAAGACAAAAAATTAATAAAATAATTAAAACATAATATTTAATTTAAATGAGGGACTCCAGAAAAAAGAAGTTTATATTTTACCAGAATCCAGAAAACCTTGATTGACAATAATAGTTTTGGCTAATGCTACCAGGAGTAATAGATACCATCAAAAAAAATTAATAAAGAACTACTGTTCATAAAATAAAGAACTACTCATACCATAAGTAATTTAATTGCTTACCTGTGTGTATGTTACAATGAATAACATAATATCTGACCATTTAAAGCAAAACTTTGCTGCAATTGTTAAAACAAAATGATTAGAAGTGACTTCAGTGTGCCTTTCAGAATTTTATATGTCTAACTAAATGATAATCAAGAAGATAATTATGGATCTGTACAGAAAGGTTCAAAGCCCAGGCATGATAGCTCTTTGTTGATTACTGAAAAGACTCTTTAAAATCTTTTCTTTTTTTCAGTATCAGATGTATCCTTTTCAAAGTTAATCACACCATT
The DNA here is from genome assembly GCA_028646575.1 of Pseudocheirus occidentalis. Lineage (NCBI taxonomy): Eukaryota > Metazoa > Chordata > Mammalia > Diprotodontia > Pseudocheiridae > Pseudocheirus > Pseudocheirus occidentalis. Next base: position 128,312,361 of record CM053600.1, on the reverse strand, counting down.
GAATAGGAATAACTCATAAATGATGCAGAAGGACAGAAATAATATGTGTTGTTTTGGAAATTCTAATAACTATATGTGGACAATTCAGCCAACACAAGTTCACAATATTTTTGGTCTTAATTACTGTGTATGTATATTTCTAGGACAGATTGTCAAAATCATTTGTAAAGTTGATTATAGTCACTAATTTATGTGGCATGGTTATATTTTAAGATACCACCTGCTTTTAAAGTATTGTTACAGTTAAGTTTTAATTAATTAAACTATTGAATCTTTTCAAATATTTTAACCTGTGAGAGGTTATTTCAATTATATTCATTACATACTGGTCTCAATTGGTGATGTAATCAATAAGGGGTTTGATCTTATTATAGTCTCCTTGTTGCAGTATAAAAGTTGAGCAAGGGAACAAGTTAGAACTCAATGCATCAGTTTTGATTATTTTCATCCCAGTCATACTCCATGGGTACATCTGCGTAGTTCACTGAACATCTGTAATAATCATATCTAAATAGCAGACATGGTTAAATGATTCTGTCTTCTTGTATTTGAATATAGATAATTGTTATTTGACTTGTTTACATTTTTGTCCCAGGACAATTTATTCAAGATGCTAGGAAGTACCTTTTAGAAATAGTGTTTAATGTTAGAATGCACAAATGAATGCTTATCAAGGAACTCTGAGTAGCACAGAATGAAAAAGTCACATTATACACATAAAAAATACACTTCTCAATCTTTTGAGCACTGTAATAATTTCAAAATAAATCAGGAAAGCTGCAGACATTCCTAGTTCTGAAATTTTATCTTATTTTAACCTTAAATTTCTTTTTAACACTCTTCTAACAAGACCAGTATCTTCACTGGCATGAGAACTATATATCCTAGAAATTTCTCTCCCCCCGCAAAAAAAAAGTTACAAAAAGACCATATCCTATTGACCACAAACAAGGAAGTCTATTTGAACAGACTAAGAAAGGATAAAATATTTCTTTCTTTTCTTTTTCAATTTTGAACTCAAAGTTGACCTCATTTCCCAATATGTGAAAGAAAAGACTTATTTTTTGTTTTGAGTGATCACATTTTCCATTTCCTAATGGCTTTTTCACACTGGATAATGATCTTTAGATCTTTCTAGTGAGGAGGAGACAAATTGCTCAGAATGGAAACATTCCAACAAGTGAGCTACAATGCTTGACCTAATGTCATGCTTGAGTCTGGAAGCTTTTTTTCCCCTCGTTTAATGATGCTAACCTGCAGTTATGATGAGATAATATGATACATTTCTTTATGGAGGCCTGATGCTCAGTATTCTGAAACTTAGATGGTATGTAAGCAGAATAATGACTTAGCAATAGACAGTATTGAACCCTGATGGCCACTATCCCGAGACCAGATTTACAAAGCTAATAACAAGTAGGTTTTCTCTTTTCTACCTCAAAAAGGCACATTTGAGGTATATGGTATTACTAGTGTTATGGAAAGTATAATAGAATAGATAAGAAGACCTCTTTATTCATAGAAACTCAAACTTGAATGATTATGTAAGCCATTATAAAGACTTTTTTAGATATTAGAAGACTAAAAACAAAAGTAGACATGTAAGTATTTTTTGTGTCTTTAAAATAGTCCAGAGAGCAGAACAACATATATTTATAATATGTGAAATTAAAATGTTTCCCAATTAAGACAGGTTTATAAAAATGTCATTAGTATGATGATACATTAATGATTTGCTGTTAGTTAAATTTAGTTTTTGAAAATTCTAGCCAAATATGACAAGAATAAGAGCAGATGGGAATAAAATGTTGCAGAAACTTCTGCATAAGTTCTCAGTTACATTGGCAAATAATTAAATGTTAGAAGAACGTAAATATGCTCTTGTTAGAGAAGTGCAAACTTGTCAACGTCTAGATAATGACTAGGACCTCTTCATAGAAAAATGGCTTTATGAAAGAATTTATATAATTTCCCTCCCAGGCATGACTCATTTTAAAAAGTGCTTCTATGCTTGGAGATGGCAGAAAGTACTGAATATAATTAAAAGGAAAACAGAAAAATTGTTGGCTAATAACAAAAAAATTGGAAAACACACACTGTTTTAATCAATAGCCCTTTCATTAGGAAATATTCACAAAATGCTGGGATTTAAAAGAACATTTCCTACAGCCCAAATTGCATAGTGCATTAAAGATAATTTTTTAAAAGCCTGCTTTGGAAGATAGTTTCCACACGTGACTGTTTATTACCAACTTTGTCTTTTTTATCTCATTTCCTGTTCTTCCAATGTTTCACCCAGTCAGCTAGGGGAAGCAAGTGCCTTAAAATTATTGGCCTAGGTTTGCATTCTCTTTTCTGGTGTTTTTTAATTTGATGGTTTACTTTTGCATTTGTTTTCAAAGCTGGTGACACACCATCAATTATTTCATGCTTTGCTTTCCAAATAAACAATACATTGATTCCTCAGCCTTTTACAAAAATTATTCTCATAACACAGGACCAAGTATCTTTATCACATGAGTTACTCTGACAGAGTCACATGATGAATGAGTGTGCCTGTAAATGTTAATAACAGATAATCTTTTCTCAGAAAACAATAGAGTAATAAAGTATATGAAGAAACAGACTGGTTGAAAAATAAGAAAGGTCTTTGCTAAATCTTTCTACAGACAAGAATGCCAGACAAATAAATGTGAATCTTTATGAAATAATGATTTATAATTTTAAAGGTGAGTTCTGCTCAATAGAATTTTAGTCTTCTGGCCCTGTTGGAAAGAATAAAATTCTTAAACTATCAGCAAACTATTCAGGGAAACAAACAGTTTTATGACTCTTAAAAGCTTTGAAAGGCTGTCTTGGGAACAGATTTGAAAACAGGAAGTCCAGAGTTGGTACTTGGCATGACCAACTCTCAAAATGATTGAGAAGTGACATAAACAACACTTGTGAGATTCTTGCTCTCATCTTTGGTTGAAAAAAATGAGGAAAGGCTCTGAGAAAACTGGTATCACTCAAAGACATAAGAAAAAATAAGAAAAAATTGCTGTTATCACATCCTGTAATTTAGATATGAATACTATGAAACTCACCTGAACTATTCAGTCAACTCTAATTCATCATAATGTACATCAATGAACCATAGAAATAATCCTATTCTAAATTTGTAATGCTATTTTATCAATCAATACAAAAAAATTAGACACTGACTATGTGCCAGGCATCGTACCAGGCCTTGGGAATACAACTGCAAAAAGTGAAACAAAATTTAATCTTAAAGAGTTTATATTTCAAAAGTCAAGGATTAGAGAAATTAAATTGTCTATCTAATCCACTAAGCACTTACTCTGTAAGGTGCTACGCTAGGTATCAGGGATACACATACAGGCAATAAAGCAAATGTTATGCTCAAAGAACTTAGATTCTAGCATGGGAGATAAATATATATGTATGTGCACATATCCATGCATACATACATACGTGTACAAAGAGAATACTTACAAGGTTATTTGGGAGATGGCACTAGAAATTGGGAGGAATCAGGAAAGATGTCAGGTAAACATGTTTTTTGAATTCCATCTTGGAAGTAGGTGATGGAAGAGAGGAGGGATTTCCTCACTGGCCACCAAATAACCAAATGAAGGATAGGTCTCTTGCTTAGAATATAGGATGAATTGGAGGCGAACACCAAATGTCATTTGGTTCAATCTCAAAAGAAACAGTATGATGTGTAGATAAGGTGATTGACTCCAAAATTGGAAAGACCTAGCATTACATCTTACCTCAGAGGATGGTTACTAGCTTTGTATCCCTGGGCAAGCTGAATGTGACAATTGAACTATTCTTTTTGGCCCCCAGTTTTTTGATCAGCAAATGACATCTAATTTGACAATCTAAATGGCATCTAATCAATGACATCTAAATTTCCTTCCAAGTCTAAAAAATATGATTCAATTAACCCCTTCATTTTATAGAGAAGGAAAAATAGGTCCTTGCATAAATGTCATGACAAGAGTTCCACTGGTATTAAGTACTGTTACTTAATGAAATGAATAGAATTTGAATTCAACACCTACCCACAGATATAACCAGATTAATTTGATTCTGGAATTTAGGGACCAATATCATTTGATCCCTTTCAACCATTGGACATAGACAGATTTTTCCCTTTGCTTCCTGAGGATGCAATGGAAAGAATTGAGCACTTAAGATCACAGGATCATAGAATTAGATATGAAAATGACCAAACAGACCACTGAGTCCAATTCCCACATTTTATAGATGAGGAAATTGAGGCACAGAGAAATCAAATGTGTTTGTTTTCAGAGACTAGATTGTTATATGAGGGCATTTCAGGGATCATGTACAATACAATCTCATGGAAATTTCATTTGGATTTCAGGAACACAGTGATAAAATTTGAAAGAGTCAAGAGATGGCAGATAGCTACTTCTGTCTATATGGTGGCTGAGTACTGAAAGGACTTGTCACTTTGATTTGATGCAGAAAACTCTGAATGGCACTTTGATCATTTTTTGCCCATGACTATGGCAGGGGGTAGAGTATTGAATCAGTTGAAAGAGAAACAAAACCTCTCAACTAGATCTCTCTTCCTTTGACCCTTAAAATTATATGATATGTAGTTATGAGATGTACAGTAAATTGTTGAGAAAAATGACATCTGTTCCACTCTGGTTTCATGGCAACTTTGTGTTTGTGAGAGTTAGTACAAGGGGACTCATATAGGCAAGTTTACTTTTAGACACCTAGATGCCTGTTCTGCTTTTGTGTTCATTCTTTCCTACTATTAGGTGAACCAATATAAATCCTGAGATGGACATGTCCAGCTTTGGAAGCCATTTTGTAAGTCTGAGGGCTGGATAAGCCCATTCTATTAAATGAAGCAGACTAGAGTAAAAAAAAACTTAATTCACCTGAAATACCACCAGTAAGAATAGAGTATTGGTCTAAGTCTGGCCCATTTTTACCAGTAGATACATACTAGAAATTATATTAATAGTGCAGAAAGAAAAACAACAGCAGTAATAACAGCTAGCATTCATATAGCTCTAAGTATTTGTATATGTGCTATCTTTTTTGAGAGCCTCACAACCTGCATTTGAGATAGGTGCTGTTATTATCCCACTTTTATAGATATGGAAATTGAGGTTCAGAGTTTAAATGACTTACTCAGGGTGATTTAAGTATCTACCTCCAAGCAAATTACAACAATGCATGTAAGTTACTGAATCTTGCTTTAAGTTTAATTTTGTCAGGTATGAGCTTGTGACTTTTTTTTTTAAACATTTGCATGTAGGAATAAAATACCTGTCTCATACCTTATTCTTATTTCACATTGATTAACTTTTTAAGCACTCTCACAACCCTAGTGTGATTTTGGGATGGCTAGGTGGTACAGTTGAATAGAGCACGAGCCCTGAAGTCAGGAGGACCTGACTTCAAATCTGGCCTTGGACACTTAACTAACTAGCCATGTGACCTTGGGCCAGTCACTTAAACCCAATTACCCTACCCTCCAAAAAGAAAAAAGAAAGAAAAAAGAAAAAAAAAGAGAAAGTAAAAAAAAAAAAACAGCCCTGGATAGGATCCTGGACTGATGCTTTAAATAATTTGGCCCTGAGGCATCAGTGTGGGTGTTTAACAAGCCCTTGAGTTACAGTAAAAGTGAATCTAGCTCCCTTCTGATTAAAGACTACTTTTCCAAGCTTGAAGGAAGCTTAAATTATATTCATGACTCCAAAACAGAAAATCCCTTAAGGAAAAAATAAATGAAACAATACCAGGTCACTCTAGGCCTAGTAGTGTTGTTTTTTTTCAGGTTAGACATAAATTTAAGTTACTAGAATTGGATAAATCTCCTTTCAAGGAGCTGAAAGAACTTGTGATTTTGCCTATGAGACACAACCACAGTGTGGTACCATCACAATTCTTTCTCTAAGTAAAATATCAAACTGAAAGATACTAGGAATCTGGAAATGTGACAAAACTCTGTTTCGTTTTTTTTTGGGGGGGTTGCTTTTTTAATAAGCATGATGTCAATTTCTGGTAAAATTCTAGAAGAGATAATAAATAATCATTTGCGAGGATTCAGAAAAGAAAGGTGATTACTAAGAGTTAACACAGGTTCATTAAAAACAAGTGATTATTGAATGGCTTGTTGGGTTATAGAATTAATGCTAAATTCTGCTATGATCATTATCCATCTTGAATATTACATTCCATTCTGAGTACCATATGAGCTCATCCTATTTTAATGTTAATTAAAGGAACTGAAGATATTTAAATTGGAGAATAGAAGAACTGAGAGTGGTTGGAGAGGAGAGGATGGTTTTGGACATAATATTCTTTTCATGTACTTGTACAATTTTTGAGTGGGAGAAGTCAAGTGAACAAGTCAGCAAATATTTACTTAAGCACTTAAACACTTGTTAAGTGTCAGGAATTGTGCTAACTGCTGGGAATGCAAATACAAGCAGAAAGAAAGACAACCTCTGTTCCTAAGGAGTTTACATTCTAATGAGGAAAATGTATAAAAGGAAGCTGGAAGGGGAGAGGTGGATGTGAAGGGAGTAGATACAAAGGGGTGGTAGAGAAAATTCTGAGTATCGTAAGTTCATATTGGAGAGTAATAAACATGTATTTTACCTGAGATTCCTTCTCTGAATGGAAACTCTGAGAGGAGCTAGATAGAGCATTTTCCCCTCCCAGATGGATTCTTTTGTTAAGGCTAACTACGCCATCTTTTGCCTCAACACTTACCTAATCTTTAACTACTGAATGGGTGTTGCCTCTGACAAACTGAGACCTGGGAGAGAACTTAGCTTAAAAAAACCAAGGTCTCCCACAGCATTTGAGGCCACAACCAATTGTGCAAGGGACATCTTGCCACTGGACCTCATAGACTATGGAGGAGAGAGTGAGGTTAATGATTTTGTGTAGCTCTGCCTCACTTAAATCCAAATCACTTGCAAGTCAAGACATCCACCTCCAGGTGTCATTGGTCCATTGGTTAAAGAATGAAGGATAAACAACAAACAACAGAAGATAATCAGAGGTAAAGGGTAGTACTTCTAGTATAAGAAGTCCAGGAATGAAGTGAACTTTCAAGGTGAAGAGATTTCTTACTCACAGCGTGGTAAAGAAAGTCTGGAGAGTAGTCATGAGTGCAGCCTGAAGATGAAGGAACATTAAATGAATGAGGTTTCCAACTTGCCCTGCTAAACCCTAGAGGAAAGAAATAGGAGCAATCAGTTGTTGATGGCTCCAAAGAGGCAAACTTAGGTTCAATTTCAAGAAAAAAAATCCCAACAATTAGAGATATCTTAAAGTAAAATGATGAGTGGCGTATACTCTCTGTGCCCATTGGAAGACTCCTCAGAATGAGAAGGGAGACAAACAATCTGGAAACCAGAGATAGACTTTTTTGTAAGACTGGACAGACCTGAGTCCTAGGTTGTTTACACAACCTAGGACTCTTTCCCCTTTCCCTTGTAGTCATCAGCATTAGGCCCTTTTTCAGGAGTTTTTGACCTCCACTCTTCCTTGTGACCTTTTTCCTTCCCTTGCTTGGCATTTACCAAATAAGGACATGGGTGATACCTTGGCTCTCTGTCCCACCTCCCTACCAACAGGAGATAGTGGCAGGCTTCTTTGTTATCCCCCTTTGGGTTAGATTTCACACCCAAGACAGAGAGCCCACCTCCCAGCCAATAGGAGAAGGGACTGCCAGGGGGAAGGGACTTGACTGTGTTAGGGTATAAATTCTTGTTCTGTCTTTTGTAAAGGCCTCCTCTCTTTGATCTCTGCCATGGAGAGGACCACCCTCTTCCTGCAGGGGGAAGAGAATAAAACTTCTTGTTCTTTCCTCAAGATACCTCTGACTTTTGATTTTTCTTAGGTATGGGATTTTTGGGGTCCAAGCACCCCACATGATGGAATACATCATACTAGATGTTACTAGAGTGGTTTAAATAAAAGCTAATTGATCATTTGCTTGGCATGATTTAGGAAGAACTGTTTGGAGACAACAGTGAAAATAACTGCTCAGTTTTTTCTTCTCATAAAGGAAAAGTTGTATTCTGACTTGGGATCACTGACCATTGTAATAGATTGCAGTAAAAACTGAGAGAGAGAGGAGCAATAATGCAAGTGGTAGTCATTCTGTAGCTGACTCGTTAATTTTTTTTTTACTTTTTATAGACATAAGGTCTTAACTGGATTGAGACATTTTTCCCCAAGAAAAAGTCCTCATTTGTCTTTATAGGTAATCATTAAATAAAAATGGACCTCAAGACAAAGCAAAAACAAAAGTTGTCACATTATTTATGTGTTGGTCCCAGTGATTCTGTAGATGTGTTACACTTGAAATTTTATCAGGGTATTTAAAAAAAAGTCTCACAAAAGTTTAATAAACAAGATGGAAAGATATGGACTAGATAATAATACAATTAGATATTTCTGGAGCTGGTTGAATGAACAGACCCAAGAAGTATTGATTAATGGAAGGTTATAAACTTGGGCAGAGCCTCATGAGGGAGTGTCATTGCCCTGTGCAGTATTTTGTCAAAGCATTGAATAAAAGCATGCTTATGAAATTTTTGGATGACCCCAAACGAGGAGGAATATGTCAAATATGAGTTGACAGAATTAGGGCCCCCTCAAAAAAATCCCCGACAAATTTGATTAGGGGGTTGAAATTAAGAAAATGAAATTTGGTACGGTTAAATGAATTCACAAATAGTTTAGATCAATGAAAGATAGAAGCATCTTATGTGAAAAAGTCTGGTGGCCTGCATGCTCCGTAAGAGAAAGTCGGTAATGTGACACGGAAGACCAAAGAGCTAATGACTGCATTAAAAGAGATGTGTGTGTGTGTGTGTGTGTGCTTGTGTGTATTCCATATGAAAGTAGGTAATAGATTTGCTGCATTAATAGCAGTGTAGTGTCTAGATCAAAGCAGGTAAGAGACCCAACATACTCTAATCTTCCTCAGGTCACATCTGCGGTATTGTGAGTAATGTTACATCATATTTGGAATATTGACAGCGTCATCAGATAAGTCATCTGAATAGTGAGGAGACTTTAAACCATGCTATATGAAGATCAACCGAAAGGACCGGGCATGATTATCCTGGAGAAAAGAAAAAACTAGAAGGGTAGGTATGATAGAAGTCTTCAGATATTGAAGGATTAATGTATGGAAAAGGAATCAGACTTGTTCTCCTTGGTAGAGAGTAGAACTAGAACCAATTTGTGGAAATTTCAAGGAGATTGATTTAGGCCTAAATTAAGAAAACATTTCTTAAGAATTAAAGGTAAAGGATATGAAGTAAGATGCTGTGCCATAGCATGATTCAAGTCATTTAAAGTTTTCAAGAGGAAGGGAGATAGCAATTTACCAGTGATGTTGTAAATAAGATTTAGGTAGGAGCTGGACCAGATGATCATTAGCTACTATCTCTTCTAGAGAATATTCTATGATTCTGTCACCTATTAAAATATTCCAAAACAACTAGACACAGAGAAATGGTCAGATGGTAATCAATCCATTAAGATGCTTTCTCCGTTGTAGTTTCAGCAACCAAGTTTGAGAAACTAATGACATGGAAAAATGTAGCTAAATCTCTTTAATCACTCCCTTATTGCTCCCCTCCCCCTCAAAAAAGAAAAGAAAAGGTGAAGTGGTAGATAATCAAATAAAGTCCTGGTTGAAGAAATGCAAAGCAATTGCATTGGCCAGCAAGGAGATGGTCTGAAAGAAACTGCTCTAAAACATCAAGGGTTAGTTTCTTTATGACTAAGTAAAAATGAAAGGAAATAAAGCCTACCATTTTTAGCCCAACAGATAATCTCTGATTCTGATTTGGTTTCCAGTAAGTAGGCTGCAAGTACTGAGAAGCTGCTCTTTTGAAAATGTAATAAATTTCCCAAAGTTCTTCACATTTTTTCCACAAACTGCTTTCAGCTGATAAGCAGTAGGCAAGCTATTCATCTTTTAGATGAGGAAATACATACAGTGTTTATTCTAAATAATAAAGTAGTTTAGTTTAGGGGGAAAGAAAACATACATACACAGGGAATGAACTCTGACCTTTTCATTGTAGCAAAAATGCTTACATAAGCATCCTTAGTTCTGCCTTTAATGCTAAGGAGTAGCTGTCCCTACATAGATAGATAAATGGGCCCCAAATGGTAAAAAGTATGTGTGTGTGGGGGGGAACAGAAAGGGTTGCCCAACTTGTATTAATAATAACAATTGTGCATAAATCAATTTTCTTTTGACATTTTTAAAGTTTTACTCTGCTGTTTATGGTTCTTTGAATGAGAATTTGGATGTTATGTTTAGATCAGATGGGAATAGGTGCTGTTTAGGTGTTACAGTGTAAAGATCAGTGGTCTGGATCAGGAGAATGAATCAATTAGGTAATTAATTACCCTTCTGGGAGTCAGGGTTGGTTGGTGCAAGGGTGAATAAGATGGCAAGAGCAAGGAGTGTTATTTCTTTGCCCAAGGGGACTGGAGGAGTGTCTATGAAGCTTCCATGCTTGTGTCAGGAATGGGATTTGATGAGTTAATGTGACAGAACCCTCAGAGCAGCCAAAAAAGATCTGTAACAGCATTGATTTAGCCATTCCCAGAGAACTGCCACAACCTTTCTAGAAGAGCTGTCTAGGGCTAGTTTCCTGTTCCATCGAGCAGGGCCATCTTTCTGACTGAGGGCCCTCAATAGTGTACAACTAGGATCCCTTTCTTTGGAATCCTTTGAGTGGGTCAGATTTTCTGGGCAAATAGTGGAAATTAAAGGAGGATCTGGGGGTTTGGGGACACCACCCTCCCCTCAAACAAGTTTTTCCTTTTCTTTTTTTTTCCCAGTTCCTGGTCACAAGAACCTTGAAAAGCCAGGTATGGGTGTGGGTGTATGGATGTTCCACTGAGTGCATGTTAGGAAAAGAAGAATGGCATGTTAAAACATTAAGTTTGGATGTCACTACTCTAGTTTATTCAAAAAAGAGTTCAGCATCACAAAATTATTCCAATCCTATTGGGTTACATTTTAAAGTACTCCGTACGTGGATTGATATAAATCGACATTGCCTGTTTCTGGAGGAACACCCTTCCAAAGAGGACACAGAGGAACATAAGGAGAAATGAAGGATATGAAAATATAAAAACAGATTAGAATTATGTTTGGATATAAGGGGTCAATTATTCAGCTGATATTCCTATTTGAATAAGCTTCTCCTGGAAAATGTAGAGATCAGCTGAATTTATGATGATGAGCACTGGAGCAGGCAGGGTCAGCAATAGCACTGTGACCCATAGTAGTGATGAGTCAACAGGTCCCAAAGGTTAATGGATCAAAAGCGGCTTATGAAATTATGTATCCAGCACCATGCTCCCAAGACCTTGCACATACTCTGAAAGGTGACTGCATCACTGGATGAAAGTACAGATTAAGAAGGCTATGTTGCCTGTTTTTAGGGTGAGCATTTGAGCTGTTGCCCACGCAATGCCGGACCAGATTAATCTAGAAGAAAGGCACATGGAATAAACATCAGGATATTCAGTTCTGAAACAAATGCACAGATTTCAGTCCTTGTGTCTAGTCAGAATATAACTCTCATAATATTTATTCCTTTTACTACACTGGTGTCATTTTGCAATTTGGACTTTGTGTGTTTTCTCTTTTAAATATAAGAAACTTAGATGTCTCTTGACCAAATCACTATAAACAATGACAGACTTATTGGAACTCATATAAAGAGCGTTCCAACACAGCACAACATCAAGGAAAAATATGAAGCAGATAAATATTGACTGTGAAAAGACAAAACCCTGCTTTTCTATTCCTCCATCCACCTTACTTGCTTTATCCCCATCCTCTTTTATTCCATATCTTAATCTCCCAACTCACTTGCCCCACACCACGTACCACACACGCTTCTTCCATGTTACAACCCCACCTTCTCAGATCATGCTTACTAACTACTATAATGATGCTCGAATGACAAACAGGAGAAGGGGGAAATGACAATATTACCCCCACCATCTCACTGATTAGCTGTGAGAATCTCCAAAGAGTTGTACAAATTATAGAAGCTGTGACCTGGTTATGTCCTCAAGTACTACCTGGAGCTGCTTTTACCTGTTGCCTCAGCCCCACCATGAGTTGCTGGGCTTGTTTCTCTCCTTTCTAATTAGCTTTCTTTAAAAAAAATGAATTTATTAATTTATGTTAGTTTTCAACATAGATTTCCACAAGATTTTGAGTTACAGTTTTTTCTCTCCATCTTTCCCTTACAACCCACCCCAAAATATCAAGCCTACTGAATACCTCTTCCCCTAATCTGTTCTCTTTTATATCCTCCCCCATCACCCTCCTAATTTTCTAGTAGAACAAGATGAATTTCTATACCCCAGTGCCATCATATCTTATTTCCCAGCTGCATATTTAAAACAATTTTTTAAACATTTGTTTTTAAAATTTTGAGTTCCAGACTTTTCCCCTTTCTTCCCTCCTCACCTGCCCCTGGGAAGATAAACAATTCAATATAGGTTGTACATGCGTAGTTACCCAAATCATTTCCACAGTAGTTATATTGTGAAAGATTAACTGTAATTCCCTCCATCCTATCCTGCCCCCCACTTATTCTATTCTCTCCTTTGACACTATCCCTTTTCAAAAATGTTTGCTTTTGACTACCCTAACCCCTAATCTACCCTCCCTCCTATCATCCCACTTCTTTTCCTGTATTTCCTGTTCTGTAAGATACCTAATTGAGTGTGTGTTATTCCTTCCTTAAGCCAAAATCAGTGAGAATAAGGTTGTCCCATTCCCTTTCACCTTTCTACTCTTCTGCTCCATTGCAACAGTTTTCTCTTGCCTCTTTTATATAACATAATTCACCCTACACTATCTTCACTTTTGCCTTTTCCAAATAAATTACACTCACTTCTTAATTTTATTTTTTTAGATATCATCCATTCCCATTCAACTCATTCTGTGCCCTCTGTTTATGTATACATGAACACACATGCCAAAAATCACACATATATTTATGTAGACACATACTCCTCTTATACATACATACATACATATATATGTATGTGTACACATATACATATATATTCCCTTCAACTATCCTTATACTGAGAAAAGTCTTATGAGTAACAATTATCATTTTTCCATTTAGGAATATAAATAGTTCAACTATAATTAAGTTCCTTATGATTTCTTTTTCCTATTTACCTTCTCATGCTTCTCTTCCTTCTTGTATTTGAAAGTCAAATTTTCTGTTCAGCTCTGTTTTTTTCATCAAAAATGCTTGAAAGTCCTCTATTTCATTGAATGACCATATTTCCCCCTGAAGCATTATACTCAGTTTTGCTGGGTAGATAATTCTTGGTTTTAATGCTAACCCACTTGAACTTCAGAATATCACATTCCAAGACCTTTGATCTCTTAATGTTGAAGCTGCTAGGTCTTGTGTTGACCTGAGTGTGTTTCCACGATACTAGAATTTTTTTCTTCCTGATTGCCTGCAGTATTTTTTTCTTTACCTGGGACCTCTGGAATTTGGCTATAATATTCCTAGGTGTTTCCTTTCGGGGATCTTTTTCAAGTGGTAATCAGTGAATTCTTTCAATTTCTATTTTACCCTCTGGTTCTAGATTATTAGGGCAATTTGGCTTAATAATTTCTTGAAAGATGTGTAGGTGTTCCTGATACTAGGCTCTTTTTTTATCATGGCTTTTAGGTAGTCCAATAATTGCTAAATCATCTCTCCTGGACCTATTTTCTAGGTCAGTGCATTTTTTTTTTTTGCTTTTTGGAGGGCAGTTGGGGTTAAGTGACTTGCCCAAGGTCACATGGCTAGTTTTTTTGTGTTAAGTGTCTGAGGTCGGATTTGAACTCAGGTACTCCTGACTCCAGGGCCGGTGCTCTATTCACTGCGCCACCTAGCCGCCCCGGTCAGTGCATTTTCCAATGAGATATTTCACATTGACTTCTATTTTTTCATTTGTTTGGATCTGTTTTATAGTATCTTGATTTCTCATAAAATCATTAGCTTCCAATTGCTTCAATCTAATTTTGAAGGAGTTATTCTCTTCAGTGAGCTTTTAAAATTCTTTTTTCATCTGGTAAATTTGGCTTTTTAAGGCATTCTTCCTATTGGCTTTTTGGGCCTCTTTTGCCATGTGAATTAGTTTATTTTTTAAGGTGTCAAAAAACCCCACCTTTGGTCTCCTTTATCAGGCTATTGACTCACTTTTCATGATTTTCTTGCATCATTCTTTCTCTTCCCAAATTTTCCTCAACTTCTCTTACTTGATTTTTTTTTTGCTTTTTGGAGGGCAGTTGAGGTTAAGTGACTTGCCCAAGGTCACATGGCTAGTTTTTTGTGTTAAGTGTCTGAGGCCAGATTTGAACTCAGGTACTCCTGACTCCAGGGCCAGTGCTCTATTCACTGCGCCACCTAGCCGCCCCCTCTTACTTGATTTTCAAAATTTTATTTAAGTTCCTGCATAATCTGTAACCAGTTCATATTTTTCTTGGAGACTTTTGATGCACAATTTCTGATTTTGTTGTCTTCCTCCCTCTCTGTGCCTTGATAATTTTTCTCCCCCAAAAAGGATTCTATAGTCTTTTTGTGCTTCTTCTGCTTGCTCATATTGCCAGTCAATTACTTGACTTTTGAGCTCTTTGACACAGTAGAACTTTGCTTGCAGAAGGGAGATAGCAGTGTCCCAAATAACTGTGGTTTTTGAAGCTGCCAGAGCTATTAGGAAGGTGCCCTCTCTACAGTCCCCACAAGCTCTGGCTCACTGGTCACACACCCAGGACTACCACCTAAGACCATGATCCAGACCAAATCAGGTTAAAACAAGAGTATTTACCATCTGAATGGTGACTTGGTCCCCCAACTACCTTCAAGCCAGGGGCTCCTGAAGCAGCCAAGCAGCAATGCTGTACAGCCACTGCACCTCAACAGCTTCTTGTCCCAGGGGCAGGGTCCAGAACACACTCTTCTGTCTCCTCCCTCCCCCATTCCAACAGAGTTCCACACTAACCTTTTACTTTGTCTTTGGCATTTATGTGTTGAGAAGTCTGGAAACCACCACAGCTGCTGGTGGTTCAGTCATCTGGAGTCTGCCCTGGCCACAGATGGTAGGGACCACACTGGAGCTGGAACTGCATGGCTCCTGTGCTTGGCTCCCAACAAGGTGTGATAGACCTTTCCTGTCAGCCTTCTGGGCTGCCTTCAGTGGGAGATTTGTTTTTCTCCATCATTTTGTGGGTTCTGTAGCTCTAAAATTTTATTTAGAGTAATTTTTTTAATATGTATTGGAAGTGGTTAGAACCAGAGCCCATACCAAGTTTGTGCTTCTACTTTGCTATCTTGGCTCCACCCCTTAGCTTTCTTCTTGCCTCAAAAACAGTTGAAAACTGAATAGTATTTTAATAGAGAAGTCATTTGATCATCAATTTAATTTATATTTTGTGGATCTTAGTCTCTTGTGCTTTATAAATGTTGCTGAGTCAATTGGTCTTTCTTAACTGAAACTTGTCAAAATGCTTTTTGGACTTATTCATAGCCATGCAAACATAACAGAAGAAAAATACTGTGAAATGATTAGCAAAATATCCTATCTACCTTCTTTAAGAGAATCTTATGGTAAGTGCTAATATTCCAGCTTTGGTATTTATTAACTATGTGAACTTTAGCAAGAAACTCTCTGAATCTGCATTCTCATCTGTAAATTAAAGTGGCTGACAAGAAGAAAGAATCCAAAAATATATAAAAGTAGTCATACTTCATGTTGGGAAAAATAAAAACTGGAAATACATTGGGTTCTCATTGATTGTGGAGTGATTGTATTTCACAGTGGAAAGAGCATAGGCTCTGAACTTGGATGAGTTGGATGTAAATCCCACCTCTGATGCCCAGTCCTATGTGACCTTGGGCAAATCACATGCCTTCTCTGGGCCAGAGTTTGCTCAGCTATAAAATAAGGAATTTGAACCAGATTTCTTCTAACATCTCTTACAGTTGAAATGTATGAACCTATGGTAGATCAAATTGTGGTATCTGAATGTAATGGAATATTATTATAAGAATATGAGGAATTCAAGGAAACTACAATGACTATAATATGAATTTGAAACACATACACATATGCAAGTAAATTCATTTTAACTCAGAATAAATATAATGACAAATATTGAGACCAGAGAGCAAATGCTGATTGTGTGAGACACAGTTGCATAGGTTAATTTTGCTGGTTTTCTTCATTACAAAGTGCAGGAGTTCCATATGGACACACACACTCATATATGGTCAATTGATTATGATGTTAAAAAGTAAACACATTAGTAAGAAAATAGAAAACAAATAGAAGAAGATATGGGGGTTCCAACAAATGTCCTCTAAAGTCACTTTGTGTAGAAACTATCATCTTTGTGCTTGTGACCTGAGAAATGATTCATGAGCCTGGTAGGTGACACTGTATTTGGTTCCTTTATTTATTCATTCATTCCCCCATTTTCTACCTTTTTTGATACAGAGCCCTGATTCTCCCCTTTGTCTTCTCAGAATACTTTATTGTGTCTCTTCTCCTTGGCCCACTCCTTTTAATCATAGCCAATGACCTAGATCTTTCCTGCTTTCCCTTCCAGCCAATCAGCATACATCTATGCTTTTCATTCACTCTGACCCTACTCTCTGTTGGGAGTAATTGCCAATGATGTGCTCAAATGGGTGTTATTAAGTTGTGCTAATTCTCCCAGGAAACATATGTGCTACTTGGCAGAGGTCTTATATGGAAAAAAATAACTACTCAAAAAAATGACTAATGGTGGAAATTTTACACCTGGCAGCAATTTATCAAATATTCCCGTTTATGGAGGTCTTTCTTTCTACAAAAGTCTTCCTCAAATGCCTTGATATGCTCTTGGTTTCTCTCCCTCATGGAGGACAAATTACGGCAGGTTCTTCCTGGTTCTAAGGACTTCAAGAATAGTGCTTATAATAGGTTAGATTTACTCCCAATGGAAGAAGAAACTGTGGAAGACACATCATACATACGTCTAGAAAAGAAAATGAATTATTATTAGAGTTAGCAGAGGGATACCTCAACTATTCATTGGTATGAAAAAAATACATTACTTAAAGTATAAGTTTTTAACCCAGTTTTTTTTAAGTAATGGATTATTTTGGCAGTCTATTGAATGTTCCTTGACTCCTTTTCCTCTAATAATGGTTCCAAGTACATAAAGTAAAATGTGTAGAATTATAAAAGAAGCCAACTATTTTGAAATATAGTTCTCAAATTATTAAGAAGACAAGTTCACAGACTCTAGGTTAAGAAACCTTGATATAGAGGAAGCCCAACATAGTATGTTTCTTTTTTGGAACATATTTTTGGAACAGATATATACAAGAAGCACAAAGGGTAATATGGTTTGAATAGGCTGAGAAGAATTTGATTGATATAGGAAGTATCAGTGAGATCATATAACTATCAATGCATTAGTCATTTGTGTGTCAGCTAAATCAAATCTTATATCCTACACATATGCATGGGGCTCAGCAGGCAAAGAATGCTATAGGACGTTAAAATTTATCATGATTTTAATAAATAGCATTTCTTGAGCTCAAGATACTATGCTGCTAAGTATACTGTCTTAGCTGCTAAGCTCACATTACATGACAAAATGGAATTCTTGAGAAATATACAAGTTCTTTAGGGATGAAGAAGCAAAGGAAAAGACACTAATTTAAATTTGGATGAGTAACAAACAAAAAAAAGTGAGATGAAGTAATGTCTTTGGAAGCTCATTATAGGTCATTGAGCTTCAGAATTAAAGTCAAGGGTTATGCTATTTGGAAAAAGCAAGGAAAGACTGATTTATAGTGGTGAAAATTAGTATCAGGGGTGTGCTGGAACTGGCTCGGAGCTGATTTTTACATTTTCAGTGTAAACGTTTACACCACAGAAATTGTTATATACTGCTGCACTCATCAGTGTTTGATTTATTCTTTTTGTTGTTGTTGATTGTCCAGACTTAAATTTATAGAGAAAATGTTAATAGTACATATTAAATGTAAAAGTATTTTACGCTTACATTTTTCCCCGAGTCATTTGCTAACAATTTACAGTATACTTTTAGATACTAGTCACGTCCCGTTAATTTAAGATATTGAACTCTTGTTCTCCAACCAGCTTCTCCTTATTAGAAGTAGAGCAGATTTAAGACAGGTCTCATCCATTGAGTTCAACACTTTTAAAAGGCCAAAGCGTTTTACCTCAGTGGCTAAGCCTTACTTAAACTTTAGGAAAAACATTACTGACATTTGGTGATGAGATGTTATAACTGAGAGAAATGAAGAGATTCTGCATCTACTCAAGGGCATGAATAATGTTCAGCTTTTCTTTCAGTCCGTCTGGTTTACCGTGTACCTCTATTACCTTACTTCGCTTCAATGACAGAAAAACCTGAAGGTCCTTTGTTGGCTAAAGTAATAACCAAGAAATAGGGAATAATTAAAATCTCTTAACTGACAAAATAAAAATACGAATTTGATCAAAAGCCCCCAAAATAACATAGTTGTGCTTTACATTTCCTGGTAGTCACATGATGCATGTCTGGCATAATTACTATTGTATTCAAGGTATTTTATTAGAAACAACAAATTTAGGAACAAAATGATACAGTGGAAAGAGTGATGTGTTTGCACTCAGTGAACCTGGATTTGAATCCTGCAAGTGATATTATTTTGATTCTGTAAAGATGGGCAAGTCATTTTCTAGATTCCAGTTTCCCTTTTAAAAAAATTTAGTGTGAACTAAATGACTAAAGTCCCTTCTAGGTATAATTTTCATAAAGGATATAGGATATGGAGGGTTTCTGAGTGAGTCGGCTGAAATTCAATTTGACCATTACCTTGTTCATGCAAAGCATTATGAAAGATACTGGGGATGCAAAAACAAAATGCTTCCTTTTTGCAGGGTACTTACACTTAATCAACTTAAAACATTTATAAAATATCTACTATGTGACATCACTGTCTTAAGCACTGGGAAAACATCAAACACAATAATAATCCTTTTTGCAAAAAGGTTATTATATTCTATCAGATATCACAATCCTTAAATACATTAGTAAATATCAAGTATATGCACCCTATTTAGTAATTTCAAAGAAGCACAAAAAACAGATAATATTAGAAAAAGTCTCCTGTAGGATGTAGTACTTGAAGAGAAGCTTGAAGGGAGGCAGAGATTCCAAGAGAAGGGTATGAGAAAAGAGTGCGTTCCAGGCATGAAGGTGGTCTTTATAAAGGTGGGAGGAAGTAGATAGTGGCTGGAATATAAATTGAATAAATAGAAGCAAAGATTAATAAACCTGAGGAGGCTGCTGCAATATTGCAAAATTGGATGGAAAAACATTTATTAAGTATTTTCTATGTACTGAGAGCTGTATGGAGTGTTCAAGGAGGAGTAGCACCTCTAGTATGAGGGCTTACTGAGTCGTTTTCAGTGCTGCTCATTGCCCTTTGATATCTAGCTGCCCCTCAACCCTCACTTAGGGCTCCAAGAAGCTATAGCATGTGCAGCACCCATGCCCAATAAACTATCTCCAGCAAATGGATTAAACCAGATTGACTGATAGTAGCTGACAAGTGTCAAATCTATTGGTGAGTTACAGAGGGTGTCTACCCCAGACATGTGAAAACTTCTTCTGGTGGAATGGGCTGATGAGAATGATTTATTCCCATGGCTGCAAAGACAGCTGAAACAGGTATTTTGGTGTGGTTATAACTTGGTCAGACATTGAAGACACCAAGATCATGCACTGCATCCCAGGTCATCACTGATTATCTCAACTTTTGTTTTGCTACTGGATAACTCTAGAAGAGAGAATGAGGATGACAACTATGAAATTCTGCCTCACTTAAATCCAGCTGATGCAGGAATCAGGACATCACTAGCGATGTCACTGGTCCTCTTTAAAAACAAAGGACAAAAACAAGAATAGCAATGTAACTCACACTATACTAAACTACAAGGATATAAATTAAAAAAACTGCTCTTAGCAAGTCACTGTTCTTAAGGAATTTACATACTAGTTACGGGGGAAATTTTATTTTGAAGCATTTTAAAAGACAGAAAAATTGACATTTTACTCAAAAAGTGATTAGAAATCCAGAGAGCTTCTGGAAAAGAATGAAATGGTTAGGCCTGTCCATTAGGAGTGTCATTTTGGTGCCTCTGTGGCACATGTATTGGAAAGGAAAGAGAATAGATATGGGGACAATTATGATACTATTATAATGATCTAGTCAAAGGATGATGATAGTTTCTACTAGGGTGGTGGTTATATTAATGGAGAGAAAGGGAAACACATGAGATATAGTATATAGGCAACACTTATAGTGCTTGAAGGTGAAGGAGAGTGAAGTGTTGGGGATGACGCTGAAGTTCCAAATCTGGTTGACTGGAAGGATAGCAGTATCCTCAACAAAAAGGGAAGTTTGGAAGAAGGGTGGCTTAGAGTGCAATAGAATGAGTTCTGTTTCAGATATGTTAAATTTGAAATGCTTATAGACCATCTTCAAAGAAATGTCTAGTCATCAGTTGATAATCTGTTTTCTCTCTCTCTGTTTCTCTCTCTCTCTCTCTCCTCTATCTATCTATCTATCTATCTATCTACCTAATGCATCAGTCTTAATCAAGCTAGCTATAGGTCCCAAGTACAATGGCAAGTGTTTGGATAAAAAGGAGGAAATCAAGCTTATTGAAACTTAATGAAGGAGGAGTTCCGGGGGTGGAGCAAAGATGCTGGCGTAGAAACAACAAGGTCCCAAAGCTCCCACGCAGCCACCCTAAACAGCCATAAAAATATGACGCTGGACAAATTCTAGGACTCTCAAACTCAAAAAATACAGAAAACACATCTCTCGTGGAAGGCAGCTCAGCAGCAGGGGACCATTGTGGCAGGATGCAAGCCGAGGCCAGCCCAGCCTGAAACTGAAACCTTGGCCAGGCCCTGGAGTGGTAGGGAGGAGCCAAGCTGCAGACAATCTACAAGAGAGAAGATCTACAGCCTCCAGCACCTCCACATCTACCAAGGTGTGAAAAACAGGGATTAAAGAAAGGTGTGAAAAAATAGGGATTAAAGAAAGGCAGCTTAGCAGGAGGGGCTCATCCCAGGCCGGGAGCAAAGACCAGCCCAGCCTAAAACCACCATGCAGCCAGGCTCCAGGGTGGCCAGGAGGAGCCTAGCCTGCCAAGCCACAGCATGAGTCTACTTCAGAGAAGATCTAAAATACCTGGAGCAATCTGCATAAGCCAGGATTAAAGGTCAGTGGAAGTGAGTGAAGCTTTCAAGCTAAATTTGGGGGAGGAAAAGCAGTTTGGTCAATCTACCCCCGGGGCAAAGAAGCAGTGGGAGAAGGGCAGAAATGGCTGTAACTGGCAGATGTCCCCACTGGGCTGCTTCAGAGACCCTGGCCTGTGGATTCCACAGGGGGTTGAGTTGATTGATCAGGGCCAAGTGCTCTTGCGTTGAGCAGCCTGGATCCAGATTGTGGTTTTGGGAGGTGGTCCTGGGGAGCACTTTCAGGAAGCCAAAGCTAGGGGAGGCTGCAACACCTCCCTAATAGCTTCGGCAGCTGGGAAAACCCCAGCGATTTGGAACAGAGCTTTTCCCCCTGGAAGCAGAGTTTCACAAAGCTAAAAAAAAAACCCAACCAATTAATTGATTGGCCAACATGAGGAAAAGGAAGCAAAATAAGAAAAGCAATAAAACTCTAGAATCCTATTTGTGGACAAAAAGGATCAAAGCATGGAACAGGAGGAAGACAACACAATGAGAACTCCTACACCAAATGCTTCCAAGACACTAGAAGAATGCCTAGTAGCTATAGATAATCTAAAAAAGGGACTTTGAAAATCAAATAAGAGAAGTGGAGGAAAAATTGGGAAGAGAAATGAGAATGATGCAAGAAAACCATGAAAAGAGAGTCAACAACGTGATTGAAGAAAACAACACTTTAAAAAATAGATTAACTCAAATGTCAAAAGAGGCCCAGAAAGCCAGTGAGGAGAAGAATGCCTTAAAAAGTCAAATTTGCCAGATGGAAAAAGAATCTCAAAAGCATTCTGAAGAGAATAATTCCTTCAGAGTTAGAGTGGAGCAAGTGGAAGCTAATGACTTTATGAGAAACCAAGATACTATTAAACAGTTACAAATAAATGAAAAAATAGAAAG
>CM053600.1:128253014-128289567 GCA_028646575.1 Pseudocheirus occidentalis | reverse complement strand
GGAGTTATATCCAATGGAGTGAACAATGAGAAAAGAGAAACAAAAGCCGAACATCGAAAAGAATGATAGCATGCATTGCTTCAGTCTCCATTTAAACTCTGATCTTTCTGGATCTTTCTCTGAATGTAGACATCTCCTTCCATCCTGAGACTTGCGTAGTTGTCTTTTAACTGTGTGATGCTCAGAAGCGTCCAGTTTTTCAAAATCGGTCGTTACACATATGATGTATCTGTGACTGTGTACAAATTTTTCCTGGTTCTGCTCTTCTCACTCAGCATCAATTCATATAAGCCTCTCCAGGTGAGTATGAAATCCATCTCCTTCCCATTTCTTATAGCACAATAATATTCCTTTCTTATAGCACAATAATATTCCTCAATCCACTCTTGCATTTACCTCATTAACTCCTCCTGAAGACTCTCCCCAAACTCATTACTGAAGTCTGACCTCATTGACTCCTCCTGAAGACCCTCCCCAAACTCCTCCTCTAGACCACCCCTAGATTCCTCTGTATATAAGAATCCCATCTTCCCTCCATGTGGTGTGAGAGCCCCACAGAATGCCCTAGCACAGACTTGCTCTGTGTGAGAGCGCCATAGAATGACCTAGCATAGACTGGCTCCTTAAGAGTCTACCCCACATAGCAAACTTTTAATGAACTTTCAGTAAACTTTACTTTTCATTGACTGAGAAGACTTGAGTCAAATTCTTTCAGCAAGACTTGGCATGTTGGTATTTTAGGGTCTCAGGCAACCCTAACCCTCTTTGGGTAACCTCTTCATTAGAACTTTGGATGTTTCTTATGCTATGTATCAGTCAATACTCAGTTATGAAACATCTACTGTGCAACAGGAACTGTACTAAGTGCTAATAGGTAGAAAGATATAAACACAACCTGTGAGTATACTGAGTTGCCAGAATGCGGATCCAGCTAGTTGGGTAACTCAGCTTGTCCTCCTCTCCCTCTCCTCCTCTGCAAAGGAAGGTAAAATTTGATGGCCAGAAGCTGCCCACTTACCTTGGTGTTTAATGACTAGATTCCTTCCTTCCCTCCTACCCCCTTCCTTTTACAAAACCTTAAACCCAGTTCACTCAAGCTTATAGATTACACCATGATAGGGCCCTGCCCAAGCTCCACTTAATGACTGTATTTTGAGCCCTCCAGTCTTACAGTAAATGTTAATGGTGACTGTTTCTCTTTGGAACAGGGTCTTACTCCCAGCTTGATTTTTTCCCCTTTTTTTCTAATTAAAGGGGTTATCCCTACACTCACTTCTTAAAGAGGTCTGTTCACTAAATGGGCTTTATTTCACTATGAGTATCTGGAAAGGCCTTAGCCTAAAAGGGCCAGGGTTTCCCATTGCATCCTGAGTCACCTCCAGTCATCCTGATGAATATCTTCTCACTGGACCCAGATGGCTCTGGAGAGAAAAGTGAGGCTGGTGACCTTGCACAAATCTCCCTTACTCAAATCAAAGTCAACTGCAAGTCATGTTATCATGTCCCTGATGCCATAGTCCTCTTCAAAAACAAAGAACAAATACAATCTGTCCTGTGAGTAGACCTAGCCATCTGAATGGGGAATCAGCTAGTTGCATAACTCAGCTCATCCTTTCCTTCTCTCCAAAGGAAGTTAAAATCGCCACTTAACTTGCAGTTTACTGGCTAGATTCTTTCCTTCCTTCCTTCCTTCCTTCCTTGCTTCCTTCCTTCCTTCCTTCCTTCCTTGCTTCCTTCCTTCCTTCCTTCCCACCCTCTTTCCCACCCACCTTCCTTCCTCTTCTTTCACAAAACCTTGAATTCAGTTCACTCTGAAGCTCAGACTTTAGACTACAATAGATACCTGTCCAAGCTCCACTTAAATGGCTGTATTTTGTGCCCTCCAGCATAATAGTAAATGTCTACTAACTGTTTTTCTTTGGAATGGCAACCCTGAGGGTCTTCCCCACCCACCTTGATTTTTGTTTCTTTTTCTCTAATTAAATGGGCCTTCCCTACACTCAATTCTTATGGAGGCCTATTTACTGAACGGGTGTTACCTCACTCTAAGTGAGCACTTGGAAAGGCCTTAGCCTAAAAGGGTCAGGATCTCTCATTGCACCCTGAGTCATCTCTGTGATCATGATGAATATCTATTCACTGGATCCAGATAGCTCTGGAGGAGAGAGTGAGGCTGGTGACTTTGCACAGCCCTCCTTTACTCAAATCAAAATCAACTGCAAGTCATGTTGACGAGGTGCAGGCTCTGGGAGTCCCCTTGTGCTCTCCTTGAATCTTCCCCCAGAAGACATTTATCTGAGGCCATAGGCCTTTCATTGTGGCTCTGCCCAAGTCTTTAGCTAGCCCTCTTGTTCAGCAATTCCATACCCTTGAGATCCTCTTTTCCCAGCCTTGAACTGGCCTAGCCCCCCATTGTCTATGGTCTTCAGGTAGCTTCCCACAATTTCCCACCCTTAATCACTCATTACTTGAGTCTGACCTCATCTGACTCCTGAAGACCCTCCCCAAACTACCACCCCTAGATTCCCACAACCTTTTTGTATATAATATCCCATCTTCCCTCTATGTGGTGTGAGAGTGCCATAGAATTGATGAGGTGCAGGCTCTGGGAGCCCCCTTGAGCTCTCCTTGAGTTTTCACAGTTCCCTAGAGCTGATAGAATTGAAAGAATCTGGATTACACTTCCAGATGGGATGTCTGTCCTTATCCTCCATTCTTCAGAAGCTCCGCACATGTCCATTTTCTCCAAAATAACCAAACAGGAAGGAGAACCTGAGGTCGGGCTGAGTACCTAGTACCTACCTGAGAGGTCAGGCCCACAAAAACAAAACAAAACACAAAAAATACAAAAAAAAAAAAAACAAAAAAAAAACAAAAAAAAAAACCCTCACACCTCCAGGGTACTTGGAGAACAAGAAGGCAATGCAGTAACGAAAGAAAAAGGCTTACCTACCTTCCAGTCCCTGCTGGAGAAGTGCTTGTTCTAGCAGTGTTTCCAGTATCATGGAACCACAAAAATGAAGAGGTTACTTATAAAGAGGGTTAGGGTTGCTCTGGAAACCACAAAATACCAACATGCCAGGTCCTGCTGAATGAATTTGACTCAAGTCTTCTCTCAGCCAAAGAAAAGTAAAGATTGTTGAAAGCTCATTAAAAGTTTGTTAAAAGTTCACCATATTGGGTAGATTCTTAAGGAGCCTAGGTATTTGTGACACTTGCATTGGGGAAGCAGGACAGAGTAAGTCTATGACAGAGTAAGTCTGTCACAGAATAAGTCTGTGCTAGGACATTCTATGGTGCTCTCACATCACATGGAGGGCAGATGGGATCTTGCATACAGAAGAATCTAGGGGTGTTCTAGAGGAGGAGTTTGGGGAGGGTCTTCAGGAGGAGTCAATGAGGTCAGACTCCAGTAATAAGTTTGGGGGGGAGGAGTTAATGAGGTCGATGCAAGGATGGATTGATATTTTGATAGGCTCCAGGTAGGGAAGTAGATGGACAATGGAGGGTTAGGCTAGTAACAGAGGTTTGGGCCCAGCCACAAAGAAAAACTTAATGGCCTCTGCAAATGCCTCATCAAGTGGGAAGATTTAATCAAACTTCAAGGGGTTTCACAGAGCCTGAACCTCAAAGATTCAAGGAGAGCTCAAGGGGGCTCCTAGATCCTGCACCTCATCAGAATGACTTAGCGTAGACTTGCTTGGTGAGAGCTCCATAGAATGACCTAGCACAGATTTACTCTGTGTCAGACTTGCTCTGTGCTGCTTGCCCAATGCAAGTGTCACAGATGCCTAGGCTCCTTAAGAGTCTACCCAGTATGGTGAACTTTTAATGAACTTTCAATACACTTTACTTTTCTTTGGCTGAGAGAAGACTTGAGTCAAATTCATTTGGCAGGATCCGGCATGTTGGTATTTTGTAGTCTCAATCAACTGTAACCCTTTTTATGTGAAACCACATTAATGTCATCATTTCCCTGACGCTATGGTCCTCTTGGAAAATGAAGGACAAACACAACAACCTGTGAGGTACCAAGAAAGGTAAAAGTCATTCTCTGCCCTAAAGTATCTCAGATGGGGGAGACAACATAAAAACGTCTGTGTGCAAACAAGTTATGGAAAGCTGGAATTTAGAAATAATCAGGAGAGGGAAGACATTAGAATTAAGAGCAATTGGAAAAGGATTCTTGCGTAAGTTAGGATTTTAGTTGGGATTTGAGGAAAGCCAGGTGGAAATTAGGAGGGAGAAAATTCTAGGCTTGGGGGAACAGCCAGTAAAAATGTCCAGAATAGAGAGACTGAGTATCTCATTTGAAAAACATAATGTAGGCCAATGTCACTCGATCTCTGGTATATGGGCATGGTGAGTGTGGTGTAATGTGAGAGGCCATTGGATTGTGAGAGAGAGCAAGTTATGAAGCACTTTGAGTGTCAAAGGATTTTATATTTGATCCCTGAAGTGAATTTATTGAATTTATTGAGTCTGCGAGAAAGGATGACATGGTCAGTCCTGAGTTTTAGGGATTTAATTTTGATAGCTGAGTGGATAATTATAGATATTTTTGTACTTATCTTGGATTACCTTAATGAAGATTTGTTACTTGAATTTGGGGGCCTCAATTTTCCTACCTATAAAATGAGGGTTGGGATTGGAAGACCTCTAGTACTTCTCAAACTTCAGTAGTTCATTTCTTATTATTTCTCTATTAAATGTAAGCTTTTTGAGAACAATAACTGCACTTTTCATTTTCATATCCTACAAAGTGTCTGTGATAATGCCTTGTGTCTTGATTTAATCAATATTCACTGAGTAAATGAACTTTGGAGTGATCAAGTCAGCTTTGTTAGTCGAGGGGCTAATAAGGGAAAGGGTGAGTTTTATGCTATATGTTGAATTTTAAAGATGGCTGTACTTTTAGGATCAAGCCTCCAAGGTTTGTTACATTTCCACTCTCCAAAGTTCAAATGTGAGTATCTGCAAAAGGTGCCTTTTATTAAATTCAGGTGCTAAGATAGTGCACAAAAAAGACATGGTCTTTTAGGAGCTAAGATCTAAAACACTCCTTCAGAGACTTCGAGTCTGCAGTATCTGGGGAACTAGAGACTTAAGGCTGAGTTCAGCTCTGTGCTCTGATCTGTGACAGGGCTTTTAGCAAATGTTTCAGTCTCTCCTACTCAGTTTGTTTGGCTATTGTTATATTTGCCTTGTGATTTGTGGGAGTATAGTGAAACACAAGACAGTGTTAGAATATTTCCCATTCTTTGGAAGAAAGGTGTTGGGAAATTCCAGATTACTATAATTATGTGGCACACAAGACATTTATAATGCTGTGAACTATATAAATGTTTTGCAGTTTCAAAAGCAAAATTAAATTGGTTCAAGCACTGCTATGTCTTCAAATACATTTATTTTCTAATGGTGTGGCAAATTACGAGCCAACTCTTTCCTAATCAAATTGTTCTTGGTAATCTAAACCAGTAATATTTAAAGTTGTTGTTGTTTTTTATTTAAATAGCAGCCAACTCAATTTAAAAATGAAATTCTAATATATATTTAACTTACTTATTTTTCAATTTTACGCATATATTGCTATATTAATGATAACGTACTTTACACAATTTAAAATAATTCTTCCTACAGGCAATATGTAGAAAATCTTTTTTTTTTTAAGGCAAGAGGGTTGGTAGCTGTGTGATGGATGGATTGTGCATGATAAAAATGAGGAAATGAGAATAATTAGGAAGCTGTAGTAATAGTCCAAGTGACAGGTGATAAGATTCTAGCGACTGTGTGATTAAAGAGAATGGAACACATGTTAGAGAACTTGTGGAGGTAAAACACAAGTTTTGGCAACTAGATGTTGGGGAGGGTGAAAGTGGCAAGTCAAGTATAATGCCTAGATTGAGAATTTGAGTGACCAGAAAGACAGTGACATCTACAATCACATGGGAATTCAGAAAAGAACTGAATTTGGGGAGAAAGGTAATGAGTTTGGGGGGTATTTTTTCTGGGACATCTTGAGTACAAAATATTTTTAAGGCAATCACTTGAAAAGTCTAATAATTTCAGATGTAGACTGGATTGAAAAATGTGAAATTAGATTGATATAGAGATAGAATATTTATTAAGTGGTTATTATGAGCCAGGCATTATACAAAGAGATGGGGAATGTGAACACAAACAGCATAGTCCTTACTCTTAAGAAGCTTAGCATCCTAGTGGGAGAAGACAACAAAGGGAATCTACAAAATGGGGGCAGGTGAGGAGAGGGGAAAGTTTGCTGATTAGGAAGAGGTAAAGTCTAGAGAGCAGGGAAAGCTAGGAAAGAAGTGAACCTGGAAGGTTCCTTCATGAAATGAACCTCTTGGCTAAGGTCAAAGCAAGACAGCAGTCTTTGTTGTGAAGGTATATATATTTTTTCCTTTAAATTAATTTAATTTTAGTTTTCAACATTCACTTCCATAAACTTTTGAGTTTTACATTTTCTCTGCCTCTCTCCCCTCTCCTCCTTCCTTAGACAGCATACAATCTGCAAAACAATCTATGTATACATTCTTTTAAATAAATACATATATATATACATATATATAATGTTTACTTTTATTTTACAACATTCAGTTCCACTAGCTTTTGATTTCCAAATTTTCTCCCCCTCCCTCTCATTTCCCCTTCCCCTCATGGTTGCATGCAACCCAATAAAGTTTCTACAAATACCTTTACATTAAACATTAGTCAACTTTTAAAGAAGGATTATAACTGATGGAATGAACAGTGAGAAAGAAGGAACAAAATAAAAAAAGAGATAGAGCAAGTAGTTTGCTTCAATCTGCATTCAGACTATAATTCTTTCTCTGGATTATACATTCTTTTTAAACATTTTCACATTACTCATATTGTAAAGAAAAATTAGAATGAATGGGAAAAACCACGGAAAAGCAAAAAAAAAAAAAAAGAACAAATAGTATGCTTCCATCCATGTTCTTACTCCATAGTTCTTTCTGTGTATTTGGATAGCATTTTCCAATATGAGTCATTTGGAGTTGTCTTAGATCCTTGCATTGCAAAGAAGGCATTCAGTCTATCAAAGTTAGTCATTACACATTGTGGCTGTTACTGTGTACAATGTTTTCTTGTTTCTGCTCCTTTCACTCAGCATCATTTCATTCAAGTCTTTCCAGATTTTTTCTGAACTCCACCTGCTCATCATTTCCTAGACCAAAATAGTATTCCTTTACATTCATATACCACAACTTGTTCAGTCATTCCCCAATTGATGAGCATCCCTTCAATTTCCAATTCTTGGCCAACACAAAAAGAGCTGCTATAAATATTTTTATATATGTGGCTCATTTTCCCATTTTTTGTGATCTCTTTGGGATATAGCCCTGGAAGTGGTATTGCTGGGTCAAAGGTTATATACATTTTTATAGTCCTTTGGGCATAGCTCCAAATTGCTCTCCAAAATGACTGGATCAGTTCACAACTCTACCAACAATGCATTAGTGTTCCAATTTTCCCACATCTTTTCCAGAATTAATGATTTTCCTGTTTTGTCATGTTAGTCAGTCTGATAAATGTGATGTGGTCCCTAAGAGTTGTTGTGATTTGCATTTCTCTAATCATTAGAGAGAGCATTTTTTCATATGATTATAGTTAGCTTTAATTTCTTCCTTTCAAAACTGCCTGTTCCTATTCTTTGACTATTTATCAATTGGGAAATGACTTGTATTCTTAATCATTTGACTCAGTTCTCTATATATTTTAGAAATGAAGCCTTTATCAGAGACCCTGGTTGCAAAAATTCTTTCTCAACTTTCTGCTTCCCTCCTAATCTTGACCGCATTCGCTTTATGCAAAAACTTTTCAATTTAATGGAATCAAAATTGTACATTTTGCATTTCATGTTTTCTCTTTTGTTTGGTCATAAATTCTTCGTGTTCTCTATAAATCTGACAGGCAAACTATGACTTCCTCTCCCAGTTTGCTTATCATATCAGATTTTATATGTAAATCATGTAGCCAGTGAAGATGTTTTGGCAGTGGGAGGAAGATGCTGGTCAGGTTTGGCTATCTAGATCGGGAAGTCACATACACAGAAATTATAATGAATAGAATCTGATGAGATTTCTGAGAAAGTATTGAGAAAAGAGATAGAAAGGTCCAGACGATAATTTAGAATATAGCCACACTTAGGGGGCATGACCTAAAGGTTGACTGAGCAAAAGAGACTGAGAAGGAATAGTTAGAAATTTAATGGAAACAAAAGAAAGAAAAACTGGGATATTTAAGAGAAAACTCAAGAAATGTCCAGGAGGAGTAGTGATCAATGCTGACTAATGCTTTAGAAAGATTTAAAAAGGATTAAGATTAAGATAAAACAATTAGAATTAGCAGTCGAGATTATTGATAACTCCAAAGAGAGGCGTCTCTATTGGTGAAGAGTCAAGGATAAAGGGGAGATTGAGAATAGGGGAAGCTAAATGGACAGTGATGCCTTTCACCAAAAATAAAAAAAGGAAAGGAAAGTTCAGAAAAAGGTCACAGTAAAAGCCAATGTCATTATTATCTATCTCGGCTCTTCCTGATCTATATATCTTTTCTTCCCGGAAAATTAAAGTGTATGATGAAAGTATGTGGGGGACTGCATGAGAGGAAAGCAGCATATCACTGGCCACTACTCCCTAGAACAGGGCCCCCAGTTGTGATTCTAAGAGGGCAATGAGATTTGCCTCTGCGGTAACTGAGAGTACCTGGTTGAGATCAGATTATATATTTTCTGCCCTGTAATCACCATGTCCCATGTAACCAGAGGAGTAAGGTGATTGGGATGGTTGTATGAGAACAAGTGGATGGTTGTATGCACACCTTTTTCCTACACACTGATTAAATTACCCCTTTAAATCAATCAATGGAGCTCTTAATTCCAAAATGTAGCTTTTTTTTGGTTCTTTTTTTTTTTTTGCTTTTTGGAGGGCAATTGGGATTAAGTGACTTGCCCAAGGTCACACAGCTTGTTTTTGTGTTAAGTGTCTGAGGCTGAATTTGAACTCAGGTCCTTCTGACTCCAGGGCCTGTTCTCTCTTCACTGTGCCACCTACTCACCCCAAAATATAACTATTAAGGGTGATATAACCCCCCCTTTCCAGACTATTACTCTATACAACTAAAGAAGCAAATAATGGCTAAATGGTAGGTTTTTTTTTTTCTGTTTTAATGGACCAGTGTAGTCAGCATTCAAAATAGGAATACCAAAGAGTAAAAGAAATACTTAATCCATGGGGTGGCTAGGTGGCCCAGTGAATAGAGCACCAGTCAGGAAGACCTGAGTTCAAATCTGACCTCAGGCATTTAACACTTACTAGCTGTGTGACCTTGGGCAAGTCACTTAACCCCAACTACCCAGCGTTCTCCCCTTCAAAAAGAAAAAAAAGGAATACCCAATCCTATGAGGTAGAATAAACCTGTTGTTACTGGAGGTATGAGTAGAGGAATTTATATCTTCATGTAATCCTTTATCAGCAACAGAGACTTCTTGGAAGTACAGTTTTCTTAGCTAGAAGGAGAAACTGAAAGGCAGAAAAAAGTAGGAGCTCTGTGGAAAGGAGTATAGGGATATAGATACATGTCAGGGTTAGGAACATGTTACAAGTGAAGAACACTAATAGTTCAGATTGACAGAGGTATCCAACACTAATGAGTGAAGCATGAACCAGATTAAAGTGTAATTGGGAAATATTTAAGAAAATGAATAAAATTGCACTATAACATAGATAATGTTAATTTATGGTTTTCTAAGTCAATATGCAGCTGCCAGTATCCTTAACATATGGCTTGTTGGCTCCATTTCTATTTGAGTTTCACACATTTGAACTTTGGGACCAAATCCATTCATGATCCTTGTCTGTCTTGGTGATTCACTTATGAGTACCTCTGAGGAAGCTACTACTGGTACTTATTTCCATTTTGCAGATGAGGAAATTGATGCTCTGAGTCTAGATTTCTCCTGTTTTCAAGTCTGCTCTTCCTTATACTACAGCATATTACCTTAATCACAAGATAATATCCAGACAAATTCCTAGCAGGGTATTGAAGAATGCACAAAGAAAAAGCCAACTGAATACTCCCTTCTATTACATAAAGATGCAGTATCATCATTTTTATTCCTTCAATATCTACATTCAGAGTATAAAACAATGAGAATTTGCTTTCACAATAATGATCCAAAGGGATTAAAATATTATTAATAATCCTCAATAATGGTTCAGTTGTACTAATTATACTCCTAGAACTGACCTCTGAATTCAGCTATTCCAAACCAATTATTTTTTACGTTTGAGGAAAATGAGGGCTGGGAATGTTAAGTGAATTAACCAAAGTCACACAGTTAGTAATTGCCAAAAAAATGATTTGTTCCTAGGTTCTCTGGTCTCGTAGCCAGTGCATGTTCTAACAATACTCCATTGTTCCTCTCTAGTTTCTTTATGTGTCATATGTATAGTATATACTGTACACAAGTGCATTAAAAATTTTGAAATATTTTCAGCAAACTACCAAACAAAAAGTTCTCCCCAAAGCCCCATAAATGTTCAACGAATCTATATGTGATATATTTCATATATATGAAATACAAGGTGTCCAGAAATTTTTTAAAGAATGCTAAATTTTTAATAGCTTAAAACTGCTCTAAAAATTGTTGGATATTTTCTATATATTGTTAAGCAAAGTTCTTCCTTGAGGCCTCGTTATGGAATGGCCATGACCTTGGATGCTCAAGATTTATGCCAGTGGAGTAGTACCAGAACAGTACACACACCAGAACGGTTCACTTGTGGAGTAGGGAGGAGATAATGGGAGGAGAACATTAGTAAAACAAATTTTAAAACCCTGTTAACTTTGAAAATTAAACTAAACTATGTTAAAAATTATATATAGCATAAATTCAAAGTAAACCCTCTTTTTGGTTCTTCTTTATATATTAAAAATATTTTTATTTCCTGATGACTAAGTTTACTATTGAAAACAAGAAAAAAGAACTCTTCAGTACTTAGAAGTTCACCTAGTTTAACTATATCTTTTGATTTTTTTCTTTTTCTGTACACATATAAAGAGCTGAACATGAAGAGATTAGAGATAGATGATAGGCTGCAGTGATAGATGATGAATAGATAGGTGATAAATGAAAGAAAGATAGAAATGATAGATAATAAATAGCTGATAGATGATAAAGAGAGATGATGATGATGATGATGATGATGATTGATTGATGGTAGTGACTGATGATAGATAGGTGGATAGAGGGATAGATAATAGACAAGCTTCTTGTTATACTTCAAGTTGTTTGTCACTTGTCCTCTCAGTGCCTCAGGGAATTCCTAAGACAGTAAGTTACAGAGGAATCATTGTGTGGCAAGGGGTCAGTGGGGTTTGGGTGAGTGGGGGCTTCTATCTTCAAATCCCAGATTGTAGAAAATTTTAAAAGATCAATTTTCTGAGACACTGGAAATTTTAGTGACTTGGTCAAAGTCAGCTCATGTTGTGGGAGAATATCATTGGTTTTATGGTTATAGTATGAGTGTAGCAATTTGACCTTTGACACTCATTTCCTCTTTGGCCTTCCACAAGTCATTAAACTTCCCTTATCCTTTGTTACCTGTTCTGTACATAAGTTGCTAGATAGCCTCAATGACCCCTCTGTATCTATGACCCCATGATCCTAGGGGTCACCATCCTACCTATCAGGCTATATATCGGGAGTATCATCTTTCTAGTCCTGGACACTATTGCATGTCATACTGTACCATAAAAATTTATTAAATATTTGTGCTGATTTACAACACTATTAACTGATATTTTGTTTGTAGTCTAGTAAACAATGAGAATATAAGAGACCACACTATGATTATTTAAGTTTCCCTTCCATAAAGATTTCTAATACTATAAAGCCTGTTGTTTTTTTTTCAGTATACCCATTATTTACACATCTACAAGCTAAGACAGATTTCCCTACTCTAATACTCAATTTTATTTGGGATAATTACATTGATTGCAAGCTTCTTAGACTTTTAAGTTCACACAAAGCTGGGAGGAATTCATATTACATTGAATGACAGAATTAGGAACTCAAAAGATTTTAATAGACTGTACCATTGGGCTTAATCTGATTAGGAGAAATTCAGTGCGGATAAATGTGAAGCACCATTCTTGAGTTAAAAAAGCAACAACCCCAAATCAAACAAAAAAAAATCTTCCTAAGAACATGATAGGGGACAGAGTTAAACATCAGTTTGTCTAATAAATATTGTAGGCTCTTAGTGAATCACAAATTTAACGTGGATTAGCTTTGTGATATAGCAGGATAAAAAAGGTGATGTAATCTCCTACATTAAGAGAGAAATAATATATAAGATTGGGAATGTCATAGTATCACTATATTCTGCCTTCATCATACCACATATGAATTTAGCTATATGGACCACATTTTAGGAAGGACGTTAATAAGTATGAGAGTGTCCAAAGGAAGGTCACAACAATATCAAATTACCTCAGCTTAATGGCATGTGATTGATTCAAAAAACCAATTTGTCACAGATGGAAATTGTCCTCAAAGATCCAAAAGGATCTCAAATGGAAGAACACATTTGTTCTGATTGTTCTAAGGGGGAAGAATTAAGACCAGTATGTGGAAGTGTTTTGGAAAATGAGCTAGATTTAGAGTTGTGGAATATGGATTAAAATTTCAGTTTGGTTACTGTGACTTTGGGTAAATTATTTACTTTCTCTGGACCCTAATGTCCTCATTTGTGAAATAATGAGGTTGGACTAGTTTGCCACATAGGTCCTAATCCCAGCTGTAAATCCGTGATCTTAAATTGCAAAGAGGCAAACATAGGTTTGATAGAGAGAAAACTTCCATTATAATTAAAATAAACAACCCAACTTTCCCAAAGTGGTATTCGGTTCCTCTTCACTTGAGGCCCTTGAGAAAGACTGAAAGATCTATTAGTTAGGTGGGGGAGTAATGGTAGGGAAAGAAGTCTTATTCATCACTCAACAGGCCTAGTTGAGAGCCCTTATAATTATATTTTTGTAATTTCAGTTGTTTTCTCTCCATTCCTCTCTTCTTTATTCATACATACAGGCTCTGGTACCTGTATGAGGATCATACCCCAGTAAAAATATGATATTGCTCCAGAACAACACAACCTGTGCCAAGTTTGATTTGGAAAATTCTCTCCACCTGATAGCCCTGAAATAAACAACAATGACCAGGAAGTCTGTATAATGGCTTGCTGTTCACTCATTTTTCGGTCATATCTGACTCTTTGTGACTTCATTTGGGGTTTTCTTGTCATTTCCTTTTCCAGCTCATTTTACAGGTGAAGAATTGAGGCAAATAGGGTTAAAGTGACTTGCCCACGGTCACACAACTCGTAAGTGTCTGAGGTCAGATTTGAATTCAAGAAGATGAGTCTTTCTGACTCCAGGCCCCAACTAGCTGCCCAGTATAATAGCTTACTCATATAAAGGGTGAAAATCAGTCTGGTTGTTTAGTTAAGTTTAGAGTAAAGGCCAATATAATCCTCCTCCTCCAAACATATGGCAAAACATTCACAGCCATTTTCAAGCTTGCTTCTTCATTAACATTTGCTATTTCTTTACATAAAGACATTTTTGACTTGGAAAAGGATTCTGAAGATGCCTACTTCATAGTGCAGATCAGTTATGAACTGCTTGGCTCAAGTCGGTTTAAAATGACCTTCAAATATGGGAATTTCCATTCTTCATCCCAGATGTCTGACAGAATTCAATCTACATTTTTTTTCCTTAATGTCATCCCATCTAATACAAATTCATTTTTCCCTTCCAAAGAATTTCTCTCTCTTTCTCCCCTTGAAGAGTACAACATTCAGATATCATGTACAAGTTTAGCAGGTGATATTCTGAAAAGTAACAGTAAGATTGACAGTATAGGCTCTACATTTATTTCATCTTAATGTTTTTTACATAATTTCCCTCCGTTCATCAATCAAAGATACTTTTTTTTTAAACTGCCAGTCCTGCAAATTCAACTTAGCTTATGAAAAATCAAGGTATGTTCTTTCCACCTTTTACATTTTCATTAGGCATGAGTCTGCCATGGCAATTCCCAGTAACAGTTTTGTTGCTGACGTTGAAGGCGCACTAGAATCAAATCCCCAGTTCCATTGCTCTTCAGCAACAGCAGCAGAATATGGCTCAGTAAGGTAGCAGAAATGTCGCAAAGACAGAAGAGCCCATCAGTTGCATAATTGCCATTTTTCATAGTCACTTTTCTGACTGTAACTAAGCTTTAATTATAACAAAGTAGATCTTCCTCGAGGCTCACCAATCTGCCATTTGGATGAGGAATTCATTAAAACCAGTTTTCAAATGTCACTTACTTTTAAACTTTAATCCATATGCAGTAGTGGTAGAAGTGATAAGCAATTTTAAAATGGCTAGTGAAGTTGATGTTGCAAATATTTCAACTTTCATTGTGCTTTTATTCCTCTTTTAGATATTCCTGATTTGTATACAATGTTCTCTTTCTTTTTAAATTGAAATGGACTGGTTTCAGGAGAAGCCATTACTAATGTTCTTTATTTTTGTAATAATTTATTATTCATATAGTCCATGGCAAATCCTAGTCATAGCTAGAAATGGTGGAAGAAACTTCATATGGCGAGGGAAGGGTAGGAACAGCAGTCATAAATATAAGTAGGGCTGATCCTACTACCTTAATTCTTGTAGAATTTTGAAAATTCTTTTGCTTTTTATAAAAGATTGGCTGTACTACATCGGTTCTAAAATTTCTGGCCACATGTGTTACTCATTTATTTTTCGTTTAGTAAGTACGGAGCACAGGGGATTTGCACCTGGAGTGAGAGGAATGTTTCCTCATCTCTAGCAAGCTTTTCTTACCACTTGAGTTGCACAACTGCATGCTCTTCTGCTAAATACTTCTTAACCTTCAACACAAGTTTCAAACTCCCTGCAGATATGAAAGTCCTTTATCACTCTGCTTCTTCCCATATCTTTTCTTTCATCTACACTTCATCTTTCTGCCTTCTCTCTCCATTCATCTTACAGTCTCTTCATTTAAATCCCTGCTCAAATCCACTTTGCTACAAAGCAATCTCTTGCTACCTGAAATTTTAAATTTCCCTCTTTGGAATTCTGGGTTTGCTTGAATGATTGCTAGGAATTCTACAGTACTTAAAAAGAGAAAATTATGTAGTTTTGATTTTTAAAATACTTTTGGATAGAGAGACAACTCTTAATTTTCCATTTGTTAATTTTCAACTCTGGGAAAAATCTTTGTGAATATTTGTTACTTGGTGAAGTTCTGAACTTCTGGCTAGCTTTGCCAGCCTCCTTGTACAGTGCTAGATTGTCCACCAAAGCTTCCCAAGTTATTGTTTGTGCAAAGAAAGCAAACTATTTTAATACTAATTTAATTATACAATAAGGTAAAATATGTTTAGGAAAATAATTCTTTCACCCAGAGAATCTTCCTAAAACTTATCCCAAAACCATATGTGCAATGTTTTGAGATACCTCTTATTTTGAATTCTCCTGCTCTTCTATTGCACAGATATTTGGAATTGATTCTTTAATTTTCATTGCTTGTCTGTGCATCCAATTCAATATCTACACACTCATTTATATGAGTTCAATAAATCCAACTCATTTTAACAAATGTTGATGAGACATCTATTCAGTATAGAAGTCCCTTAAAGCAAATTTTTGAGTTCAAACTCTAGAATGTGCTGTCAGACCTTGAAAAAGTACTATTTTTGAGTTTATGTTCTTGTTTTATAAAATTATTCTCTAAATCTATATTTCAGAAAATAGGGATTGGGAAGGGAAATAAAGTTCAAATAAGACCCTATCCCCATCCTCATGATCTTATATTCTAATAACTTGTGTTTTTATTCATCCACCATAATATATATATTTTTAAATTCCTACATACATTTTTTTCTACAACCTCAGCTGTTATTGAGAGAAGTAAACTATTGCATTGGGGAGTATGGATGTAATATCTAGGTTGTATAATGGATGGAGGCCAAGCCTAAAGTCAGAAAGACTCATCTTTCTGTGTTCAGATCTGACCTCAGATATTTATTTAAGCTGTGTTACCCTGGGCAAGTCACTTAACCCTGTTTGCCTCAGTTCTTTATCTATAAAATGAGCTGGAGAAGAAAATTGTAATACCCTCCAGTATCTTCACCAAGAAAACTGCAGATGACTTGGACATGACTGAAGTGACTCAAAACAACAACAATATATGTGTAACAAGGGAAAGTCAGTTTTACTTTTATAACCTCAACTTCATCATCTTTAAAATGTCAATAACTATATTTGCACTACACTTTTTTTTTGGAGGGGGAATGGTGGGGCCGCACTTTGTAATGAAATACTAAGTTAGTGTTTGCATTTATACTATGACAGATAACAATAGCTCATACTTATGTGGCATTGTAATGTTTTCAAAGCGCTTTATAAATATTGTAATATTTTATCTGCCTAAAAACCCTGTGAGGTATTTTTCTCCTATTTACACATGAAAAATACCGAGGCACTGAGAGGTTAATTTACTTACCCACAGTCACACATGTTGTAAGTATCAGAGGATGGATTCCAATTCAGATGTCTTTCTCTAATTCTAGCCTTCACTCTATCCATAACCATATGCTGCCTCTTGAAAATATTGCTACAATTAATAGGCAAGGAAAACAGAAACATAGGGAATCTAGGACATCCTAAAAGAACTTCATGCATCACAAACTCTTGAAAACTACTCTGTTATATCTTATCATGATTCATTCTAGAGATGGCTAGCTAGCTATGGAAGTTTAAAATAGGGAATTATAACTACATGTAACAAATCCAGTTATCTGAGAAGACAATATCTAGGAATGTACAGTGTTGGATAGTTAGACCAGACCACAGTAGCCTTCATATTACCCCTTTACAGAGATTTTTCTCCAATACTTTTGATTTTTCTAAGACTCGTGCTGTTATTCCAATGTTTTCATAATGTTCATTTTTTAAAAAAATTTCATCCTACCCTATCCTAGACCTTATATTTCAGAATGCAAGAACATAGCCAGAAAAGCAAAGACTGACTTAGCCCTAATTCTTTATGTCAATGGGGAAATTACATATGTGTATATATAAGTATGTATGTGTGTGAATTGAATGAGGTATCGTTTTTAAGTTGTGAAAACTTCTTAAGCTCTTAATTCTTGTATTTTAAAATATGTACACATTTTAAATTCAGATGTATTCAGTTAAAATGTTTTTCAGCAAAATTAGGTGTTGTGTATGTTTGGCACGATGGTATCTGAGTATAGGTTTATAGCACATGAAATCAATTTTTGTGTTTTGTTTCTTCAGTTTTTTTTAACAAAATCTATCCAAAAAGGATAATAAACTCTGTTCTGTTTTGGTACTATTGATAAAATTTGCCCTTGGCCATGGATAATAGATTTCCATGGCTACACATTGAATCAAATACAATGTTAAAAGAAAATATCTGGAGGTGAATTGAATTTTTGCTGTTTTCAGTTTTTTTCCACTTTACATTCTTCAAATTTCAATATCAAATGTAAATCAATTCAAAATTATATTCTTCAATCCATCTATACAATCTCCTCTTATATTTTTAGTCTGAACTATAAATTAAATATTTGCTCTTAAAAAAGAGAGAGAAATGATTTGTCAATATCCTGGGAAAAAATAGTTTGTTTTTGACCAAATCTACTTTCAAAGGTCAGAGACCTTCATAGATTTTCTGTTACAGGATATGCAACAATATTTGGATTTGTTGTCAAATGAATCAGGATCACAAAGAAAAGGCAAATCTTGATGAGAAAGCTTTATAATGCTGTTTCTGTGTTTTTCACCAAGCCATATCCATCACATATGACATTTTTTATCATTACATGCTGGCAAAAGACAGGTCAGACCCAAATCCAGAGGCTTCATACAGAGATGCTCAATCACCCCCAAAGTTCAGATTTGGCATTCAGATAAATCTGGGCATAAATTCTGGCAAAAAAGCAGAAGCAATGATTTTCTTGCATTATTTCTGTGTTCTGTGCTCTTCATGCGTGATGTGATTTGGATTTTTTCCAAACCATTTACCCAGACCTAGTTCTTTCTAACTGTGTACTTTTAATACCTCTGAAATGAGTTTTCCTTGTGATCTCATGGAGAAACCAAACCTGAAGTGGAAATGTGGACAATGCTCCCAGCAGAGAGGTCTGTAATTGCAGCTGGAGCTACAAATGGGAAAAAACTTACACTATCAAGACATCTATTAAAACAACATTGTTCTTTAAGGTAAATTTCAATTCAGATTAATAACAGACAAGGAATACAAGCTGAAACATTTCGGAATCATTTATCCTTTGAAGAAGCTGAATCATCCCAATGATATTTTCCTCCTCAGTAAATCAAAATAGCAGGGCATTACTACTGACTAATTTTCCAAGTTCTTGTGTTTTCCTTTAATACCAAATTGTTGGGGAGGGGAAGGCAAATATGAAGCTTGTTAGGTAGCTCTGTCATAATGGATAGAGTATAGGACTTGGTGTCAGAAAAACCAAGTTCAAATTTGTCTCGTATTTACGTAATCGCTTAACCTCACTCAGCCTTAGTTTCTTCATCTGTAAATTGGGAATGACAGTACTCACCTCACAACCTCGGACTCTAGATAGGTATATGATGTTGATCAAGTCACATATTTTTTCTCAACTTTGGTTTTTTCATCTATAAAATGGGAATTAAAAAAGCCTCCACCTCACAAGGTTATTGTGTGGATCAAATGAAATAATATGAAACACTTTGTAAACATTAAAATATTTTATAAAAGCCATCAATCGTCATTATTATTGCCATTATTGAGGTGAAAGGTTCCCCCTGTTCCATTACTTCTTTTATTTTTGACATTGTTGTTATGTCTGACTTAGTGATCCCATGGGCCATAGCACACCATGCCCTTCTATCCTCTACTACCTCTTTAAGTCTGTCCAAGTTCATGTTTATTGTTTTCATGGGCCATCTATCCATCTCAGGCTCTGCTGTGCCTTTGCCCTTTTGCTTTCAACATCAGGGGCTTTTCCAATGAGTCCTATCTCCTCATTATGTGGCTTCGGCTTCAGTATTTTATCTTCTCGTGAATAACCTGAATTAATTTCTTCAAATATTGATTAATTTGACCTCCTTGATGTCCAATGGACTCTCAAAATACTTCTTCAGCATCACAATACTAAACTGGTTGATTCTGCAGTGCTCAGCTTTCCTTATAGTTTAACTCTCTCAGCCATAAATTGCTACTAAAAAAGCCATAGCTTTGACTATATGGACCTTTGTCTCTGCTTTTTAGTATGCTCTCCATATTTTCCATAACTTCCAAGGAGCAAGTACCTTTAAAATTCATGGCTACAGTTACTGTCTGTAGTGATCTTTGAATCCAAGAATATAAAATCTCACACTGCTTCCATTTCTTCTCCCTCTATTTGCCAAGAAGTGATGGGACCAGTTGCTAAGCTTAGTGGTTGTTTGTGTTGTTGTGGTTTATTTTTTATGTTAAACTTTAAGCTACCTTTTACACTAATCTTGTAGAATAGCAAGAAAAGCAAAGACTGACTTAGCCCTAATTCTTGACTCTCATCAAGAAGCTTCTTAATTTCACTTCACTTTCTGCCTTCAAAGTAGTATCGTGTGCATAACTGAAATTGGTGATATTTCTCTTGGCAATCTTAACCCAACTTTTGATTCATCCAGTCTGATATTTTGCATGTTGTATTCTGAATTATAAAGCCAAGCAACAGTAGATTCCCAAAAGAATACTACTTGAACAGCTTTTAAGATTCAGATTACACAGTAATAAGGAACACTCTGTTTATTCCATTACAAGTCAAGGTTCAATACAATATTCACAATATAATATTCACAGTATTACATCTTATCACAGAAAGTCTTACCATTAGAATGGCCACAGATTTTCCACTACAGTGGCCACAATATTTAGAACAAGGAACAAAAAGAAGAATTACCTGGTTTCCCTAAGGGGGAAACCCTTCTCACTTAATCATTCAATCAATCAATTCACAATATATCAATCTTCCACTTATGGGGCAACCATTAACTTAATCAGTCACTCATCTAGCAGTCAGTCACTAAGCCAAATTCCCAATTACTCAGTATTATTAACCCTAAATACAATCATTAGAAAACCACACAAATTTTCCACCCGTTGGTGTCCAGCAAACCACAGTTTTATCCAAGGGGAGGCCTTTTCTTCATCTTGACTCTGGGTATTCTCTCTGATTCCCTGGATACCCTTCCCTGGTCCCAGCTCCCTTCTGAATCTGCCAAACAATTGCCTGGATTCAGGAGCAGACAGCTGCCAGGTTCTTGTCCGGTCCTCAGAGGTAGTCAGCTCCCAGGTCCTTGTCCAGTCCTCAGGGCAATCCCCGGCACACACTGAAGTTAAGAGGGTCCAGCACATCTCAAACTCTTCACCACTTCTCTTGCCTGGAACTCAAGGATCATCCAGGCCATGAATAAACAAAGTCTTATCCTGGCCATGCTTCTTCAGTCTTCCAGCAGTTCAGCTGACTTTAGGACCCAGAAGGAATATTGGCCTTCACCAGATTCTGGTCTCAGGAAAATTCCAATTCAGTTCTCATTCAGCTTCTAGATACTGGGAGAGAAACTCTCTCTCTCTCTCTCTCTCTCTCTCTCTCTCTCTCTCTCTCTCTCTCTCTCTCTCTCTCTCTCTCTCTCTGTCTCTCTCTCAGCTAGCTTCAGTCTCCATGAATCTTCGTTCACAAGGAGCAAATTCCAATTCTGTCTTTCTGTCTCTAGAATTCTTCTTCATATACAGCACTGGCTTCCTGTCTCAACCAATAGCCTTCTTCCAGTCAACAGGGGAGTTCATGCCTTCTCAACAATGGACAGGGTTCATACCTTCCTTACTT
Organism: Pseudocheirus occidentalis; assembly: GCA_028646575.1. Lineage (NCBI taxonomy): Eukaryota > Metazoa > Chordata > Mammalia > Diprotodontia > Pseudocheiridae > Pseudocheirus > Pseudocheirus occidentalis. The sequence continues at coordinate 128,268,553 of CM053600.1, read as the reverse complement.
AGCCCTAAGTTACTAGGTACTACTTAGCCCTAAGTTACTAAGTGCTAAGTATCTGCTAAACTGATTACTATTACATGCATTAAATTAAATAAAACAAAGAGACAATATATAGCCTTTTTGTATTTCTTTCCTAGTCTTAAACCAATCAGTGGTTATACTTTTGGTTCTAAATGTTGCATTTAGGCTCATATATAGGCTCCTCAGGAGATAGGTATGATGATGTGGTACTCCATCTCTTTGAAGACTTGAAACATGTTGTTATGATCCACACATTCAAAGACTTTAGTGTATTCATTGAAGCAATGGATATTTTTCTGGAACTCTTTTCCTTTCTCTGTAATCCAGCAATTATTGGTAATTTGGTTTCTAGTTCTCCTTCCTGTTTGAAAACTAGTAATGGTCATTTTTGGTTTGCATCTTGCTAAAGCCACTGTTGTGCTTTCCAAATTTGCTGGCATATTGAGTATAGCACTTAACAAACCACCATCTTTTTAAAAAAGTATTTACTTCTAGTTTACAACATCCAGTTCCACAAATTTATGAGTTCCAATTGTTTTTCCCTCTCCATCTCCTTCCCCTTTTCCCCCTACCATGGCAGCATGCAATCAGATATAGGTTCTTCACATTGAACTTTAGTCAAGTTGTAAAATATAAAATAACCTATGGAATAAAACATGAGGAAGAAGAAACAAAATAAAATGAAAAAGAGAGAGAACAAGTAGTTTGCTTCAATCTGCTTTCAGAATCTGTAATTCTTTCTCTGGGTGTAAAACCACCATCTTTTAAAATCTTAAGTAGCTCAGCCAGAATTCCATCACTTCCACTAGCCTTATTATTTGCAATATTTCTTAAGACCCCTTGACTTCATTCTTGTAGATCCCCACCTTCAAAGTTATTAGTGATGTTAAGATCTTCCTTTTATAATTCTTTTGTGTATTGTTACCAGCTCTATTTAAACTCTTCTGCTTCTATTAAATCTCCACCATATTTTGTCTTTTATTATGCCCATTTTTAAGTTAAATTAGATACTCCCATTGTATTACAAATTTCACATTTGCTATATGGAGGGTTTTTTTTTCCTAATTCAACAAAAGATCCAAAAACCTTATTTTACAACTGGGACAGACATCAGTGATCATTCACTTCCTTAATGTCATATATGTGAGAACTGAAACCAAAAGTGTTTAAGTGAATTGTCTAAATTTGCTAAGTTAATCACTTTTAAGAGGAAGTACCTAGTACTTAGGAAGTACCATTTAGTTGTCAAAAATATTCACTTAAGTACCTTATTGGGTTGAAAAAGGCAAGGTATCTTCCAAAATCCTTTCTTTGGTCTTAAAAATAATACGTAGTGCACTGGGAGTATTTAATTTAAGATTAACCCATGACAGTATAACTTCACAGTACCTGAGAAATTCATTTAGCCAAAATGTCATGAGTGGCAACTTGCAATAAGAAAGCCAATACAAACCACATTTTTCCTTGGTTTCAATGATATTCCCTCACATAATATGTTTTTTTAAAATAGAGATGATCTGGAGTTGAACAATGATTTAGAAATGAATCACAAACTAGGCATTTCAGAACACAACAGAGTGTTTAAAAATTTAAACATTACTTTCTTCATTTAACACTTGGAAAAAAAATTCTTAAAAAGGCCAAAGATCTTTAATTTTTCCATTTTAAAATTAAAAACACAAACTTCTTTGAAATAGAAAAGTTTAACCATGATAATATTATGCTAGTGAAAACCAATTTCTTCACATATTATCATACAGAATTCTACATTGTCATTATACTTAGTAATTATGTTGGAAAAATATAATTATACATTATAATGTATTTCTTGTATTACAAGTAATTACACCCCCAAACAATTATTCTATGAATAATTCATTTTTTTCATGAAATGTGTTTTTAGACCTATATTAAAACACCACTTACAGCTTATGAAAGGAACAAAGTAAAAGCAAGTTTTAATCTGCCACACCTTAAAGATGATGTTCTTTGGGATGATTAAAGCACTAAACCAAAGCCTCAATAGCTTAAAAGCCACCATAATTGAGTGACTACAAACTTTTAGTGTAGAATCATAGTATTGAATCTGTGGAGAGCCCAGGGGGGGGGGAGGCAGTGATGGGGGGAGCATTAATAGCTTATAGCAACTGGGAGAATGAATATCTGTTAAAATTAGTCCTGAATTCAGGATATGCCGTAAGCCTCTTGAATCCTTATTAATTCCTCATTCTTTCAGTAAGAACATGAAAAAAAAAAGATATTCTGAGAAAACATGGTACATTGGAAATAATACTGGATTTGGAGTGAGAAGATCTGGGTTTGTCATTCCACTTATTTCCTATGCAAGCATAAGCAAATATTCTAAATGCTCTTATTCTCTCATTTTCCTTACCTATAAAATGAGATGAATAGATTGGTTTACCTCTAAGATCCCTTTCACCTTTAAATCTGTTTTCATAATTTGCCAACATCTTTGACTCCACTAGTCCTATTGATAGATAAAACTAGAGTGGAACCTTTACTTACGAGTTTAATTCATTCTGATATTGAGCTTGTAACTCAATTTGCTGCTATATCAAATCAGTGTTCCCCATTGAAATGAATTGAAATGCCATTAATCTGTTCCAGCCCTCAAAATGCCACCCCAGTATTTTTTTGTTACATGTTTTTAAATAAGAAAACGTATTTATAAATAGCAAATATCATATAAAAATATAATAAAGGAGAATGTAAAGAAATAGACTGGTTTTGTAAAGTGTGTATTTACCTTGGATATCAGAGGACTTGAGCTAACAGAAGATACTGGCAGAGGTGGAGGGTGGAGGACACAGATGGAGGAGGTTAGAGGAATTTTGTTTCCTGCTCTTTTGGTCATTTTCGTTCACTTAGGCGCTACACTCTTCATGCTACACTTTATTGCTGAGCTTAATTGCTACAATATCTTTTTTACTTTTGCTTAACTTAATTTTCTTCACTAGGGAGGTAAACATGTGGATTGAACGAGTGAAGTGCAGGATGCTGGTGGGCATTGGGTTGTGGTGTTTTTTGAGCCTACTACCCTCTGCTCATACCTCAAATTTTGGCTTGCAATTCAGAGCAAAACACTGACCAAGTGATAACTCATATCTCAGAAATCTCCTAAGTTGGTGCGCTCCTTTGTCAAGGTACCACTGTGTTAATTGAGTTTTGATCACTTAAAAGATGCATGAATATCTTTTTCAAATAAAACAGAACTACTACCTATTGTTTATTTCATTGATTACAGAGTGTTTTCTCACAATTTGGAGAAGATACTGTCAGCAAAGAGGAGGCAAACCAGGTTACAGTAATTTTCAACTGACATAAGGTTTCACAGATGGACTGGAAGATGGCGATCCAGGTCAGAACACTAAAGACTGCATTGAATGCAGTCAAGCAGGATGCACTGATAAAAAATCAAATGACTTGCATATGTGGTCCTATATTTATGTTGAACATGATTTATTTGTGAAGTATTACCCAGTTCACCTTTACACCCAGTCTTGGGGTCAATAACTTGAGAGATATAGCAAATCCCCTCATTTTTTGAAAGCGCGGAGGCTCAGTGACAGCCTCCCAGGGAGGAAATGACAGGAACAGCATTCAAACTCAGAGCTTTTATTCCACATTCAGCACTTTTTCCAACATTCAGTATTACGTATGAATATGTTTTTAGCACAAATGACAGGCCAAGAAAGATTCTCTTAAACTTTGTATGCCCTCCAGCCACTGTGACTGGTTGAGTGTACCCCTGAAGTAGCTTAGGAAGTCTAGAGGTTGCTCTAACACAGGATCAAATACACAGCAGATTAAAAACAAAGAAATAAAATGTGCAATTGTTCATTTTTCTATTCTATCCCTTCCCACCCCACCCCCAAATGCTATAAAGGCTATAGACAGAAAGCCTAGGACCTTCCTCAGTTTCTCTTGATATCATTAGGATACCAGTGGAGCACTAAAATCAGTCCACAGATTACTGTCACTCTTGCCATGTGACTAGTCTATGATCTTTTAAAAAAATTCCACATTTCTCATATAATTCCCTTTAATCCAGTTTCTCTCTAAGTGACATACTAAGGAGTTTATAAAATTTACACATACTGGACTGACAAAGGGGACAGAACACGGACCCTGAGTTCAAATCTGACATTAGACCCTTACCAGCTGTATAACCCTGGACAAGTCACTTAATCCTGATTGGCTCCAAAAGAAAAAGAAACAAAAAAGAAAGTTACAGATAAGTAAATAGATAGATAAAAAGAAAAGGGGTAATATTTAAAAATTTACACAAATTTATTTTATCAATTTTCACTTAGATACTCTTGATTATTCCAAGCAGATTAAGAAATTTAGCAGCTGATTTCCTGAAGGCCAAGGATTTTCACTTGACATAGGGCACTTGAAAAGTGTCTGATATCATAAAATGAATTCCTTAAACAAGCTTCCTTTATACTCCATCACCTTTTAAACTACTCTCTTCCTGACCCTCCCCCACCCACGCTACCTCCCAACAATTCTATAGAACACAGAATCCTAACCTACAGTTTCTGACCTTATTTTTAAGATATTTTGATTACTTGATTTCCTTTTTAAAAAAGTTTTTAATGCATTAAAAACATTATTCTGAAAAAGTAACCCAAAGGCTTCACCAGATGGCCAGAGGGAATTATGAAATATAAAAGATTAAGAAACTCTGCTCTGGAAAATATTATCTGCATTCATGTCCTCTACTTCTTCCCTTTTTTACTTTTCTTTTCTTTTTCTTCTTTTTAAATTAATTTATTTATTTTCATATTTACATCATTCATTTCCATGAGATTTTGAGTTACAAATTTTCTCTCCATCTTTCCCCCATGCACCACTCCAAAACAGTTCTATCCCACTGCATAACACCTCCCCCAATCTGCTCACTCCTATGTCCTCCCCCATTACTCCTATGACTTTCCCATAGGGCAAGATGGATCTCCCTGTCCCAGTGCCTGTATATCTTAATTTCCAGTTGCATGTAATCAATGATAATAACAATAACAACAACAATAATAATAGTTATACATATATGTGTGTGTGTGTATATATATATATTTTTTTTTAACATTTAATTATAGAACTTTAAATTCTGGATTCTTTCCCTTCCTCCCTTGTCACCTACCACCACTGAAAAGACAAGCAATTCAATATAGGCTGTGCATGTGTAGTTATGCAGAACATTTTCACAATGGACATATTGTGAGAGACTGATTATATGTCCCTCCTTCCTATCCCCCCCTTTATTCTATTCTCTACCCTATCCCTTTCCCTTTACAGAAGTGTGTGCTTCCAGCTACCCTACCCCCCATCCTGCCCTCCCCTCTATCATCCCACCTCTCATCCCCATCCCCCCTTCTTGCTTGTGTGGCAAGATACCCAGTTTAGAGTTTATGTCATTCCTTCCCTAAGCCAAATTCAATGAGAGTAAGGTTGACGTTTCCTCTTTTGCCTTCCTGTTCTTCCTCTCCATTGTAACTCCCTTGCCTCTTCTTTATGAGATGATGAACCCCATTCTGTCTCTCCCTGTCTCCTTTCATTCTATTCCTCGCCCACCTCAGAATTTCACTTTTTAAAGTATCGTACCTTACTATTCAATTGATCCTGTGCCCTCTATGTACACATATATACACATACTCAGATGTGTGTTCATATACATATATATATATATCCTCCTATATAGACATATGTGTACATATACATATGTATACATTTGTATTCCCTTCACCTATCCTCTTACTGAGAAAAGTTTCATAAGTTACAATTATCATTTTTTCATTTTGGCATGTGAATAATTCAGCTTCTGTAAGTTCCTTGTGATTTCTTTTCCATGTTTACCTTCTTGTGCTTCTTGTGTTTCAGTGTCAAATTTTTTTTTTCAGTTCTGTTTTTAGAAAGTTTGAAAGTCCTCCACCTCATGCACTTTGATACCTTAATGTAGAAGCTGCTAGATCCTGGGTTATCCTAATTGTGTTTCCACAGTATTCAAATTGTTTTTTCTTGGCAACTTGTAATATTTTCTCTTGTTCTGGGGATGCTGGATCCTGTCTATAATATTCCTAGGAGTTTTCTTTTTGAGATCTTTTTTCAAGAGGTGATCAGTGAATTCTTTCAAGTTCTATTTTGCTCTCTGGTTCTAAAATATTAGGGCAATTTTCCTCAAGAATTTCTTGAAGGATGCTTTCTAGGTTCTTTTTTTGATTATGGCTTTCAGGTAGTCCAATAATTTTTAAATTGTCTCTCCTGGATCTATTTTCCAGGTCAGTGTTTTCTTCAAGGAGCTAGTTCACATTGCCTTCTATTTTTTTTTCATTTGTTTAGATCTTTTTCATAGTATCTTGATTTCTCATAAAGTCATTTGCTTCCATTTACTCCACTCTAATTCTGAAGGAATTATTCTCTTCAGAAAGCTTTTGAGATTATTTTTTTCATTCCATGCTTTGATCCTTTCATGATTTTCTTGTATCAGTCTCATTTCTCTTCTTTCTGTAATTTTGTGAGTTCTGAAGACCTAAAATTTGTTTTTGGTCATATTTTATTTGAGGTGGTTATGTGGGAGTTGTGATGTTTTTCTGCTTCTACGCAGTCATCTTGGCTCCACCCCCTGATTTGTTCCCCTTTCTCACTTTTCAAGTCTCTTCGACTAACTTCCTTCTTCAGAACCTACCTGATACTACCATCTCTGAAATTATTTCTTGTTCATTAATTTGAATGGCCGTTTCTCCCCTTAATTAATTCACTTTGATTTTCTAGAAACATTTAGTATTATTAATGACCTAATTACTCATCATATTCTCTCCTCTCTTGTTTCCATGACTCTACACTTTCTTTGTTCTCTTCTCATTGGCTAATTTTTCCTTTATATGGTTGTTATTTTCCTCCTAACCTCTTAATGCAAGCATAGAACTTATAACTCCATAAGGCTTTAGATATCATCTAGACCAGCTCTACCACTTTGCGGATGAGTAAACTGAAGCTCTGAATAGAGTAAGTGATGACATAAGTTCATCTAGTTAGTAACTCCCATGATCAAAAACTCCAAAATTGCTTTATAATGTTTTCTTATGCTTTTGTCTACCTAAACTGATTCTTTGTTTTCACCTTTGCCACTACTTTATCCCTCATTACTTTCCCAGAATCACTCCTGCTTTTCCATCCTTCCCATTTTTGACCCTTTCCTTGAGTATCTCACCTCTGAATTATCTGCAAGTGTTGAATTTATTGCTCCTCCTTCTTATTACCATTCAAGATTTGCCAAATTCAGCCCTTGATGCTTCTTCCACCCACCTCTCCCCTCCTATGAGCATGCCATGGAATGGAGCTGGAGAAAGCCTTACATTTTCATATCCAAAGTAAATTTTTGTTATCTTATCTCAGTGAGACCCTAACTGTAAGAAGGCTATAGCTTTTCAACTAAGCAACTGGTTTTCACAGAAGCTATAACAAGAGTTTGTTCCCTCTTGAAACCTCCCTCAATACTCATTCTTCAACCATCATAGCTAAAAAAAATTTCTTTTCAGAGAAAAATAAAGGTCATTTGCCACAAACTCACTCTTTTCCACTTCTCTTTATGTTATTCCTAGATTCTATCCTTAATATTCTTCTCCTTTTGTTTCTCATTCTGAAGAGGACCTAGTCCTTGCCAAAGCAAGTTCCTCTTCATATGTGTTGAATTCGATCTTTCACACCTTTCCAGTTGATTATCCCCACTATCATGTCCTCTTTCTTTAAAAACAAAACAAAAAACTTATTTTTAACGTTTTCTTCTTTTTTCCCACTTAGTAGTACTTTATTTTTTCCAATTACATGTAAAATTGTTTTAATTTTAAAATTTAAATTTAAAAAAGATTTTGATCCATTTTTTTTCTCCCTCCTTATCCCCCTCCCCAAGGCAGCAAGCTGATCCTGGTTATAGAAGTACAATTCTATTAAATATGTTACCACATTAGTCATGTTATGAAAGAAGAATTAGAACAAAAGGGAAAAACCATGAGAAAGAAAATAAAAGTGAAAATAGTATGCTTCCATCTGTTTTCAGGCTCCATAGTTCTTTCTCTGTATGTGGATAGCATTTTCTGACATGAATCTTTTAGAATATTCTTGGATCATTATATTGTTGAGAAGAGCTAAGTCTATCATGGTTGATTATCTCACAGTGTTGCTGTTACTGTGTATGATATCCTCCTGTTTCTGCTTACTTCATTCAGCATCAGTTCACATAAGTCTTTCCAGGATTTTATGATATTTGCCTGCTCATAATTTCTTATAGCAAAATAGGATTCCATTACATTCTTATATCACAACTTGTTCAACCATTCCCCAGTTGATGGGAATCCTCTCAATTTCTTTTCAGAGGGTAAGGTAAGGGAATTGGGGTTAAGTGACTCCCTCAAGATCATAAAGCTAGTAAGTGTGTCAAGTGTCTGTAAAACCAAGTATGAAGAGCTTTCCAGAAGAGTGCTGCTATGAATAGCTTTAAGGTTCTGATCAGATAGTATAGTGAACTCTCTATTTATTCAGCAGTAAACTAATACAAAATAGTCACAGAAACCAAAGTATAGCATTAACAATAACACAATATAACAACTTATCACATAGTTTTAAACAAATGATATCATTCAGTAAGTTCTTAACTCAATCATCCTCAAGGAGCAATCCTCCTTAAGGGATACAGAGTACAAAGGTCTCCCACCCCTAGGACACATTGCCTTAATTTTGTCAGTTAGAAAGTCATCTTTCTTACTGATTACAGACTAGCTACCAATCATCCTTAACTCAACCATCCTTAAGGGATACAAAGGACATTCTCCTACCCCTAGGTCACAGTAAATGATCTTGTCACTCAACACTAATACCCAAGGAGAGTCTTTTCATCTTGGCTAGAGGCTGGCTCCCAAATTCCATGGTTCCTCTTCCATGGGTCCAGGTCTTGCCTGAATTCCCCCACATGTCACTTGGATTCACAGGCAGGCAGCTCTCAAGCTGGACTTGTAGTCCAGCTCCTTACCCAGGCTCCTCATCCAGTTCCCATTCCATATCGAAGCTCACAGTGTCTAGTCCACCTCAAGTCCTTCTCTGTTTCTGGGAAGACAAAGCTTAACAGGCCAAAACAACATTTGTGCACATTGCTGACACCATCATCAATTCACTGTCTGCCTGTGAAATCCACACAGACCCACAAACAAGGTCTGAGAAATCAACACAAATCATCAGTATAGTCCCAGGACCTCTGACGCCCTCCTTCATATAAAGGAGTTCTATAAACAAACAACAAGAAAGTCTTCTTTCAGGGCTTCTGAACCAGCAGTAAAGTCCCAGGGCTTCTGTACAAAGTATCACAAACACAAATCAACACAGACAGAACAGAACAACAGAATGCCAGTCCCCACAAGTGTTCTCCTTCTCAATTCTGCTCAGTCCCAGCTGTGTTTGAGCTTTTTATCTGTCATTAGCTCCATCCTTTTCTGCCCATCTCTCATGTCCTTCTGTCTTTGGCAAGTCCCTCCCACTGTGTAATCAATTCACAGGTTCTGTTTCTTAACAGACTTGATATAATCACTCACAAGGCTGAGAAGACACTTGAACTGAAATGAGGTGCTAAATAATGAAGTAACTGAAACAAGGTCCTAAATATTGATTGGCTTGCCATTACTGTGTCTCAGGATGAATTTGAACTCAGGTCCTCCTGACTCCAGAGCTGGTGCTCTATTTGCTGCACCACTTAGCTGCCCCACAATTTCTAATACTTTGCCACAATGAAAAGAGCTGATATAGATATTTTTGTACGTGGGGGTTTTCCCCTTGTTTAATGATCTCTTTGGGATACAAACCTAAACGTGGTGTTTGCTAGATCAAAGGATATGTACAGTTTTAAAGAGTTAGCTCTTTAAGTATAGTTGCACATTGCTCTCCAGAATGGTTGCATCAGTTCACGACCTTTCCAGCAATGCATTAGTAACTTAATTTTCCCACTTCTTTTCCATCATTTATCATTTTATTTTCTCTCATATTAGCTAACCCGATAGGTGTGGGTACCTCAGAGTTGTTTTAATTTTCATTTCTCTATTCAATAGTAATTTAGAGCATATTTTCATATGAATATAGATGACTTTAATTTCTTCATATGAAAACTGCCTGTTCATATCCTTTGACCACTTTTATCAGTTAGGGAATGACTTGCATTCTTATAAACTTGACTCAGTTCTCTAAATATTTTAGAAATGAGGTCTTTATCAGAAACAGTGACAGCAAAAATTGTTTCCCAGCTTTCTGCTTTCCTTCCAATCTTGGTTGCATTAACTTTGTGCAAACACTTTTTAATTCAATATAATCAAAATTATCCATTTTGCATTTCATAATATTCTTTATCTTTTGTTTGGTCACAAATTCTCACCTTCTCCATAGATCTTACAAGTAAACTGTTTCTTGCTCTCCTAATCTGCTCTTGGTATCAACCTTCATGTCTAAATAATGTACCCATTCTGACTTTATCTTGGTAGATAGTATGAGATGTTGGCCTCACGCCCTCTTTTGTAATTTTCAATTTCTCCCTATCTACAAGTTCCTTCTCCATTACCTGAAGTTACTCAAAAATCTCTCCACTTTTAAAATCAAGATTAATAACAACGCCTATTTAGAACATTCATTACTTCTAAACTATTCTTTCTCCTTCCCTCCCTCCCTCCCCCCCTTCCTCCAAATTCATTGAAACTGTGTGACACTTTACATCCTCTCTTCTCACTGATCTGGATTTTGACCTTATTAATCAACTGTAATTGAGTTTTGGATCTTTCCAAAATTGTCAGTGATTTCTTAATTTCTGCAAATCAGGATATTTTTTCTCAGTCTTCACCTTTGTTGATGTCTCTGAAATATTTGACACTCTGCCAAACTCTCTCAACCTTCATGTTCTCTTCTCCCTGGGTTTTTGTGATGCCACCCCCATCTTATGTTTTCATCCTACTTTTCTCATTTTTCTCTATCTAGTAAATTCAACACTTCACAAGCATTTTCAAAGTATCTCTATAGTGATAACTCCCAGATATATGTGCTCATACTCACATGGGGGAGGGGTGTCATACAATATATACTCATACAATATATACTGCTGTTTTAACCTAATATCTATGTACTTTCTAGTTGATAAGCATATATATATGTGTGTGTGTGTGTAGGTGTGTGTTTATATATATATAATTGCATATGTCTAGATGTTTATATATACATATATTGATATAATTGCGTATATATATATATATATAGATGTATTTATCTATCTAGCTATGCTATACGTATGTGTATATGTATATGGCATATATAGGTTTCTCTAGCTCTAGTTCCATTCCTAACTCTATTTCCACATCACCAACCATTTATTGGACAGGGAGAATGCCCTTCCCCCCACTCCACATAAACAATCAAAAACCAAACCAACAGAAAAAGCATTCACCTTTTGAACTTCCTTCATTCTCTTAAAGGCACTACCAAGTCACTAGTAACCCTGATTTACAATACAAATTTAACCTTTTTTCCTCACTCTCATCCCAGTATATATTTAGTTGCTAGTTCTGCTTTCTCTCTCAATAACATCTCTTACATTCTTTCTTTTATTATACACAAAAGATCAGTACTCTAATTGAGGTGCTCATAATCTCTTATCTCAAATATTGAAATTGAATCCTAATTTGTCTGCCTGCCTCAGTTGAGTCTCTCACCTCTACAATCTACCCACCATACAACTGCCGTTCAGATTTTCTAAGCATGAATTACTTCCCCACTCAATAAACTGCACAGCTACAAGCAATGTATGTAGATGGCTTGCTATTAGTTTGGGGATCAACTATAGACATTTTGTTCAGCGTTTAGAGTCCTTCTTTACCTTGTCTAAACCTATCTGTTCAGTTTTATTCCATCTTATTCACATCCATGAATATTTCAGTAAAGCCAAAATTGTCTTCTTGCTGTTTCTCATGCATGACTTTACACCTTCCACTTCCATGCATTTGCACATATTGTCTTTCATGCCTTGAATACCTTCCTTCCATCTCTCCCTCTCTAAGAATCCTAATTTTCTTTAAGACAGCTCAGAACTTACTTTCAATACACTTTTCCTGATCTTTTCCCCTTATAATTCCCCCATCAACCCACGTCTATTTTGTATATGCCCCCCGTGTGTATGTGTATGTATACACCAAGTACATACATAAACATATATGTATATGTATATTCTGTCTCCACTGACTAGACAATAAACTCATTAAAATCAAGGAACATTATCACTTTTGTCTTTGTGCTCCCAATACTGTGCCCGGAATGTAGTAAGTATTTAATAAATGCTTGCTGAATGACTGTTAAAGCTGCCAGGGTAGAATTCAACATCACATTCTTTTCTTTTCAATCCATTTCTCTTTCTGATATACCATGTTGCCTCTGTATTCCAAGGCTCTGTCTTTGGTCCATCATCTTCTCTATACAGATATTCTGCTTTTGCTCTCTTATCTACTCCATCGTCTTCTCTGATTGCACTGCTGCTATTGTTCTCTTTTGGCCCAAATTGATTTTTTTTTCCATTTTCATGTTGTATTACACTACTAGAATAGTGGCTTGCTGAGAAAAGGAATCATCTTGTTTATTTCTCACTATTCCTTCAAAATTATTTTCTGTCTCATACTGAGCAGGTAAAAAAGCATTTGTCAGATTAAAGTGTGCAACCATATTTATTACATCTATGGCAAAGAAGCACAGTTCTTTAAATTTCTATGCTCGTTCCTTAACCTGTAAGCTGTTACTATTTCCAACTATCCATGTTTCCCAAATCCCTTAAACTTACCACAACCCAAAGTGTTCCTATCATGATGTCACCCCCAAGAAGTCATCTCACTCATCTTATAAACTTTCTCTCTTCTGATGGTAACATGATTCTCTGAGTTACGTATGTTGGAAGTAAGACTCCTTGCTTGCTTTCACCCCACCCCTTAATCCAGTTAGTTGACAAGTTCCACTGAATCTTTTTCCTCAATTTTTCTAAAATCCACCTCCAGATTTTATTTCTACAATCACTATCATAGCTTGATAACTCATCTTTTATTGAATGAATAATAGAAATATCCTTCTAATTAATTATTCTGACTCCAGTGTCTCTCTTTTCCAATCTGTCCTTCACATTGCTTCCTAAATAATTTTCTAATATATTTACCCTGGTATCACTGTAGTGTTCCAAGGGGGAAGAAAAATAAAATTCCACAGTTATCTGAATAATGTACAAAATCTTAAATTTTCTAGGCAAGACTTCCCACAATATGCCTTTAATTTATCTATGCAGTCAGGTCATATTACTGACTTTTACATTTTTTTTTCTAAATTGATCAAACACTCTCTCTTCTCATCCTATCCTAATCCATTTATGTACCTTTGCTCCAATTATAGAATACCTCCCTTTCCTATTGAAATCTTTCATTTTGATTAAAGATCAACTTCTCTGCCATTTTCCCCGTGAAATCTTCTCAGATCTCTTCAGTCATCAGTGACTTCCCTTTCTTGAAATTTCTCATAGTATTTCTTTTTGGTAATTCTTTGCTAATTTTTATAGCTCTGTCTCTCTCTCTGTCTCTCTCTCTCTCTCTCTCTCTCTCTGTCTCTCTCTCTCTCTCTCTCTCTCTCTCTCTCTCTCTCTCTCTCTCTCTGTCTCTCTCTCTGTCTCTCTCTCTGTCTCTCTCTCTCTCTCTCCCCATATATATAAAAATATTTTATTGTTCTGAGTGTGTGTGTGTGTATATATATGTATATATATAAATATATATGTATGTATGTACACACACACATACACATATGCTTTATCTTTTCCTGTAGATGGATAGTTACTTCTTTTGGCTCAGGAGGCATGTCTGATCTCACATTTCTAGCCCTTTGAGACTCTTCAAACTTAAGTAGGTTATTCTTCCAATGAAAGTCTGTCTCAATGCCATGCTCAAAACCTTTCAAGCATGGTAGGAACTGTCAGAGCTTATGTTCCCTTGGCATACACTTAGAGAACATCATCTTCCAAGCAGGGTGAAGAATGAGGATGAGATTTAAATGGAATATGAAGTAATGGTGCACCCTACTTCTTAATGTGGTGGCCCATATACAACAGATGCTTAATATAATTTTCCATTAAATCTTCTTCTATGAAAATATAAACGAGGGAGGATATACAGGGTGTTTTTATGGAATTATATTTAGAAGAAAAAGTCTTAGAATGAGAGAAAAAAACTTTATGTCAGGGAAGAAAACTGAAAAGCATGAAGCCTAGAGGATGTGGAATAATGAGAAGAAAGGGGAGGGGAGGACAAAGAGTCATGAAAAAGAATACTGGCACACAAAAGGCAAGACCTTTTACCACAGCACTTAAATTCTCCTACTAGCAACAGTCATTCCGTTCTTCGCATTTGGCTACTACTCTATATATTTCTATTTAGTCATCAATCTCTCTTTAGCTACAGCAGAGACTCTCCAGGCTGTGATTAAATTTCACTCTGTCCCCTGTTTGTATTCTCCACATCAGTTCATAACAACCACCAGATAGGTACTTACCACTTGGAGCTGTCCTGCACTTAGAGGACAATGACAGTGAAACTTTCCACAGGAATTACCCACTAAATGGTGCAATTACCCATTTTTAATCTGTTCAAATGGGAAAGTCCTATCTTTAGCTTAAATAGAAGAAATTAATAACAGCATCTGTTTGGGAATTAACCCTGTCGTTTTTCATTAAATCCCACTGGATCTCAGAGCAGGGAGCACTAGCTTCTATCATCAATGTAAAATGTTTAATTGAATAATTTTATTGATATGTGTGTATATATATGAAAATTTCAAATTAGAATGATTGCATATATACTCATATGTACACATGTGTGTACATATATACTAAATATGCACATATAAATATATATTAATTAGCAAATTGTCTGAAAAAAAGACAATGACTAGAATCAGCTATTTCTTCATCTCTGAAAGTAGTCCTTTTCAGATTTCACAATGGATTTTAGATTTGAAGTTCTAGTTTTGATTCCTGTTTCAGTCACTTTGAATAGATTTCTGATTTTAGCAAAGTTGCTTAAATTAACTGGGACCATATTTCCACGTCTCTAAAATAGTCAACATAAGAAATTTCTTAACAACCTCACAACATTGTAGTCCGGTTCAAATGCACTAGTGAATAGTAAAGTACTTTCTCTACTATCTTTCTCTACCTCTCCCCCCACCCCAAAAAAAAGCAATATAGAAGGCGTTTTTCTTTCTTTCTTTCTTTCTTTCTTTCTTTCTTTCTTTCTTTCTTTATTTATTTATTTATTTCTTCCTTCCTTTCTCTCTTACGCTTGCAAGCAATCAGGTCTTTGTACAGCCAATACCAAGAGGAAAATTCTTAGACAAACAAAGGATACAAATAATCACAAGAGATAAAATAGATCATTTTGATTACATGAAATTTAAGACCT
>CM053600.1:128202648-128246574 GCA_028646575.1 Pseudocheirus occidentalis | reverse complement strand
AATAGTAACTTATAAAACTTTTCTCAGTATGAGGATAGGTGAAGGGAATACAAATGTATATATGTGTATACCTACACATATGTCTATATAGGAGGGTATATATACATGTGAATACGTATCTGAGTATGTGTGTATATGTGTTCATAGAGGGCCCAGGATCAATTGAATAGGAAGGGATAATACTTTAGAAGGTAAAATTCTGAGGTGGGAGAAGATTAGAATGAGAGGAGACAGGGAGAGACAAAATGGAATTAATCATCCAATATAGAAGAGGCAAGGGATAACTGTTACAATGGAGGGGAAGGACAGGAAGGCAAAAAGGAAAAGGTCAACTTTACTCTCATTGAATTTGCCTTAGGGAAGAAATGACATAAGTTCTGAACTGGATATTTTGCTACACAGGAGAGTAGGCAGAATGGGGATGAGAGGTGGAATGACAGAGGAGAGGGCATGGTTGGGGGGAGGGTTGCTGGAAGTAGACACTTCAGTAAAGGAACAGGGACAGGGTAGAGAGTAGAACAAGGGGGTGTTGTGAGATAGGAAGGAGGAACATATAATCAGTCTCTCACAGTATGTCCACTGTGGAGATGTCCTGCATAATTACACATGTACAGCCTGTATTGAATTGCTTGTCTTTCCAGTGGGGGTGGATGATGAGGGAGGAACTGAAAGAATCTAGAATTTAAAGTTCTATAATAAAATATTAATATTAATATATATTATTATTATTTTTATTATTATTAACTAATTGCAACTGGGAATTAAGATATACAAGCACTGTGGTAGGGAGATCCACCCTGCCCTACCAGAAAGTTAGAGGGCCATTGGAGGAGGACATAAGAGAGAGCAGATTGGGGGAGGGGCTTTACAGTGGGATGGCTGTTTTGGGGTTGTGGGTAGGGGAAAGAAGGAGAAAATTTGTAACTCAAAATCTCGTGGAAATGAGTGATGTAAACAAGAAAATAAGTAAAATAATTAATTTAAAAATATCTCCTTGGAAACTATGTGGAAAATTAATTGGAGGGTTGAGAGATTTGAGAAAGAGAGACCATTAGGAGGTTATTGCAATAGCCTGGGTAAAAATTCGTTACAAGGGATAACAGGATTAAGAGTCGCAAGGGACCTTCCAACGTTCATCACATGAGGAAAATGAATGTCAGGTTAAAAAACCTTACCGTTGTCATCAGGTAAAATATAGAGCCAATCTTCCAACCCAAGTCTTTTGATCCTAGCTCCAGGGTTCTATTTCCACTAAAGATATACCACTACCTTTGTCTATAGTCTTTCAGAGAATAGTGCTAGGATAAATGGATCCATTTTAATATAATTTGTAATAATTTCTTTGTGCCACCAGGTGACTTCTATTCACAAAGTGATCAAGAGCTTCTGGATTTCATTTAGAGAGTTCCAGCCTGCAGATTCCACCAGGATTCAAAGCCTACTGGAACTTTAAACTCATCAAATGGTATAGGACACAGAACACTTCTAAAAACGTACTTAGACTTCCCTGACATGCCTAATACAGATTGTGATGATTCTTCTTTGAACTTTGAAAAGTCATTCCTATCTTTGCCCATCTATTTGCATATATCTATTGATATGTATCTATCCAATCCATTTGTTTCCAGCTCTTCTTATATTTTGTTCTAGGCACATAGCTAACCTTATTTGCCACTATTATATGCAAGGTAATATGGTCTACTAATATGGCTTCAGATCATGCCACAGAAGATGTCTGACTGCTTTTTTCCTAAAGGTGAAGAGGACACTTTCTAATTGTCCAAACTTTTTCTATAGTCCCAGTGTCTCTGTGTCAGGCAATAATGATGTAATAGAAGTAACATGGTGCAATGGTGAAATTGACATCTGGAAGACCAGTATTTGAATTCTGCCTTATTATCTTCATGACCATGAGCCTTTGCAATACTATCTCCCACCCTCACTTTCAAACTACTGAAAACTTTCTTAGTTCTAGAAAGGCTGCAATCTGCCTCTGAAAAGTTCCCACAATGAGGAAATTATGGGAAATGTATTTATTAGGCAATACAATTGAAATCAGCATGAAGTTTTTATTGTTTTTGCCTTTATAATATATCATAAATTTAGTTAACTTTAGTACAATATTTTTACTTGCAGTATAGGATGACAAATACAAAATAGTCATTCAAAATAAATTGACTGAGTCAGTTTCTTTCTTTCTTCCTTCATTTTTTTTTTTACTTTTTGGAGGGGTGGGGGAAGGCAAAGCATTTGGGGTTAAGTGACTTGCCCAAGGTTACACAGCTAGTAAGTATTAAGTGTCTGAGGCCGGATTTGAATTCAGGTTTTCTTGACTCCAGGGCTGGTGCTCTGTTTACTATACCATGTAGCCATCCCTTTCTTTCTTTCTGCAATTAGACAGCTATTAGGTATTTGAGGCTGAATTTGCACTCATTTCTTCTTGACTTGAACATCTATGTTTTATCAATTGCACCATATAGCTGCCCCCAAAGTCATTTTCATTCCCATTATTGAAAATCCTTTTCTATACCATGACCATTGTCATAATATAACTTATCATAATCTTACCAAATGATGAATTATATTCAAAGATATCAACATTTTTTTCCTTGCCACTGTGGTTGATGAACTCCTTACAGTGACCTTTTAGTAACTATAGAGAATAGAGGTGACAGTAGAATTATAAGCCAATCTATTCCTTAACATAATTCTAGAACAGCTTCTTGAATGGATAGGAAATTGGCACACTAAGTAAGGGATGGGCTCACAAAAACCCAATCACTTTATGATAAGCTTAGTTACTTTTTTGATATGAGAATAGATTCAGGAATATGCAAGGTGTGTGTATTTTAGTAAAGAATTTGAAAAAAAAATACCATAGCCTCTTTATGGTTCAGGGATATATAAATATATGTGTGTGTGTGTGTGTGTGTGTGTGTGTGTGTGTATTAGGGAGATATATATATATATATATATATTAGGGATATACTGAGAAGATATAGAAGAATAAGGTAAGAAAGAATAAAAGATAGACAGAAAAATAGATAATAGATAGAATTTATTAAGGGTCCGGTTTGTGACAGGCTCTAGAAACCCAAATAAAAGCATGCAAGATGGTTCCTGCCCTCAAGAAGCTTACAATTTAATGTAAGAAGACAAAACATA
The DNA here is from genome assembly GCA_028646575.1 of Pseudocheirus occidentalis. NCBI lineage: Eukaryota > Metazoa > Chordata > Mammalia > Diprotodontia > Pseudocheiridae > Pseudocheirus > Pseudocheirus occidentalis. Next base: position 128,243,409 of record CM053600.1, on the reverse strand, counting down.
GAGAGAATATGTAAGGCTATAAATAAATATCTTGCTCACAAACAGCAAGATAAGGGGGAGGGAATAAATATTTATATGGCACATACTATGTCTCAGGCATGGTGCTGAGTGCTTTACAGTTAATATTTCATTGATTTGATCCTCACAGAATCTCCCTCAGGTACAGACTATTAGCCTTTTTATTTTTGCAGCTGAAGAAAAATGAGGCAAACACAGGTCAATTGACTTGTTTATAGTCACATACTTAGTAAGTGTCTGAAACAAGATTTGAATTCAGGTTTTCTTGACTTCAGGTCCAGCACTCTACCCACCTAACCACCTCGCTGACTAGCCACCTAGCAGGACAATGCAAAAGTTTACCTCTCAAAGTCCAGGGTTATTCAGAAGGGCTGAAGTCCATTTTTTTTTAGTTGAAAAAGGGGAGATAATGTCCTAAGTGAAGAGGTCATAGTTGCCTATGTCTGAAAGAGGCATACTGTTAAGCAGATTCAAAAACAGTTGAATGATCAGAACCAGAAAGGCAACACTTAAAAAAAATATACGAAGGTCTTGAGTGAATTGTCATAGAGATATTCCCTTGACCTATCACATTAAAAAAAAATGAGCAGTTACCTGGATGATGGTGCAGATAACATTGGTTAGAATTAAGAGTAATAATTACCATCCTGGATGACAGAATCAGCATCTAGAAAATCTTGATGATTTGGATTCAGATTTAATATAACATGACATTTAAAGTAAATTAATCAAATCAGGTTTTTAAAAATAAACTGCACAACCATCTATTGAGGGAGATGCAACTGGATAACAGTTCACGTGAAACCATCTAAGAGTTAGTGTCCACAGAGCTCAGCATGAAGTAATAGTGTGAAGCCGCAGCCAAAAATATAATGTGACCTAAGGTTCAACTATTGAAAGCAAAATGGCAGGAGAGAGGGAGCTGATCCTCCATTATGTTTTGCCCTGGTCAGATTATATGTCATATATCGTGAGAGTTAGTAGGAACTTCAGAGACTACCTAGTTCATCTCACACATGAGCATAAAGCTATTCCTTTACTTCCTTGACAAATGGTCATTGACTCTATTAAAAGACCTTCGGAGATGGAGGCGGCACATTCCATTTTTTTTTATAGCTCTAATTATTACAGAATTTTCCACTGAGCCAAGTTGAAATCTGTGTCTCTAAACATATATCCATTGCTGCTAGTGACATCATCTGGAGTCATTAGAAAAACTATTTCATTTTCTTCAAAAATGTGAAAAGACATAATGTCTCCTATTAAACCTAGAGGCTTGTATTACTGATACCTCACATCACATTAACTTTGGCTACAGCACACTATACTCTTAGTGAACTGTTAGTGTATAAAATCCTCCATAAAGGTTTTGATCAACTGCTGCCTCACTATGTCATCGCATTCATAGATCTATAACAAATCATCTGGAGTGAGGTTGTGATGGTAAATGCTTAACGACCATCTGCAGAAAAAGAAAAAAAAATGTCTACAACACACCTATAAGTTCTACCTGCATTATTAACTTTTTTAAGTCTAGGAAATCAAGGAAACAATGAATCAAGCCCCAGTTTGTAGCATTTTCCAATTTCCCAGGCATTAATGCTACCACTGAACACTCAACAATCAGCCCCTTTCTCTTTGCATAGAGTTTGGATTCCTCTTAGTATTCTCTGTGTGTTCTTCCCTTGGGCATATGCCACATCTTTAAAAGTCCCTTTCATAGATGTGTTGCCAAGGCTTCTTCCTTTCATTGCAAAAGTGGATAACTATGGATGTGGCAAATTCTACATACTGGAAGATGCTGTCAGTGTTTGGGTTAGTTTTGCTGGTTTTCTTGTCATTTTAAGCCTGTCATCATGGGAGAAACCTTTAAGTAGGGAGGGAAAAGGTATATATAAATCTATATTGGGATTCTCACATTCTTTGCTCTGGATACAAGGCAGCCCCATGAATATATTTTATTTTTTGTCACTGTCACGTCATACTTTTGACTAAGTATTTACAAGTCCACTAAAGCCCCCCTACTACTAGCAAGTACCTAGAGTGATGATTCCTTTTCTGAAACGGCCTCTGAGTTATTTTTCATATGAGTAACACTCCCTAGTTATATGTCCTCTATTCTGTACTTCGTACGGTTATTTTTCTGAGATTAATTTTAATGTTTACATTTATTAGTATTAAATTTTGCGTAGGTAGATTGGCCTATTGAGATAACCTGCTAAGACAAGACCTTTTGCATACCATATTTTATGATCCAAGGTATTATACTTATATCCCCTAAATTTTTACATAGACAAATTTTGCATATTCACTATTTACATTTTTCTTTCTGAAGTCTTCTCTATTGCCATATAGTTGAAAGTCACATTTCTCTCCTCAATTTTTTAATGTTTCCATTTCCAGTATTTTCTCTTCTTAATAACACTTCTATCTTTTCTAAAATTTACATGTTTACCTGTTGTATATACCAACTACATTACTGCATTATCAGTATTATTATTATTAAGCATTAGTAAAATGATGAATTTCTAAAGGCCAAGTACTCTATTATTGGGATCACTGGGACTGGAGTCAAGAAAATATTAGTTCACATCTAGCCTTAGATACTTAGTAGTTGTATGCTCCTGGGCAAGTCACTTTACTTCTGTCTCAATTTCCTCATCTCTAAAGGGTGAATAATAATAACACCTATTTCCCAGAATTTTTGTGAGGTTTAAATGAGATAATAATTGTAAAGTGCTTAACACACATCCTGGCACTTAGTAAATGCTATGGCTGGTGAATAAGAGATGATATTTACATTGAAATATTTGAAATGCTGACCAAAAGAGGGCTAAGTGCAGAGGCCTATGAAATGCTATCAAAAGTCTTCTTGAAGGTTGGCATAACCACTCTCTGGTTGTGGTCATCCAACCCCTTACAAATCCACTTAAGCATTCTATTAGTTGTAGTTTCATTCTCAAGAATATAATGAGAGGGGCGGCTAGGTGGCTCAGTGAATAGAACACCAGCCCTGGAGTCAGGAGGATCTGAATTCAAATCTGACCTCAGACACTTAATATTTTCTAGCCATGTAACCTTGGGTAAGTCACTTAACCCCAAATGCCCTCCAAAAAGGAAAAAAAAACAAAGACAAAAAAACCCCAAAAAACCAACCAAACAAAAAGAATAATGAGAGATTTGTAAATATCTTACAGAAACCTAAGTAAATTAAAACTACTATAGTATCCCTGGTCTGCTAATTTTAAGACATCTCAAAAAGGACAATTAACTTTCATTATTTCCTTCTTCACTGACTTTTAGGACACTCGTGTGTGTGTGTGTGTGTGTGTGTGTGTGTGTGTACACAAATCTGGATTCATCCTATAAGTTCCTTGGAAATAATTCTTATTAACATTCATTTAAGATTAATTCATAAAAGTATAGGTAGGTGTATAATATTTAATCCCACTTTAATCATGTTTTAGTGTTTCAGAAGTAGGTAGCACTTATTTTCAACATTACTAGTAAGTACCTAGAGTGAGGATTTCTTTTCTAAAATGGCCTCTGAGATATTACATATTTTCATGTTCACAAACTCATTCTAACTCTGTAACTTACTCTGAAGATCTCCCTCTACCTGCTCTGTGCTCTCTAAATCTTACAATGGCCTTTAGTCAAAAAGCAATAAAATTTGACCTGACCTGAAATGAGAGTCTTTTTTCAATACTATAAGAAGCAATTAATTTGAAAGAATCATATAATCATGGAATTTTAGAGCTAGAAGGAATCTTAGGGATCAAGGACTTCCACTGAGGTCATTTGTCATTGGTATAGTAACTGACCACCTACCAAAAATAAAAAGCTTGCCAAAAGCAGGACAGTATGGTTCCCCAAATCAAAGTTATATTTCAGATAATGACTATGAAAAATTCCATCTGTGTTAGGCTGACATGTATTTAATAGGAATTTTATGTAACTTAGACTTACTGCATCAATCACTCAGTCCATACATACAGTTAGTCCCTGTATCATGAAGAAATAATTCTGTAAGATCAACTACCAAGATCGGTGCTTAGTTAACAATGACCCAACTGTACAAATTAGTTCCTGAATGCTAATTCATTGAAGTCTAGCCTCTCAGAAAGTCTAACCGATATATCAAAAAATACAGAATCCTAAGAGGCATGGAGCTATACTTTGCCTACTTGTGTCTTGAATCAAATAATGATTAAGTGATGATCTTGGCTCAAGTGGGAGACTGATTGATTGTAAATGTGTATAACACTAATCTAAATACATAAAGTATAGATGGGGGATTGAATGGATGAAGGTGGGAACCTGGGGATTTTGTTCTAATATATGCTTTTGGGTCTCTAAACCTAATGATATAATTGTATAACATATCCTTAAAGAGCCTAACAGCTTCCCCATCCCTGTGCAATACAGATCCTTTTAAACATTTGTATGATAGACACATAATGGTTGTGATCATCCATTTCAGATAATTCTTTGTAAGGTGTCAAATCCTGCTGAAAAGGCATACCCTGGAGAAGTGACTTTTTTTTGCTTGGTTTGCACTTTGCTGACTTAGGGATTTACTAGAAATTGTAATTGGCTCCTCTGATCGACAATGGCGAGAACATTTTTCAGTGTGCTATGGCTCTTCTTTGTGGATTGATAAATGGGGTGAAATATGGTAGAATGCTGAGATAAAGTGGGTTAATAGAAAAGCAGTTTGGGATAATAACATATTAACTACTTGAACATGAGTCCCTAGACCCAAATAGGGGATCTAGTTCTTCACTATTTCCCTTTGTGACTTTTGGAAACTTCTTTAAATTTCCTGGGTCAATCAGTAAGCAAGAGCAACAGACAAATTTTATCCAATAATTATATTTAGCAAGCAAAATTCAAAGGACCATTTGGAACAGTAGCTATAACCAGTGGTACTTTGATAACCAGGAAGAGTAAGATGCCCTGCAGGGAGTCTATATTGATGAAAGGCATTATGGCATACTGCAAAGTGCACAGAATTTGAAGATAGGAGAGGCTTGGGTTCAAATTATGCTTCGAACATTTACAAAATTCACTGCCAGCCTCCTTTCTGTACCTTGATGACCTAAACTGTGAAACAGGGAAAATACAGTACTTACTTCAAAGGGTTATTAGGGAGATCAAGTAAAATAATGTATGCAAAGCAGCTTACAAATCTTAAAGTAACAGACTGTCAGTTATTAGAAGAAGAAGCCAGTTTAAGGTTTATTAAACATTAATAAAATTCAAGTCATTGTACCCAAAAATATTTAGATGTAATTCCTGCTTATTAGGCTGCCTATTAAAAATGAATAGACAAGAAGCAAGCCAAAGAAATATATGTGCTTATGAATATGCCTGAAGTGAATAAATGCAATTTATTCTAATCATTATATTCTGAATGTGATGCAGAATGCTACCTGCTCAATGGTATTTTTAAAAGGTACATCTTGTGAATTTCATAGAAGATTTCTTTAATGATAGGGCTTTATGTCTGTAAAGTGCCTTTCATTTGTGAATATTTGAGCACTGTAAACACTAATTAGCTTTTACCTCCCTCTCCCACCCCCTTTGATATAAGCAGAGTCTTTAATCCCTCTTCTCCCTGTAGGAATAAGAGCCACCAAAATGATTTTCCTCAAGGGATTACCACTTATCAATAAGGCAGTTTAAGGATAAAACTCTCACTACAAATAGTAACTTGCTTACTTGTCTAAGCACATCATTATCTATGTGGGATGAAAAATAAAGATTGGTAGCTTCATTTACAGACAATAAACAATTCAATGTGCCTCCTCTGTGCAAGACACTGTTTTAGGTATGTGGGCAGAGAAGTAAAAAGTCATATCTTACTATGGTCCTTGCCAGCAAGGAGATTGCAATCTAATACAAGGATAGGACATGACACAAATAAATAGTAAAACACAAGGTCAAAAGTAATAAGTTCCTGGAAGTTATCAAAGAGGGAGCCAAGAGATATTTATCAAGGGTTTGAAAACCTTTAGTATGATAATTCTGGGCTATTTCAGAAAGAAGCTTGCTTCTCAAGAGCTGAGACTTGAAGGCAGTCAGCATATCAATAAACAGAGATATGGACAATATATATACTGCCTTCCAACACTTCAGAAAGCAAAATAGTAGCAAGGATTTCCTTTATTTATTAGAGCTTGACCTGTGCAAATTCCCAGGAAGAATAAAGTTAAGGTTAGACCAAGATCGGGGAAAAATTTGGCTAAAATATAGGTAAGGTATGATGATAAAGGTTTAACAACTGGCTCTCTGAAAAGCACAATATACTTTTAAGTTTAGTGAAAATTTTTCACATTTTTCTCCAGCTCTTTAAGTCTAGAGAAAGTCTAGATTTATAACATTTTGCCAGTTTCTGAAGTGTAAAGTCTTATATTGAAAATTTATCAATTTATTCTTGAGCTGATTCCTACATTTCCCTGAACATAGGAAACAAGAAGTAAAGAAATACAGCATAAAACTAAAAAAAGAAAGTTGGAGCCAGGGCATCAGGACCTTGAATACACCCGCTGTTAAGAATTTTATGGTTTTTTAATCAATAAGTGAATTGATAGTCATCTGATCTTGTTCAGCAAAAAAAGGGTGGTGTGTATATTTGTAGGCTGGAAGGAAAGGCCTCATGCTCATTCAGATAGTTATATATCTACACCCAACTTAGCAGAAGTTCTAGAGCTTAAGCTCACTATGGTGCAAAAAGGACAATTGTCTAAATCCCTGTTCTTTTTATAGAGCATTGGAATTTTTACTATAAGTTTAGAGATTGCTCTTGATTGACTGAATCAAAAAGCAGCTTGAAAAATTTGGCAAACTCATACATCCTCCTTGATTCTCCTATGGTTTTTAAATCATGTGACGATGGCATAATGGGATCAAACAAATGTGGGTAAATGCACACAGTGCTTTTTCTCTTGGTAAAGAATCAATAAATAAGCATTATATAATAACATAAAATAAAACATAATAAAATATCTATCAAGTGATGGTGATCTACAGTTATACTTTGAAATACAATGTTACTCAGAGAGTCCATATTATTGACTCAAACCCAGGAGATGTAGGAAATATACAGTTTGTGTTTGTTTATTTCCCCCAAGATTTGTACCCTACATTTTGGCAAAAGATTGTCCACTTGATGCTCAGTTGTATCTGTGTGAGATGGAAGAGTTTGGAGTCTCAGTCTGAGATCAGAAAAGGTCTTTATTCTTTCTCATGAGAAAGGGCCTTGCCCCTGTGGCTCAAATGACATCTGCCAGGAAGAGCAACATGTGGAAGCAAGCCCATGGTTATATACTCCCTAACAAAGAAACCCCAACCCCCAATTGGCCTTCAGTCCCATTGGTGGGGAGGTGGGCTCACAATCTAAGCACGGAAATCTATCTCAAAGACAAAGAACACAGAAACGTGGGTGTCAAATGCAAAGACAGGAAAGCAGTTTTGTCTTTATTTGGCATATCTTGTGCTCTGGTGGCGCTGGGGAGGATCTCCATTGCTCTAAGTCCCAAATTCCTGTAAGGTCTGCTGACTTCTAAACTTAGACCTAGTAGATACTGAAGCCACTCTAAATTTAATGTTTCAGAATGGGGAAACTTCACTGCAAGTTATTCCTCACACATCCTACATGGTGAATCATCAAATAAACATATTTTAATTTAATTTAATTTTAATTTAATTTAAATAAACATCAAAATGAATGTAATTTAAATAAACATCAAATAAACAAATAAACATCCAGACTGGGATCTTGGTTTGCCTAGAACATTGCACATGGGATCTGCAATATGTTGGAACTATGAAAGTATGTGTGTGTGTGTGTGTGTGTGTGTGTGTATGTGTGTGTGTGTTGTCTAGGTTGTCCTCATACAGGCAAGGAACTTTGCCTAGTTCTGCTCTCCTCTAACCCATTTATAAGAATATTCACCAATAGCTGTCTAAAGCAAGAAGCAATGCTGTGGTCCCACTCTGGTGGTCCTTTCTTTTTGACCTTCAACTTCAAATCTCCCTCCCCACTTCTCCCATTGCTTCTTTTCACTGCATAATATGTCATTTGTTCTGGGCCAAAGCCCATTCAAGCAGATAAGGGGATGATGAAGTGGCCTTACATCTTACCAAGGCTAACCTCATATTTGTTCAAGTGATGCCATTCGTCTCAACTCATCCGACAGACTGTCCTCTCTGTCACCCCCACTCTGTCAAGTATTTTCATCCTCTCCCACTTTGCTAACTCATTTCCTAACGTCTATAAACATGGCTGTTTCCCCTATCCTGAAAAAAAACCCAACACCTCATTTGACCTTTTCATCCCTTCTAACTATTGTCCTTGTTTTGCTTGCTTTGTATATATTTGTTTTCATGTTGTCTCCCCCCTCATTAGATTGTAAACTTCTTGAGAGCAGGGACTGTGTTTTGCCTCTTTCTGTAGCACCCAGTGTTGAACACACTATCTAGTACATAGTAGGAGTTTAATAAATGTTTAGTGATTAAATGATTAGAGAGTGAGAATGATATTATATACTTTATCCTATAAATCATAAGCTAATAAGAGGGTTTTTGATGGGAAGACTTTTATGTTCAGACTAGTGCATTAGAATGATTACTTTGGAAACAAGGCGAAGAATTTGAGAGAATTATTAAAGGGAGGGGATAAAACTGAGAGGATTGGAGGCTATTAGGAGATTCTGGGCAAAAATTAATGAGGGTAGAAAGCTGGGGAACTTTGGATAGAGAATATTGCATATGAGGTCAGACTCTTTTTACAAGTTGCTTAGTTCACTAAAATTTTTTCTTCCCCACTCTTTTTTGCTACTTATTAAAAATAAATGACTCACTGAGGGGGTAATAGAGGGAGGGCTATATTAGAAAATTAGGTCATTAAAATAAAATACATCAATAAAATTTTATGTAGAAACAAACAAAAAGAATTAATGAGGACCTAAACTAGTGTTTTAACAATGGAATGAATGGAGTCAGAGATGAATGTGACTAGTATGAAGATATAGAAAAAGACAGAACTAAACATGTAGAGGGTGAAAGACAAAAAAGAGACAGATATGAATTCAAAATGAGGAGCCTGGGTGATTAAAAAGATGGTAGTATGATCAATAGAAATAGGGAGCTTAAAGTTAGGTTTTCAGGCAAACCTAAGCAGACAATATTCAAATCAGAATTTTTGCCAATTAATGCATAGCATGTATATGTATGGGAGTACCCAGGGACTTACTGCTGAATATTGAAACAGTCATACTCAAGATCCCTTGTTCCTGAAAGAGATTTAGCCTCACTTAGAATATTATGTGACCTCATGGATAAGTCTCTTCCTCTCTGAATTTGTTTCAGCATGTATGCAAATAAACTCTAAATACCTAAGTCAAAAGTTAGCCAGGGAGATCATGTATTACATAGTCTTACTATTATAATAAAAAATCATATTAAAAGGATTAATTGTTTATTTTACTACATTGCAAATTTTCTTTGTATGACATATGATATACAGAAGAAGGATAGTAAAACTTGTTCTATTTGTCACCAAAAAGCAGAACTGAGAGCAAGAAGTGGGAGATGAAAAGAGGTAAATTTAAGCTTGATGTGTGGAGAGAGGGAATCTTAACAATAAGAGTGTAATTGGTTTCCTCAAGAGGTTGTGAATGCTAATAAGACATCTTCCAAGCAGAGGCTGAATGGCATTTTGTCAGTTGTAATGGGTTTCTTTTGCAAATTCAGGTTAAACTGGGTGGCTGCTGATATCATTGAAATTCTGGGATTCTTTGCAAATTACTAAATTAAACAGGGTTATACAGAAAAATATCCAAATGACAAAAGTGAAGACAAACAAAATCTCTTAAAATGCTTGTGGAAATGCATTCCCAATAAGCATTTTCAATCAGATGTATAATACGCAACTCATTGATTCAATGGACTTGTGATTTCATTGGCTTGCCTGCTCTTTCTTCCCTTAGGAGATATTTTTGTGAATTGTAGTGATGAATAAAATCACCTGGAGGCTAACTCTCTTGTAATGAGTCTACTTGAACAACACTGGGCCTCTGTTTAAAGCCTGTCCAGCTTGAATTACATTCTATTGTTATGGCCTTGAGGAGCCCTGGTTAATCTCCATTCCAGGAAAAGAAGGACTTCAATAGAAAGCACACCTGTTTAAAGAAAGATATATTAATCATCCTGTATGTCACTTCAATGATATCAAAGAAATTAAATTTCATTTCTTTATAAATATTTTGCAACTTGGACATGCCAGTGAAAAATGTTATCTACTAGACATTCATCTTAATTTAAAATTAGTAACATTTTACTGTATTTTATTGTCTCTACACTTGCTAATGTAGAAAGCTAGATGTTACAAAAAGTTGTTCTAATAACTTAGTTAAATTTCTTGTTCAGCTTGATTAAGGTATTTTTTTTCTTATTTCTTTTCATTGTTCAGTGTTGGGTCATAATGTGGACCTACATTTGGAGTAAGTTATTAAAAAAAAAAAGAATTTCCCTTAAGTAAAAGAAAATAGTCTTTGTCTCTCTTCTATGTATGAATCTCCTTTAATAGCCATTAATTAAATTTAAAATTCCTCCTGTATTCTCTTCAAGATGTAATTGCAGTTCTGAGAGGTTAGAAAAAAAAGGAAACAAATACCACCAATAAAAAAACCAGGTAATAGAAGTGATGGATTTCATGCCGTTCTTTATATTGTTTTTCTTTCCTTTCTGTTCTCCAAATGTGACCAAGTTTACTGAACTGTAACAAAATCCTTGTCTTCTCATTACCATTTGTTGTGTGAGGAAACTCCCTTGAACTGTTTTCCTAGAATTATGCTGACAGCCCTACTATGAAGACAGCAACCTTTATTCTTTTTCCTCCTCCAGCATTCTAACAGAAAATCTCCCTCTATTTTCTGAAATGGAACCACTCCCCATACCATTACATCATTCAATCAGCTAGAACAATTCCCTTACACCAAATGGTGTAAAGTCAATATGTTATTTCAATATCTGTGTACTTCTGCTTTGGCAATTTTCAGCTATCTTTACTTGTCACTAAAATAAAGAGAAATGGATCACTCTTAGCCCTACTGGTATGAGAAAACTTGAGCAGTACCTTCATTGACAAGGGCAAGTATTACGTGGATATATTTTTAACTTTAAGGGGAAATCAGGTATTTCCCTGAATAACCTATTTGATCCTGCTCAACAATGGTGACCAAATACTGGCAGGCCTTTGCATAGGCCAGTGGTTTTTTTTATCTTAGCCGCCATTTGAAGCAACTCTGGGAAATGCCTAGCTCTGTACTCATTTGAAGGAGTTGATTACCTCTGTCTTCTAGTTCCACCCCTTTTCATCTCTATAAGTATGGTCTCTGTGGATATATCTTGTTAATACTAGCTACCAGTTCACTGGAAAACACTGCTTTCTTTTCTCTGCTATAATCACAAGATCATATCATAATGAAATTGACCACATAAGCATGATTTGAATGTAGTTTTTTTATTGTATAAATAATGAATAAAAATATTGTGTGTGTGTGTGTGTGTGTCACAGTTTTTTTCTGGTCTTCTCCCAATTATAATCAATTGAACATAATTTCTAGGGAAACTCCAAATTTAGTCACTCCAAGAATATAGTTTTCATTTATACTGACCCAGGGAGGTAGAAACATGAACCACTCTCAGGGTCCTTAATTTGTAGGTTTTCTATGTCAGCCTTTATTTATCAATGTTACTTCTTCATCTGTGGCTCTCATAACTGTAATGGTAATTAATTTAAATTTGAAGAACCCTTTTTGCTCTGGCAAGTGAGTAGGTACTTATCCCTTAGTAACTAATCAAACCTCTATGAAAGAAACAGAAGGTGTGAACTCCTGTCTCCTGTTGCTGACATAACAGGAAGGGGTTGGCTGAAACAGGAAGCCAATCCTGTGTGTGTATAAGAAAAGGCCCAGAGAGGCACAATCAGAATTTTTTGAGACAAGAACCTGGTTGCAGAATATGTTCTGAGAGAGAGAGATAGAGATAGAGAGAGAGAGAGATAGAGAGATAGAGAGAGAGAGAGAGAGAGAGAGAGAGAGAGAGAGAGAGAGAGAGAGAGAGAGAGTTTCTCTCAGCAGCATCTGGAAGCTGGGCTGCTACTGCTGTACTGAGAACTGAGTCGGAATTTTCTTCAGACAATTATCATGGAGACTGAAGTTGCTGCCGCCAAGAAGTCTGAAGACCAAAGCACCTCCTAGGCTGGAGAAAACAATTTTGATTTTGAAAACCTGGGAGGAGTGATTTTGATTCTGGGGAGTAAGCTGATATTTATTCTTGGTCCTAGGACTAGCCAAACTGCCAGAGGACTGAAGAAGAATGGCTGTGGTGCCTGCATTCTGCCTGTCTGTTTTGAAGTTATTTTGTCAAATTTGTCTGCTGGTGAAGGAGAGTGCTGTTGTTGCAGAGGTCCTTGAACCTTGCTGTTGGCTCAGAAGCCCTGAAGAAAAATTTTCGTGTTGTACGTTTGCAGAAATCCTGGAAGAGGATCTTGCTGATGTCTTCAGAGGTCCTGAGACTGTCCTGTAGGCAGAGAGTGAATTGATGAGGATGCTAGCAATGGATATTGTGGCTTTGTTAAGCTTTGTCTCCCCAGGAACAGTGATTGCTGAGAACTTGCCTCGGGTCAAGATGAAGAAAGGGTTTCTCCTTGGGTATTGAATACTGTGACAATAACATAGCTTACTGGTGACCTAGAGGTGGTGGTGGTGGGGATTGTGTATTTTCTAATAATTGTATTTAGTAATTAATGATACTTGGTAACTGGTTGCTAAATAAGTCACTGATAGAGTTAACCTAGTTGCCCCATGAGTGGAAGACTGACTATTGTACTCTGAGATGACTGAATGACTGAGTAAGAAGGCAAAACTCCTTAGCGATACCAGATGGTTGTTCTTTGTTCAAATCTATTGTGACCACTTTGGTGAAAACTATGTGGCCATTTCAGTGATAAGCTGTTGTAGACACTGTACTGTGATGTTCTGTGACAAGTTTTAATATTGTGAATACTGTATCTTGATTTTCTGAGAATGTTTTGCTTTGATTTGTTATAGAATAAATAGTGTTCACTATACTGTGTAATAAGAACCTTAAAAGCTGTTCACAGTAGCATTCTTTTAGAAAGATGCTCATGCATGACATTATAATAACTAACCAGGGCAATGATTACAACTCTTTGAAAGATGCACCTGGGCTAAGTCTCCTAGTTCTATTTTGTAGCAAAAGGAAGGCACAAACATTTACTGAGCACCATTAGAGTATGATCCTTTCTCTATTATTGACCCTTTTCTTATGATTCCCATCTCTGGATGCCAAGAACTCCATCATTGTTGGACTTCCAGGAGCCAAGATGCTCTTACAGCAAATTTTTTTTAAATTTAAATTTAATTTAATCTAATTAATCAAAATTATTTACAGCAAAATAAGCTGTAAATCATCATAACTCTTCAATATTCACCTCCAAACAATGATAAAATAGTATCTGAAAACAAATCCTGGAAGGGCAGAACCAGCAAAAAGATGGGGGGAAACAATCTTTGAGCCCAATTAACTTGGAAGCTTTGCAAGAAAGGTCTGCCTCACTCAGGTAAAGGGGAAGCCCAGTCTAGGGCAGGAAGCATCTCAGCAAGCCAGCAGCAAGCCCCAACTTAGCCAACCAGCTGAAATCCAGTGAGGCAGAAAAGGAAAATGGCAATACCTGGACTTTCCATGTGTTTCAGGATAGCCAGGGACCAGGCAAACTACAGTTCTGAGAACCTCCACATACTTCAGTATAGCCCCAGGCAAAAAAGCAAGCTTTCGTAGCCAGACTTGATTTGCTTCAATGGAGCCCTAGGCAAACAGGTAAATGCCAACTCTATAGGTGCCTAAGCAAACTGGCAGCCACCAGGGTTCAGATCCTGCCATAGGCTTCAGCACAACCCTGGGCAAACAGATAGCTTCCAGAGATCAGACCACAGTGTGCTTTAATGTAGTCCCAGAGAAATGCAGAAATATCCCACTAGCCTCAGCACATTTCAGACACCACCCCTAGGAACCTGGCTCATCATAAGGTAAATTTCCAGACACCTGTGGCCTCCATCAATGCCAGGTAGCCCCCCTAGCCTTAGTATAGTACAAGACATGAGGGTCCACCATGGGCCTCAGGGCAATATCATTGTAGCACCAGGTAAACAGCCAGGGCCTACAGCAGCTAGCATAAGAAGCCTGAGACAATGTTCCTTCTATCTTAGGAGCAGAGCTGAAAAAAATAAAGGAAAAGAAGAAGGCCAAAAGAGATAAGCAAAACAACAACAGAAAAAAAAAGAACCTGACCATGTGTATCAGCAAGGCAGCATTCACAAAGCCTACAGTAACTATAAGTACGCTGATATGGTTATTAATCACAAAATGTAACAGGCTCTCTACATGAGAAATATAGTCAGAGCATTTATTCGAGTACCAGAAGACTGAGTCCCAAAACCAGAAAGTCAAAGCCAACACAGTAGTTATGAAGTTGGCACATGTAGTTAAAGTAGTAAATACCCACATTCTCAAGCCTTCAAAACAGGACAGGCGACCTCAGGCAAAGGTCCTCCTCTCCTCACTCACGGCAACTGCTCAGCGTCCGGGCAGCCTTGTGCCTGGCAGCTCCGGCCTCTCCACGGTTCTCCTCCCTGGCAGTCCTCAGCAAGAGTCCTTAGCAGAGATTCTGACTGGCTCAAAGTAAAAGGAGTTTGCACCGCTGCCACTGATGCCACTGCCACCACTGCTGCTGCCGCTACTTCTAGTCACCAGCATGGATGGTAGCTTGGTTCCGGCGTTCTCTTGATCCACCCCTTCCTGCTACATCAGCAAGTTCAAGGGGCATGGAAGATCTTTAAATCTCAGTGTCATTACACCATGGAAAGTTATTATGGTGACAGGGAAGATCAAGACACAAAATCAAAAGAGGACAAAAATGTCAAAACATCTATGGGCAAAACTCCAAAGAAAACTATGAAATGGTTTCTAACTCAGAAAGAACTGCTAGCAGTGTTCAAAATGAGGTTAAAAATCATAAAAGAGAGGTATAACAAAAAGTAAAAAATCATAAGAGGTAGAAGTGGAAAAGAAATGAGGGTGATGCAAGAAAATTATGAAAAGAGTCAACAATTTGGAAAAAGAAGACAACTGCTAAAGAAGTAGAGTTGGCCAAATGGAAAAAGAGGCACAAAAATCACCAAAGAAAATTTGGTACAATTTGTCCTAATGAAAAAGAAAGTAAAAAATCTAATTGAGAAAAATGTTACCTTAAAAGTTAAAATTGGGCAAGTAGAAACTAATGACTCTATGAAACACCACAAATCAATCAAACAATTTTTTTCATTTTCTTTTATTTTATTTTTTAATTAATTTATTTTCTTGTTTACATCATTCATTTCCATGAAATTTTGAGTTACAAATTTTCTCCCCGTATTTCCCCCACCCACTACACCAAAACAGCCATCACACGATATAAACCCTCCCCCAATCTGTTATCTCCTATGTCCTTCCCTCATTGCCCTTCTGACTTTCCAGTAGGGCAAGATGGATCTCCCTACCCCAGTATCTTAATTCCCAGTTGCATGTAGTTAATAATAATAATAATTCATATATATATATATGTGTGTGCGTATATATATATATATATATATATATATATACATACATATATATATTTAACATTTGATTATAGAACTTTACATTCTAGATTCTTTCCCTTCCTCTCTCATCGCCCATCCCAACTGGATAGACAAGCAATTCAATACAGGCTGTACATGTGTAGTTATGCAGAACATCTCCACAATGGACATGTTGTGAGAGACTGATTATATGTCCCTCTTTCCTATCTGCCCTCCTTGTTCTATTCTCTACCTTGTCCCTGTCCCTTTATAGAAGTGTGTGCTTCCAGCAACCCTCCTCTCACTCTACCCTCCCCTCCATCATCCTGCTCTCATCCCCATCCCCCCTACTCTCCTGTATGGCAAGATACCCAGTTTAGAGTTTATGTCATTCCTACCCTAAGCCAAATCCAATGCGAGTAAGGTTGACCCTTTCCCTTTTGCCTTCCTGTTTTTCCCCTCCATTGTAATAATTATCCCTTGCCTCTTCTATATGAGATGATGAACCCCATTCTGTCTCTCCCTGTCTCCTCTCATTCTATTCCTCTCCCATTTCACAATTTCACCTTTTAAAATCAAACAATTTTTACAAAATGAACAAATGGAAGAAAATGTAAAATACCTCATAGGATAAACAATAGACCTGGCAAATAGATCCAGTAGAGACAATATTGGAATCATTGGACTATCAGCAAGCCCTAATTAAAAGGAGGACCTGGAAAGCATCTTTCATGAAATTACCAATGAAAACTACCCTGATATCCTGGAATCAAAAGGTAAAATTGGTATTAAAAGACTTCACAATAAAAATTCCAAGGAATATTATAGTCAAATTTTAGAACTATCAAGTTAAGGAAAAAATATTGCAGGTGCTCAGAAAGAAACAATTCAAATACTGGGTAGCTATCATCAGTATTACACAGGACTTGGCAGCTACAAAATAAAAGGATCATAGGTCATAGAACATAATATTCTGGAAGGCAAAGGAGCTAGGATTAAAATGAAGAATCTCTTACCCAGAAAAATTGGACATACTATGTCAAGAGTGGAAAATGGTCATTCATTGAAATAGAGGGATTTCAAGCTTTCATAAGGAGAAGACCAGAATTAAACCATAAATTTGACCTCCCATGTCAAGACCCAAGAAAGACATAAACAGGTAAAAAAGAAAAAGAAAACACAAGGGATTTAATAGCGCTAACTGTTTACATCACACAGGAAGATGATACATGTAATTCTAAAAAAAATTCTATCACTAATAATACAGCTAGAAGGGATATATAAAGAGAGAGGATATGGGTATAAGGTGTATTTGAGAGGATACAAAACAAAAAAAATAGGGGATGAGGAAGAGAAGGGCCCTGGATGCAGAAGGAAGAGAGGTAGAATGCAGTAAATTATTTCACATGAAGAGGCTTAAAAGACCTATTGCAGTGGAGGAGAAGACTGGAGGATGGGCAATGTATATTACTTGTACTTTACTCTCAACAATATTGACTCAAATGAGGAATAATATGCTCCATAAATTCAGCATAGTAATATATCTTGTCCAACAGGGAAGTAGGAGGGGAAGAGACTAAGTAAAGGTGTGGGTGAGAACTGAGGGAGGGCAGATTCAGGAGGTGATAGACAGAAGCAAAACACTGGTGAGGAGAGAAAGGGAGAAAGAGGACAAAGAAGAGGAAGAATAAGATGAAGGGAAATATAGAGATAGTAATCATAATTGTGAATGCAAGTTGGATGAATTCTCCCATAAAACAGAACTTAACAAGGTGAATAAAAAACTAGAATCCTAAAATACATTGATTACAAGAAACACACTTGAAACAGAGAACTATACACAAAGTAAAAGTATGGGGCTGGAGTAGAATCTATTATGCTTAACTAAACAAACAAACAAACAAACAAGCAAACAAAACAGGGATAGCAATCCTTTTTCTCAGATAAAAGGAAAAAGCAAAATTAGACCTAATTAAAAGAGATGAGGAAGGAAACTGCATCTTGCTAAAAGGTATCTACAACTACATCTTGATAAAAGACAATAAAATAATAGCAATAAGAAGTATATATGCACCAAGTGGTATAGCATCCAAATTCTTTTTTTTTTCTTTCTGGAGGGGGGAAGGCAGGGCAATTGGGGTTAAGTGACTTGCCCAAGGTCATTCAGCTATTTAAGCGGTAAGTGGTTGAGGTCAAATTTGACCTCAGGTCCTCTTGACTCCAGGACCAGTGCTCTATTCATTGCGCCACCTAGCTGCCCCTGGAATATTATTTTGTAACAAGAAATCATGTGCAGGAGGATTTGAGAAAATCCTGGAGAGACTTGTATGAACTGATGTGAAGCGAAATGAGCAGAACCAAGAAAACGATGTACACAGTACGAGCAACACGGTGTGAGGATCACCTATGGCTGACTCAGCTCTTCTCAGCAACTCAATGATCCAAGACAAGTACAAAAAACTCATGAACGAAAATGTTATCCATGTCCAGAAAAAGAACGGAGACTCTGAATGCAGAACAAAGCTTATTTTTTTCACTTACTTTATTCTGTTTTGTGTTTTTTCTTTTGATCTGTTTCTTCTTTCATAATTATGACTACTTTAGAAATATATTTTAAATGATAGCACATGTATAACCTATATCAAATTGCCTACCTTTTTTCAGAAGAGGGGAGGGGAATGGAGGAGGGAGAGCAAGTAGGAATCCAGAATCTTGCAAAAAATCAATGCTAAAAATTGTCTTGAAAGGTAATTGGAGGAAAAAAAAATCCACATTATTACTATCTCATCTAGGACGTGCACTCCTTCTACAACAAAAGTTTCATAAATTAATGGTCTTCCTTTTTCCTCCACTTTATACTGGACACAGTACTCACATCAAGTGTTGAGGAGCAGTGAAAAATTGAGTGAGTGATATGCCTAATGGATGAATAGTACTTACGTACAGGTAGGTTTTTACAAATGTATCATAACAGATAAAGACAGAATGGCATGGTATATAGAGTCTAAATTGCTTGCCACAAAGTCTAGAATAACTAACTTTGCATGTCTCTAGTCACACTAGCTTTGTGACCCTGGAAAAATAAGACCTAGGTGCCTCATTAAAAATCTCTACAATTTCCTACCTAGTTACAGAGGGCTGCTAACTTCTGATGTAAGGAGGAAATAACACACTAAGAGTTCCCAACACTGATAAAATGTTCAATTGTTGGAATAGTCATTAACATATATACTCATTTATAGGTGCAAGATATTTTGAAATATAAATTCATGCTTGTTGAAAATAATTAGAAATCAATTTTGCAATTAAGTGTATTAATCACCAGTATTTCTTCAAATCCTTAACTCTGAGATAGGCATCTTATTTAGTGTTGTGTTCCTTGTGGTAAAATATAGCATACTGTGGTGCTGTCCTACCTTTCCAGTGAATGGCCCATTTTCTCTGTGAAAATATAAGATGAATCTTTTATTCTCACTCAATCAGGCCATTTACTTGTTTGCAAAGTTGTCACCTTGGATTTCTTTTTCAATTGCTTTGTTTATATGAAGTCACATAATTGTAATGGATATTTAACCTGTCAAGACTACCTTGCCTGGCCATCAGAATGGCAACATTTAATGTCTCTTGACACAAGTCATATCCTACTTGCTATGAACCTCAGATTTTTAAATGGCTCATTAGATTTTTAATAAAATCAAAATGAAAAGCAAAAATACAAAGAAAATGAGTTAAGAATTTTAAAGTCACAATTGGATTTTCATTCCCAATAATCTTTTCCAGTGAATCTAGCAAACAGAAGATCAAAATGTTTTTTATTTAAATACTTACTCTTTGCAGAGGCCTGTAAACTTAAATATTATATGTCTTCCTGGAGGAACTTACAATTAAGTAGGTGCTCATGATATATTCACAAATAAATGGAATACAAAATAATATGTAAGATCTAAGGCAAAAAAAGACATTAGAGATCTCTTAGATTCATCTTTTTTTTGTATTTTAAAATGGCAAAACTTACAGAAAGCACAAATGAGTCCCAGAAGCAAGATTAAGACCTAGATCCAAGCATCTTTCCACTGTAACAGACCACCTCCAAATGATAAATTCAGTCAAATTTCTATGCTAAAAATAAGAATCCTTTACCAAGTAGGGCATGGGAAGTTAAGAAAGACACCCTGGAGCAAATGGCATTTCAACTAGATTAAAAAAAAATGACTATTTGTCTAAAAGGCAAAGGGAGAAGAAGTTCTGGCCCAGGCTCAAAGTATTAAGAAAGTAATGGAAACTTTTTATGTAAGTCTATGTAATTTCAAAAAGGATAAGAAATCTAGTCATGCTAAAGGGTAGGTGTTAGGGTTTTAGTTCTACACATTGTAGAATTGAATCACTCACCACCTGAGATTTCAGATGAAGAATTCTAATTCCCTTAATAAAACATAGTTAAAGATTCCTGGATGAAAACATTTATAAGAATGCAAAAACAAAATAAAGCAAGACAAAAAAATAAATAAATAAAAAACAGTCCATAGGAAGGCAAAAACAAATAAAAGCTTGCACAAATATATAAAAGAAGTAGGAAAGGAGAGTTTTCTAGGATCTCTTGATCTCCTTGCAGAAGTCATTAGGCAGCCTTTATGTTCTCTTTACTGAAAAGGCCCAAAGCTGACTCTTGGATCATTCTACTGCCTACAAAGCTAACTCAACCTGCCCCATATCTACCCCACAGAATTAGCATGCAATTGTACTAGACAATGTTATGGAAGTATCGTGCTTAAGTCAAACCACCACATTTCCACTAACACCTTGGTCCATAGTTGGGCATCCCGATAGTTAGCAAGAGGAGATAAAACTGTAAAGGTAGCTTAGTGCCAGCTCAAAAAAGGTTTAGAATATCAGGCTAAGGAATTTATGCTTTGTTTAGGAAATAATTAATACAATGATAATAAAAAATAGCATATTTACATAGCAATGTATAATTTCCAAAACAATTTCCCAACAATCACCATGTTTTATAGGTGAAATAAGTATAAAATGTAAAATGTGGGAGGGGGAAGCTAGGTGGCACAGTGAGTAGAGCACCAGCCCTGGAGTCAGGAGGACCTGAGTTCAAATCTGGCCTCAGACACTTAACACTTACTAGCTGTGTGACCTTGGGCAAGTCACTTAACCCCAACTGCCCTGCCTTCCCCCCTCCAAACACACACACACACACACACACACACACACACACGCACGTAGAATGGGGACTTCTTATAGATGAGGAAACTGAAAATCAGTAAAGT
This sequence comes from Pseudocheirus occidentalis, assembly GCA_028646575.1. NCBI lineage: Eukaryota > Metazoa > Chordata > Mammalia > Diprotodontia > Pseudocheiridae > Pseudocheirus > Pseudocheirus occidentalis. Next base: position 128,222,423 of record CM053600.1, on the reverse strand, counting down.
GACTTAATCAGCATGAATTAGCTAGTAAATAGGAGTTTGGAACCAATGAGAAATTTGAAGCAGATGAATGATATCATGTACATGTCTGGACAACTTACAGCAGCATAGTGCTTGCTAATGAGAGAAATAAAATATGCATTACTATCAAACTGGTTGGAAGTCTTTTTACCTGCTCAATTGAAAATTGTTATTATTTACCTGAATGAGAACATAGATTGTAAGTCTATGAAACTTAAAGATGACACAGATGTCAAAGGGTTATATAATATATCTTAGAATTGTGTTCTAAAAAGTTAATAAAAGTTTGTTAGTGGTTCTCAAACACTGGACTGAAAGGCAACCACTCTAGGGGCCTCTAGAGTTATTGCAAGGAATCCCACAGCAAATATTTTCATTGGTCTTTATTTCCAGCAAAATATGAAATTCCACCTTATAATATATAAACAAAAGTAACTTCAAATGAGTGTATGAATATTCAAATACGTACATTACATATGTGTGCCTGTGTGTGTTTATGAGGAAGATAATACAAAATGACTAAAAAGAGTTACTAAAATCATACTAAATTTTCAACTATTTTTTGAACTATTTTTGTTGTGGCTAATGAATACTAATGTCGTAAACAGTATTGCATTAGAGAGGCTCAAATGTTGCTTCAAAATATTGGAAATCACTCCGAAGAACTGTGGAAAATTTTCATTGACTACTGTATTTACTTATAAAAATGAGATATTGAAATGCAACCATTATTAACTAAAGATGAATTTCTGTAAGTAATGTGACATTGTTAATTTATTTTGTACTTCCCTATTTCTCCCCCACGACTCCATATATATATATATATATATATATATATGTACGTATGTATATACATAATATTTACATATTTATTTATACAGTGTGTGTATGTATGTATACACACATATATGTATGTGTCTACACATAAACATATGTGGTATATGTTTATATATTTTTATGAAAATGCATTTGCACATATATTCACCTATGTGTACTTTACCTTCCTGGTTTTTCTTTCTCTTATCTTTCTAATCTTAATATTTGTACTCTATATAACTACTAATGAAATTATAGTATCACACTATATTTATATACTATATATTTTTTAATCATTACTAGCTTGCTCTTTCATTTTTTTTTCTGGTTCTTTCTAGCAGTAATACAGGAAGGGGTAAGTTGTATGTTCGTAAGCATATTTTGTTTTCTCTCATCCTGACACTCTTAAGATGTATTTGCAACAACTGGCTTATTAACACAAAATGGCAATGATTTAGAAACTAATAAATAATCTTTGTAATTTGGTTTCTGAATCCGTAACTTCACTGAAATTGCTCTTCCTGAGTTTACAAATAATTGGTTAATATAATTGCTAAATTCTGACCTTTACTATCAGACTCCTTTTCTGATTCCTTATCCTTTCCATGACCATAGTCATCTGTCATTGCCCTCTTCAAATTATCCTGTCTATGCAGATGAGTTTCCAGTGTTGCTTCTCCAATTGCATGATGAATCTCTCCCATTGAATGTCCCACAGACATCACCTGTTCAATATTTCCAAAGCAGAGGCATTCTCCTTGCACTGTCTCCCCCACCCCCAGAAAGAAAATACTCCAGTGACATTTTAACTTCAGTATTTTTAAAGAGTACTGCCACTCTTAGCTACAATCTTTGACTCATTCTCTTTTCCTCTTTTTTTCCTTACTCTGTCGCCGTATTCAGTTTTTAAGTCCTGTGGATGTTCAAAAACATATCTCTCATATGTATTTTCTCTGTATTTGTCCATTCAGCACCCTAGATTATGTCCTCATTGCCTTTGCCAATACCCTCCTAATCAGACTCTCTCAATCCATCCACCACATGGCTGACAAACTGACCAGTATACACGTCACTTTACTGTGCAATAAATTTCAGTGGCTCCATATTGTTTATAGGATAAAATACAAATTCCATTGTTTCTCATTCCATGCTCTTCACAGTGTGACTCTTACCTCTTTCCAGTTTGATTTTAAGTTACTTTTCCAGATACATTCTATCTTCCACCCAAAGATTACTTCATATTCTCAAGTACACACCTTTACCTCTCATGGCTAAATATCTTTACATAAGTCATGCCCCTTCCCCTTCTATCTCTTGATTCTCCCAGCTCTCTTCAAGACAGTGTAAAGATAAGGCCTCCAACAACATCACTCAGGTGTTAATGTTCCCCTCTCTCAAATTATTATTGTGGATTTGCTTTGTATACCTTGGGTATTCACTTATTTTAATATGTGTCCCTTTTCTTCAGAGGAGTGTAAGCTAACTGAGAAGATGTAGTATATTGGTCTTTTTTTCTTTTTCTCTTAGCATCCAGAATAATGCATGTGGCATACAGAAAACATTTAATATATGGTTGCTGACTCCAATTGAATTGACTAATAGACTGTCTCTCCATGTTCAAAGATTCTACCAGTAGATTATTCCAAAAGCAATGTAGGAGTGAAGTTATTTAACTACAACTATACAAGCTTTGACTTTTATCAGTTTTAGTCATCTTTACCACTTTAGTGAGAATTAAAAATTATTTCCTGTTACCTCATCACATAGCCAAGGTAAGCGTGGACCCTTGAAGTGTCTGGATTAATGAAGCACAACTCTGGAGTCTTCTATCATGATGGGAATAAGCAATAGACTGTACCTATTTTTCAACAAACAGTCTAGTTAAATATAGAGATGGTCACCTACAGAATTATGATGGTTCTATCTCTCTTCTTGTGGGATTCTGTATTCCAAGGTCCAATGTTTCTCCTTAAACATTTCTTCCTATTACATTAATTTAATTCGCCTAATGGATATATTCCTTGCTGCCTGACCAAGATGTATTTTACGGTGGTTATCTCAGGTGCCCAAGACACAAACTATTCCTTTGCTTTAAAACTTACAAAGAAATTTATTTATATTATTTTGTTTGATCATCAAAACAATCCAATATGGTATCTATACCAGTTATTATTCTCATATTATGGATAAGGAAATTAATTCTTAAAGAAGGTAAGAACCTAGTACCAGACCCCAAGATCTATTAAGTGCTGAAGATGGGAATTGAATGAGGTCTCTCTACAGAATACCATGATGCTCTTATGAAAGCAGATTTTTCACTCTAAATATGAAATCTTTCTCCATTAGCCAATGGAGTTGGCTATTGGAAGAACAGAATTGCACTGACACTTGCATTTTGCAGTAAATGAAACCAAAAAGGCAATAGCTGCTTTTAAAGGGAAGACTGAATTATAGCTTCTTCACAGAGAAACAAATAAACGATATGATGGAGTTAATCTTTTAATGTTATCAAAGGCAATAAGAGTTATAATTCCTCAGGACAATTAATCATTTTATACAAAATGTTCATGTTAGGAAATGAAATAGCTGCCATAAGATATCTGCAATAGGCACAGTCACCTATTGTTGAGGATGTAGAAACATACAGTTTTACAAACATTTTGACATTCTCAAGCAAAGTAAATACTGAAATGACTGATATTCAACACCTTTGTCTTGAAGGTAGACAAAAAGTAGGACCAAGGGGCAGCTAGGTGGCCCAGTGAATAGAGCATTGACCTTTGAGTCAGGAGGCCCTGAGTTCAAATTTGACCTTAAACACTAAACATTATTAGCTGTGTGACCTTGGGCAAGTCACTTAACCCCAATTTCCCTGCCTTCCTAAAACAGGGCAAAAGTTATGTTGGAGATATGGTTCAGGTTTACAAAGCAAAATGATGCAAGCACTAGTATACTATTCAGAAGACATATCTATATGCCATTATCATTTTCTTACATACAAGAGGCAGAGGTGCTGAATGTGGTAAGCAATAAACAACATCACAAAAAAAGGAAATAGGCATTCTATTAGATATGAAACAAGTAGGCTAAAACAGGCCAGCAACTGACTTAGCAAGGAAACATCTCAGCTTGCCTAAGGAAGGAGACAGGATACCAAGAACACCACACACTGAGAATACACACTAATTTATAAAATGATGTAAAAGTGGATATTGGAATATTGATGAAGCAATATTGACTCATATGTTTTTCTTTTGAATTTATTTATTCATTCTTAGTTTTCAACATTCATTTCCACAAGATTTTGAGTTCATAATTTTTTTAAGTAGAATATAGGAAGGCAAATCTGCAGAAATTCTGACATGAGATCCAAGTAAACTAGATCATTACAACAGCATCCTCAAATAAAGTTGGCAACGGAACGACAAATAGAAAATAAAATAGATGGGTCAGAATATTTGTTACAATCTACTGCCACTATCAATGACAGTGAAGCCATATTTACTTTTTTTTTTTTTGCTTTTTGGAGGGCAGTTGGGATTAAGTGAGTTGCCCAAGGTCACATGGCTAGTTTTTGTGTGAAGTGTGTGAGGCTGGATTTGAACTCAGGTCCTCCTGACTCCAGGGCTGGTGCTCTATTCACTGCACCACCTAGCCTGTAAACCCTTACTTTTTGATTCTTAGCTACTTAGTCCAAAAGTATTCTCCATATGAGGAAGCAGAAATGGCACCAAGGAAAATGATACCAAAGGACAAAACTATACCAGATCCAGTATATTCAGGGGGAAATTCATGCTGGAGGTAACACAATCTAAAGTATTAAACCATCATATTAGAACTAACCAAGGGCAAGATACAAAAAGAATGGAAAGAATAATGTGTCCTGCATAGGGATCTTCACTACAGTCTGATGCACCTATTTTCTCTCACATTCAAAATGATCAATGTACATATTGAGGATATGTTTCATTAAAATATTAGAAACAGTCACACTTTTGTAGATTTTAAGGACATTCATACATACATACATACATATATACATATATATATATATATATAGAGAGAGAGAGAGAGAGAGAGAGAGAGAGAGAGAAAGAGAGAGAGAGAGAGAGTGAGAAATTCCAACAGAATGAAAGAGATCATAGAAGATATTATTACTGAAGGAGGAGCCATAGAGATATCAGTAACTGCACGTATAGTAACTCTAATTCTTATAATCATCTAGGTATATTTGTACGCGGTATCTAGGATAGGAATTTCAGAAGAACAATGATCATGATTTGGAATTAAATAGGTTATATTCACAAATCAAGAAATTTGAGGAAGCAAAGTTGTAGCCTGAAAACTGGGCAGGAAGTGTATTTCTCTGCTGGTTGCTTACAAGAACTCCTCCAGAGTTCTTGGTGGAGACTGATCTCTCTAGGGGGCTAAGCATGGGATGACATATGTGCATTCTCCTCCCTCAATTATTCATAAAATCTTCTCAAATTTCCCTTCCAAAATTTCAATCTCTGACTTTTTATACAGTTTCAAAACAAAGTGAATCCTGTTTGTAACTCCTTTTTCTTTCTCAGCTCCCATCACTCTCTTTCCTGCTCCTACTTTCATAAACCTCCCATAGAAACCAGAAGTAGGCAAGAGATAGGATAAAAGCAAGCAAACAAAAACAAAAACCAGGAGAAAAGACTGGATTACATATGGGAAACTGTACTGTGTTTTCAACTATCACAAGCTGCTTTCTGTTACCAAGCATGCATTTTTAATATCAATATTCTCATGGTGATACTATACGGTTGTGAATCATAAAATGCCAAGATCTCTGAAGACTCAAAATTACAGGTGACAGAGAGCAAAGGAAATACATATGATGTGGGGAAACAAATACTCTTATACATTACTGATGGGACCTGCATACTAGTATAAACTTTTTATGTTTTATTGATTTGTTTTTTCTCTACACCTCAATTTTTCCCCAATAACTGTCCTGACTTCCAAGGTAACCTCTCTCAAGTTAACAATGACTACAAGAGAAAGAGAAAAGAAAAATGAGCTGATAGTGACCATGAGTAACACAGACTCTACTATTCCTTATTGCAAATATTTGGGAGTGTAGTATGTCAGGATGGAAGAAGAATCACAGGAGGAATCAGACCCAGGTATTAGATTACTAGGATTCTCTCCAAAACATGTGAAAAAAATCATGTTGGTATAAAAGTATTCACAGTTATTCAATAATGACAGTGTTAAAAAAGGTAATTATATATGCACAAATTGGAAATAAATTATGCTATCATTAATATTATGGCACAATATAAATAATTCAAACATCTTCAGAGGTATTTTAAAATCTATATGAGATTATGTGCACTATAATCAGTAGAAATAGAACTGAATAAATAATGCCTATAACAATAGAAGGATAGAAGGAGGGATGGTGAGGAAGTAGAAAGAGAACAAAGAGAGAAAAAAAGAAGTGAAAAGAGTGCTGACTTGAGTCAGATTACATGGATTCAAATCCCAATTCTTGGTATGTAATCTTAGCCAGAGGTGGGTAATCTGTTGCCTCAGGGCCACATATGGCCCTTTATGCCCTCAAGAGCTGCCCTTTACTGAATCCAAACTTCACAGAGCAAACCTCCTTAAAAGGATTTGTTCTGTAAAATTTGGACTCAGTCAAAAGGCCACACCCAAGAAACTAGAAGGCCACATGTATCCTCAAAGCCACAGGTTTCCACCTCTGTCACTTACTATACCTGAATCTCAATTTTTTTTCGCTGTGAAATGAAAAGATCAGACTAGATTGAATCAGTTATCTTCTACCTCTTGTCCTATGACAGAGAGAGAGAGAGAGAGAGAGAGAGAGAGGGAGAGAGAGAGAGAGAGAGAGAGAGAAGGAAAATATGTCTATAGGATTTCAAATTAGCTTGCAAGTGCATGGCACAAAACAGCAGCATCCTTTTCTTAGTATATAATTTTATTTAGTTCTCCATTGTTAAAGGATAACGTGCTTGGTTGAGATTTGTTTTGTATGTTTGTTCTTATTGAATTATTACATTTAGATAGCTACAGATACAGACATGTATACATAGTTGGTCAAATTTAGTTGTGACAGATTGACAGAAATAAATTTAGTGCTAGAAATGTCATAAAAGACATGATCAAAATTGATGTTGGTTCATTAAAGGAGGTGGATCAGTTACATGCATAGGTTTTCAAGCAGACAACCCATGTTTTTGCTTTTGTGTTCACAAATATTGAAAGGCTTAGAAGAAGGTTGCCTGAACAATTAAGTGAGCAGCCTAGGGTAACATGTTCAGTGTCTTCAATAGCTAATTTAAGAAATTTTTTTCAAGTTTATCAACAAGAATCATGTAAAATGAAAAATTATGTATGAAGTCATGGATTCTTCAAACTATCAATCAATCAGTCAACAACAGCTATTAAGTACCTACTAAGTACCAGTTAACCAAATCAAAATTACAAATATGTTTGGAATAAAAAAAAGACAACATTGTGGAGACAGATCTTAAATGAAAAGTAAATGACATATACTGGAATTATAGACACTCTTACAAGCCAGTGGAGAAAATATTTTGTCACAGATGAATCTTTCTTTTTATCACATGTCATAGTTGGCTGTCTCTTCCACCAAAACATAAGGACAGTTTGTTTAAACCTAATTTTTCTAACTAACTTAGGGTATCATCTCAGGAAAAACAATTTGTATTGTTGTTTTCTAAATAGAGAGCCTAATGTTCTAACTCCTCTGTCAGAAATGTTTTTTTTTCCAAACTCATGAATTTTAGCTTAATTTTATAGAGTGTACTGGGCTATAGGAGGAAGACTACACACACACACGCACATGCACACACAGAGTGCACATGCATGTGTGGATTGGATAATTGGATAATTATCATGTTGTGTTCCAATAAACATTCACGGAAAGAAACTAATCAACCTGTGGACCTTCTGATCACTGATTTATTACTACAAGTAAATAGCTAGTAGTCAGGGCAGGTAGACAGCAAAGAAAATAGAGATCAGACTTGGAGTCAGGAAGGCCTGAGTTCAAATCCCGTCTCAGTTTTATCAGCCATGAGACTTCTGGACAAATCACTTAACCTCTATCTGTTTCCTCATTAATAAAATGGTAATAAGAGTAGTGCCTGCCTCTCAAGGTTATTGTGGAGCTAAAATGAGATAATAATTATAAGGTATCCTCACAAAGTGCCTGGCACATAATAAGTGCTATATAAAATTAGTTATTGTTGTTATTATTATTCCTGTGGGCATTCTGAAAATTAGCTGCTTTACTATTTATTAAAAGATGCTGGTGAAGGACTGTAGCAGCCATTCTAATTACCAGAGGGAAAATAATCCAATGCTACTAAAACTCAATTAGAAAAAATTTAGGTAAATTGAATTATCCTGAAACAATTCAAACAAATTTAATTTGCTTTATTTTGAACCCTCTCTTTGGAAAAATCAATCACGGTTTTGATCAAAGAAAATATGAAACTACCTTACTACACAACATTCCAATCCATTTTTGTATTCAAGAAATCTCTAAGAACCAGTTAAAAATATTTTCAATAAAACTCAGTTTATATTGTACCTTAATTATAGAAACACACACACAGACACACACACACACACACACACCATACTTTTCCATGTTGGTTTACTGTATTGGCTTATCTGGTTCTGTATTCTTAACCTTGAGAATACCCAAAACAAATTCAAAGGAAGAACATTCTCCTCCATCTCTGCCCTTCAGGAAATGCACAATCCCTCTAGTTAATTGTTCACTATCCCTCTGGTTTGCTTAGCTTTGCCAGTTGATTGGCTTGTGCTCTGAAGCAAAAATTTAAGGCATCTCTGAGCTGTTGATAGATAAGGACATTAGTTAATACTAACCTTAGATTTTGGCAGGGTAGGCTTCAAAAGGATCATAATAAGGATAGGTAGGATATATTTGAATAAAATTTCAAGTACATCTTGCTCAAAATCATTCTCCCATCTCCCCAAATAATTATTAATAAAAATGACTAATATTTATATAGTGTTTTCAGAAGTAACAATGGTGATCAAAAGGTTAGTGTGAAGTCAGGGAGATTCAGATTGAAATCTTGCTTTCCATGGAATCTAGTCATCACATTAGGGCTAGTGACTTACTCTCTTTGTACCTCCAAGCAACTTGTTATAAGTTATAAAGAGCAGATAAATTGTTGATCTACATTACAACGTGGAGCTTTCCATGCTTGAAGTTTTTGATGATGGCAAAAATTTTAGGTTCAAATTAAAGTGCATAATTATCTCATTTGTCATTGCAATAAATATGTGACATAGTCTCAGCAAGAGCCCCACTTTGAATGTGACAAACTCAGAAAGTTAAAGTCCTATGTCCAATATCATATGTAATGAATGGAAAATGTTTTATCAGTTTTATAAATGAGGAAACGAAGACCTGAAGATTTTAAGTGGCATGTCTGAGACCTCAAGATTATGAAATCAAAGAGTTGGGACTTGACATCGGGTCTTTTGACTCCCACCTCCAGTCTGCATTTTTCTACTATGTCACACTATCTCTCATATAAATTATAATCAAACTAGAAGCAAAAGTCAGAGTATACATACTTGCTTTGAAGACCAACAATGGGTTTCGAAGTTCAGGCTTAGTTTTTGTGGTATAGTGAACACTTGGCATTTTGATTACCTTCATGATTTTCATGGAACCAGACTTCAAAACCACTTCCTGGCCATCTCCATACATGCCAGTCCCTAGCCTTATTCTAGCTCCTCTTTATGTGGATTTCCCAATTATAATATAAACTCCTTGAAGGTGGAAACTTTTTTTTTTTGCATACATCATTTGGTTCCTTAGTACATAACACAGTGCCTAGCTAGCACTTAAGAAATGTTCTCGTTTTCTCTCTCTCTCTCTCTCTCTCTCTCTCTCTCTCTCTCTCTCTCTCTCTCTCTCTCTCTCTCTCTCTCTCTCTCTCTCTCTCTCTTTCTCTTTTATTGATCTATCCAGTGTATATACCCGATGCAAGCTGAAACTCTTTTTGCTATTAAGTCTTTCACAAAAATTTCAGGGAGCTTTGAGTCACATGTGGCTTCAACTGGAAAGAATCTGTTGGGAACAAGGACACCAATGATAATGACATGCAGGCACCAGTCCTAGAAAAACAGAATTTCAAATGCATGGACTAATATGGTTGGCAATAAAAATATAAATGTTTTTACATGGAACGGAAATAGTGAAAGTTGTTGTGTTTGATGTTACTAAAGAGAGATACTGGCTACTATTGAAGAATATGGTGATTATGGCTAATATTGTTATTAAGAATAATAATGCCATCTGAAATAGTACAGCAATTCCAACCCTACCATTTGGAAGGACTATACTCATCCAATTAGTAACTTTAGAGCTCTCTTCACACAAAGAAAACACATGAAATTCATGAATAAGACGGTTAATTATGATATATTTCTGTTTCTTAGAGACTTAAATGGGAATGAGGACAACAGGAAAAAACATTAAATTCAAAATTAAGGTAATTAAGAGCTACAAAAGATCCCTTGCTTTCCCCCTTTTTGAGTCACGTTTCCCTGGTGTACAACTTTCTCCTTGAAAACAAGTTTGATACTTTTGGGAAGCCATGTTAACTCTTTGTAATCACTAAGGTGCTGATGGCGGGTATTCAACCAGCCGTTTACTAAGTATTCTCTAGTGTCACCTTCAACGTAGCATAATGTGAATTGCAGTTTGGAATTAAACTCAACCATGGTGTAATTCAGTTGATTAACCGACCTTTATAGAGCTCATAGTGTGTTCAAAGCAAAGTTTTAGGTACATTGTGAGACAGATAAATAACACTGTTCCTGCTTAAGATGTAATCATTTACAAATGTATTATTCTAATATATAATAATAACCCTATTATAACATAATGCAGAATATTAGGACTGCCATCAGAAAATTAGAAATCATTAAAAGAATGGTGAGGGAAAGACTCCACCTCTTCTTTTCCCCTTCCACTAGAAGGAATTAGGGAAGACTTTATAGGGGAGGTGGCATTTGAGTTAGGTTTTCAAATATAGTTAGGATTTCATGATTAGTTGAACAAAACACCAAAATTCAATTTTTTTGGCATATGCTTAAGTATCAACTTCCAATCAGTTTCTGTTTTTGCTTGTTTGATTTGTTTTGCTTTTCCTGGAGCATGAGACACTAAAAAACAACAGCAATAACAACTAACATTTATATAGCACTTTGAAGTTTACAAAGCACTTTGTCTGCTTTATTTAAGCTCATCCTGTAACAAACCTTAGAGGAAGCAATTATTATTTATGCCTGTTCTATAGATAATGAAAAAAGTACAAAGATTAAATAATTTGTTCACAGTCACAAAGCTAGTAAGTACATGAGTCAGGAAGTGAATCCAGATATTCCAAACTACAGGATGACTGGTCTAGTGCTGGAAAGGTTGGCTAATGACAAGTTGGGGAGGTATTGAATGCCATGATCAGTTGTTCAGTTTTTATGATTTGAGCAATAAGAAACCAATGTAGTTTAATTAGTAAATAGTTAGCTGGCACAGTGGATAGAGTGCCAGGCCTGAAGCCAGCAATGTCATCTTCTTGAGTTCAAATCTGGCCTCAGGTACTTATTTTCTGTGTGACCCTGTGCAAGTCACTTAACCCTGTTTGCTTTATCTGGTCTAGATTTCATCATATATATATATATAAGACCTATCAAGTTAGTGACCCATCAAAAATTCCCCCAAAACAATTTTAGTGCCCTAACTTCTTTCTGACCATACAAGGTTACTTGACCGTAAGTATTATATCTAGTTTCCTAAACTGGTCTATCAGGCCTTGGTTGAAAGTTGTAAACAAGCATGCAGTATACTTTGAATTCAAGTCTTTTGGTTAAATGTTCAATGAGTTTTCCATAATTCTATATTTCAACAGTTTAATGTCTTTCACTTTAGAATAATATATATTCACTTTAGAACATATATATTACATAATATATACACACATATACACACAGTACATATATATGCACGTACAGTTTCTAAATATTTACATGTACAAATATGCATATGTATATGGTGTACATTAATACACATGAATATACATAAATGGTACACACATGTGCACACTAGTGTGCATGTTCCATACCTTAGTTTACTTCCTATATAGCAGAAACCCACCAAGTTCCAAGTTCCAAGTTCCACCCCAAGACTCTGGCTTCTCTGGGTTTCCATGCTATGTTGGTAACATCTGAAATTGTATCCAGGCTCCAAGATTTACCTAGTCCAAAGTCTTGGGAATAAGATTCCACTCACTGCACCTAGAAGTGAAGATGAAAAAGGAAACAAGATCAAAACCCCAAGCTATTTCTCAGGACCAGAAGGTCTAAAAGGAAAAGGGAAAGTGGCTTTTCCCTTTTTCCACTTAGTACATTATGCTATTCAGTTGCTGAACCTAAACCTTAACTCCTAGATGACAGTCAGAAGAATGAGATCAAATGCCCTGGTCTGTTAGGTTTAATTAAACCACATCTAGCTGTAACTACCCAGACAATGGGGACAGACTGCTCCCCATCACCTGGTAGAACTATTCCAGATGTCTTTGAGAAGTAGATCCTTGATATCTCCTACATGAATGCCTCTGTCTTAGGTGATCTAGGCATATGTCAAAATCTCAATATAAAATATTACTATAAAGGATGGGGGGTTGGTCAATACAAACACAATGTCTATCATATCTTAACACCCACCTACACCCTCACTACACTACCAGGCTGATACAAAAGACTGAAATAATGGTTGAGGTCTCCAGGTGTTGTGGGAATCTGAAGATATTCCATGCCCCTAGGCCCCTTGATAGGCTTACGTGACTTGGAGAACTTTCCCATAATTTGAAAATATACTGTGCCCTCTAAGAGGTTGAATGTGGTCACATGGAGCCTGTGGCAGGAAGCTTGTTTTTTAGGAACGCTCACACCTTATTACTTTGTGATTGGGCAGTGGGTCAAGAGGGCTATGACATTCTCTGTTCCAGGAGAAGGTTATATATACCTTCATGTGAGTTTTTTCTTTGGGGCTCACTTTGGAAAGAGTTGTGTGATTTTGTCAGATGATACTCTGGGAAGTTGTTGAGCCCCCTGGCTTTGAAAACCTAGATGCTGGCACTTCCCTCTCTGGTAACTAACTAGGTATGGATGTAATGGTCAGATGGTTGGAAGCTTTCTGCTCATCTGTTTCTCTGTCTGCTTGTAACTTCTGCTTGTATTCTGCTTGCATTCTCTGAAGTTCAGGGTGTTGACTTTTCCCACTGAACTAAGTAAATGATATATGTTTCATTGATTAAAGTAAGACTGTTAATCCATTTTGAGTTGCTTTCTTTTTAGAAAAGTAGATCTAAGAACCTGTGCTAGCAGCTGCCCTGGGTATGCTAGGGTGCTTGCTGATAACACCAGGTGAACAGATAAATGAGATTACTTGCATTCCTCAAAAGAACTCTTATATTCTCATTGATGATTTTGCTTATATTTATTTTTGAATAGCTAGCAAATAGCTACTCATCTTTTATTCTCCCATTCCTTATGATATAGGATTGAACATCAGTTTTCAAAAAATAGGGAATGGCTAAACAATTGTGGCATGTAGTTGTGATGGAGTTCTATTGTGTTATATGATGAGGGAGGTGGTTTCAAGAAAATATGGCAAGAACAATATGAACTGATGCAAAGTGAAGGAAGAAAAACCAAGACATCATTGTTCACAGTAGCACCAATGTTGCAGTGGATGATCAGTTTTGAAACACTTGGCTACTCTGATGAATACAATGATATAAAACAACCCAAAAGGACTCATATGATGAAAAAAGGGAAACTAATAAGTTCAAGTACACATTTAAGTATAATTTTCTCACTTTATTTTCTTGAGGGTTTTTGCAATAAGGACAATAGAGAAATATACTTTGCATGATGTCACATACATAATTGATATCATAGTGCTTGCCTTTTTTGTGTATATAGAAAGGTGTGAGAGGGAGAGAATTTGAAACAGAAAATTTAAAGAGAATGTTAAAAATAAATGTAAAAAATTAAAATGTTAAAAAAAGAGAATACCCATTGCTCCCTAGTGCCATTTCCAGATCCTCCTTTCGAAACCACGCAACAACTTCACCTCCTTTCAGGGCTAGTACATTCAAATTTACCATCCAGTCCATATCCTGGGGAATAATATTCACTCACATGCAGAACATTCTCTTTCCTTTCTCAATGAATTCCATTCTTGGTTCATAGTCTGCTCCTGTACCCTAAGTCCTACCCATATTCTAAGGGACTTCCCTATTATCATCAATTACCCCTCAAATAACCTAAACTCCAAAATCTTCAATGTAACCATATCTCCCCTGACCTACTCTTCTGTTTTATCTCATACACAAGGATTGTTAATCTCTTCTGCTTGTCAAAGCATTCTGTTTCCATGATCAAGAACTCTGAAACTATGTTGTATAATCTTTATTTTCATTTTATCCTGCAATACGACCACTCCATATACTTAGCCAGATCATTCATCAGCCTTCCTAAGGTGACAACAAAACTTCTCCTTCCTAGTTTTAACTCTTAGTGAAACATTTCAGTTCTGTGCTATCCTGTAATCTTGTGTCCCTTACTCCTTTATCCTATGATCTCTCATATGTTGCTACTCCTGAAGCCTGGATAATTTCCATCATTATTAGTCCATTCTGTTCCTCCTTCCATGCTGCCAAGCAGAGCTGGTGGAAATCATAAAACTATGTTGTTGTTGTTGTTTTCCTGTATTTTAGTAAAGTGAGGTTAGGACCTCAGCTGAGAGAATGGGTAGGATGGGGTGCCTGGGGAGTTTGGAGAAAGGAAGAAAAGGTTTGGAACAGCTGTTGTGGAGAAAGGGAGAAATAGAAAATCAATTTGGGAGAAGTAATTGAATTGTTTTACTTCAGTGAAGGCCCATTTGGGTTTGGGCTACATTAAGTTCTACTTTACTGAAAAAATAGAGGACATTCACTGCATGCTCTGTTTTTCCCCTCTTCTTAATTTCACATCTCTTTAAAATCAGTCTCCACTATTTCCTCCTTTACCTGAGTTTCTATTAGCTAATTAGTCCTTCTCCTCACTAAGAATAGCCCCTCTCTACAACATGCCCTTGAAATCATTTCCTTCCTCCTCCAAAATATTGCCCTCACTCTCATTTCTTCTCCCTCCAATCTGCAACTTCTCCTCATCTATTGATTCTTTTTGCCTACAAACACCCCCTTCTCCCTCCCTCCTCACAAAATACTTGTTAGATTCCAATAAACCTGTCAGCTTTGTCCTATAGCTCTCTTCCCTTTCTCAGCCAAACTGCTCAAAAAAAGGTTATCTACATACATTGTCTTTATCTTTGAAAATTTTTGTAATTTTGCTTCTAACCCCCACACTCAACTGAATTTTTTTAATCGAAGTTACCAATGATCTTTGCATTATCATACTTTATTATATCTTCTCAATATTCATACATTTTTATCTTGCACTAGCATTTAACACTTTTGACCATCCTGTCCTCATAGATACTCCTCTTTGAATTTTCACTTCAACAATCTCTCTTGTTTCTCCTTCTTCTTGCCTGACTGCTCATTCATGTCACAGCTAGTAACTGTCAATGTACCCCAAGGTTCTATCCTGGGCCTTCTTCTCTTTTCTCTCAGCATACTCTCAACTGGTAACTTAATCAGCTCCCATGAGTTCAATTACTATCTCAACAGAGATTACTTCCATATCTACACATTAAGCTCTACTCTTTTTCCAAAGCATCAATACTACATCATGAACAGCCCATCTGATATGTTGAACAAGATGCTCAGAAAGGTATCTTAAACTCAACATGTAAAACAAAGAATTTATTATCCACATAGTGTGTACTGCAGTACACAGGGAAGGTTTTATACAGGAGGTGAGACTTACACTGGCTGGAACAGTCAAGGGACAATTTGGATGGGCAGAAAGAATGCTACTCAAAGGTAAGCTTATAAATAATGTTATATTCCAACTACTACTTTAAAGGTTTTATCTTGTGAATTATACAACCGTATATCTGATATCTGATATATGTATTTCTATCTATCCACATACATAAATCTCTCTCTCTCTCTCTCTCTCTCTCTCTCTCTCTCTCTCTCTCTCTGTCTGTCTTTCTGCCTCTCTCTTCTCTCTCTTTCTGGATTCTGGCTACACATATAAATAGTGTAGGGTTTAGTATAATCATGCTGATAGTCTAAAGTATAAGTTGCTAAACCATATGGAGACGTATCTGAAAACAATAAAAGACTATATAAATCTTACCTATTTTAGGGAGAGGTTGTGTAATATAACAGAGAGACCACATGATCAGTGATTAGAAGACCTAGGTTCAAATCTCACACCTGTCACTTGATAGAAGTGGTAAGTCACTTATCTGGTCTAAGTTTAAGTTTTCTTTCTTACAAAATAAAGATAAAGGTTGTACTATCCCCCTTACATGAATTGTTAGGAGGAAAGCAACTTTTTAAACCTTAAAATGCTAAAGAACTTTGTAAACTCTAAAACAGAGGAATGTCAATTATTGCTATATAAAGGGGTCATTGTTATAAAGTTTTGAAGAAAACTCAGTGGGAGACTAGATGGAATTAGTTTACCCTTTGATACCTGGATAATTCTTGTATTTAGAGAGGTGGAAGCAATGAAAAATACCTCCTGTGTTCATGATGTGATTGTTTTCAGAAAATGGGAATGAAGAAGGTCTGTATTTTTTCTGAACTCAGGGAAGCATAGTTTGGAGCTCAGATTGGACTGAAGAAAAAAGAAGTAAGAGAGGGCAGGGACAATGACATGAAAAATCAGGACTTGGGATTCTTAAATGATAAAGTCAGATCACTGGAATTCAGCAAGACTTGTCTTTTGAGTTAGACAACTCAGTATCCACTCTATTTAACCATAATTGCCTACATTGGTGTCGTTTGAACTTTCATAAATCATTGCTGCCTATAATAGAATAATTTTAGTCACATTAAAGAAGACCAGGATGAAAACATGTAGCTGCTAGGAAGTCAGGGGAAGGTGCCAGCTGAGAAATATTTCTTAACGATTTGGACATAAAGGGTGATACCATAAACAAATTAGGAAAGCGAAGAATAGTTTACCTGTCAGATCTATGGAGAAGAGAAAAAATTATGGCTAAACAAGAGATAGAGAACATTATGAAATGCAAAATGGATAATTTTAATTACATCAAATTAATGCAACCAAGAAGGAAAGCAGAACACTGGGAAGCATTTTTTTTCAGCCAATGTTTCTGATAAAGGCATCATTTCTAAAATATAGAGAGAACTGAGAAAATTTATAAGATTATGAGTACTTCACCAATTGATAAGTGGTAAAAGGACATGAACAGGCAGTTTTCAGATAAAGAAATTAAAGCTCCCTGAAGTCACATAAAAATGCTTTAAATCACTGTTGATTAGAGATGTGCAAATTGTAAAAAGAAAAACCTCTGAGTTACTGCCTCACACTTTTCTATCTGATTGGCTAATATGACAAAAAAAGGAAATGATTATATTGGAGAAGATGATGGAAAATTGGAACACTAATACAATGTTGGTGGAGTTGTGAACTTATCCAATGATTCTGGAGAGCAATCTGAAACAACAGTGCATACCCTTTGATCCAGCAATCCCACTACCAGGTATATATCCCAAAGAGATTATTTAAAAGGGAAAAGGACCTACATGTACAAAAATGTTCATAGCAACTTTTTGTAGTGGCAAAGAATTGAAAATTTAGAAGATGATCATTAATCAGGAAATGGTTGAATAAATTGTCATATATGAATGTAATGGAATCCTATTATGCTATAAGAAGTAATGAGTAGCTGGATTTCAGAAAAATCTGGAAGGACCTGCATGAACTGATAATGAGTGAATAAAGTAGAACCAGGAAAACATTGTACACAATAACAGCAGCATTATGTGATAATAAACTTTGATAGACTAAGCTCTTCTCAGCAATTCAATGATCCAAGAGAATTCCAAAAGACTTAGGATGGAAAATGCCATTCACATCTAAAGAAAGAATTATTAACTCTGAATGAAGATTGAAACATATTATTTTCTCTTTTGTTGATGGTTTGTTTTTGTTTTTATTTTCTTTCTTGGGGTTTTCCCTTTTTTTCTGAATCTATTTTTACAACACAACTAATGTGGAAATCTGTTAAATATAATTGAAAATGTATAGCTTATATCAAATTACTTGCCATCTTGGAGAAGGAGGGAGGAAAAAGAAGGAGGGAAAAATTTTGGAACTCAAAATCTTATATAAAAGAGAATGTTGAAAGCTATATTTCCATGTAATTGGAAAAATACAATGCTATTAAGTGGGGGGGAAGGAAATCTTTCTTAAGCAGAACTTAAGAAATTTTGAACCCAAATTACAGGTGAGAAAAACAGCTATTTGAAAGGGGGAAAGACAAAAATAAATAACTCCTGCCCTCAATGAACTTACATTCTCCTGTGGTATACAAATCTCATATAAAGAGTGACTTTAGAGCCAGTGGAATTGACTCTGACAATATTTATATCCTACCATTAATGCTTGCTCCCTAAATGACCTTGATCTTGCTATTTAACCTTTATAGCTTCAATTTCCTCATCCATAAATGAGGCATTAGACATAGTTTTAGATATGTGTTCCTATGAATGAAATTATTTTTTTCTAGATCTGACCTGAGACTTCACTGTTATTGGTGTCCTTCCAATTAGAAGCCTCTCACTACCAATGCAGATTGACATCTGCTTTTAGACAGTAATCTGGAGGACTAAAGGAGTAAGTGATTTGCTTATATATATATACATATATATATAAGCAAACGAAATTGGAGGAGAGAGAAACTAACAACTGGGGGCTCAGGGAAAGTTTCACAGAAGATATAGCACCTTGTGAACCTTGAAGGAAGACAGGAAAAGAAGACTGCAGAGTTTAGGAATTGACAAGTAGTATATTTTGACTACAAAATAGTTTATGAATGGAAGTACTATGAATATACTGGAAAGTTAGGTGGTAACCAGACAGTAAAGAGCTTTAAGGGCTATACAAAGTAGTTTGTATTTCATCCTGTAGGCAATGGGGAGCTGCTCCAATTTTATTATTGTTGTTACTGTTATTATTTTTATTATTAGGCAAGTGACATGATGAGATCTATACCTTAGGAAGATTATTTATATAATTGCATAGAATAGTTTTGTCAAAATCAAGTAGAAAAGAGGTCATTAAACCATACAGAGAAATTAGCTGGCAGCATATGAACTGAAGAAGAACACGTTACCATTATTCATGTTATTTTACATTTTGATTTAATTTGTTAAATATTTGCCAATTACCTTTTTAATCTGCTTTTGGCTTTACTCCACAGTGTTGCAGACAGTGTGTAGCAACTATTTGACCCCTCTCTTGTAGAGGACAGGTTGGAAAAGGGAGAGATTGGAATTGGTTGCACCAAATAATAGGCTAACACAAGAGGTGTGTGGGGGGGGAATAATGAGGCCCCTGATTAGAATAGTGGCTGCATGAGTGGAAGGGGCAAGGCAGAAGAGATGGTATGGTAGAACACAACAACTAAATAAAAGAGTTGTTGTTGAGAAAAAGGAGAGAATCAAAGATGATTAAGATGTCCTGAAGAACCTCAAACACCTAACAGGGATAGAGAAGTTTGGATATGAGGAAGATCTGGGGGAATAAAAGATATTCTGCTGAAATCATGTTGAGCTTGAGATGCTTATGGAATATGTAGTTGGGAGCTTATGATATGAGACTAGAGGTTAGAAAAGAGATACATTTCAACATCATCTCTATCAGCAGTTGTCAACCTG
>CM053600.1:128170436-128192739 GCA_028646575.1 Pseudocheirus occidentalis | reverse complement strand
TATGGTATGGTATGATATAGCATAATATGACATAGTATAGCATAATATGACATAGTATAGCATAATATGACATAATATAGCATAATATGATATGATATAATGCAACATTATATAACAATATAATAAAATAGCAATGTAATATAGCATAACACATTAGATGACACAATATAGGCTGACTAAGGTTAAATGACTAGCCCATAGTCACCTAGTTATTAAGTATCTGCGTTAGGGTTCAAACTCAGATTTTCTTTCCTCGAGCAAGGTGAGTGATCTATCCCTGATGAAAGAAACGGAGCTGCCTCAGTTAACAACACTGAGAGAGTAACAATAGTTGTATCAAAAGTGGTGACCGGAGTACAAATACCATATTAGGTCTATCATTTGTCATTTTTCACCTGTTCTGTTGTAATAACCTGGTTTCTAGCTTTTCGTGCTGCCACTGCTCAATTTCTCTTCACTTAATTGTTAAAATAACCTTTTTTAATGCAGATGTCTTTCTATGTAACTTCCTCATTCCAAAAATTTCAGTGACTTTTTATGGATTTTTAAATAATTGATTCTATAGTTGACAAAATTGTGGGGAAGAAGTAAAACCCAGGATCCTCAGGTCATCATTTCCTAACAGAAACACACACAGTCCCCCTGAGACTAGTATTCTATGCACAGCATAAGCCTGCTAGGTCCACAGTTGCCATAGTACTCTGTGCTTTGCTTATTGGCTCATTCACTTACTCTCTACACACACACACACACACACACACACACAAACTTATACAGACACACACATACATATACAAACATGTTATACACGTACATATACACATACATATATGCACATATGAACACACACACACATAGATATGCTTCCATTTTCCACTTTTCTTCCATGCTAGCCAGGGACCATAGCTATTTTTCCTTCATCGAATGTCATCATAATATTTTCAGTCTATGATAATTCCATAATCTGTCTCCATCTTTCCATCTTTTCTTTCCAAGGTTTATTTCACATGACCTCTTTATACACTCTCTACATTCCATCCCAACTGGATTATTAACTGCTCCTTAATATTATCCTGTGTGCTTCTGATCGTGCATTTTCTTCCTTCTGCCTCTCTAGCTTGGAACTCATTACTGTCTATTAGAATCCTTCTGTTTCTTTTAAGACTCAGGCCAGATATACCTCCTTTGGTGAATATTCCATGCTTCCTAACTAAAAATGAACTCTCCCAATTCATTTTTTTCTTAAAGTGATTTGTCAAAATATCTCCTTTTCCCTGTAACATTCTGTTTTATATAATTCTTGTTGGTTCATTCCCCTAATATAGTTGCTCATTTCTTTATTTAATTGTAAGCTTCTTCAGAGCAAGGACTGCATTATTCAAATGCGATATAATTTAATTCTAAAATCATAAGACCTGTATTGAATCTTCTCTCTGACGCTTGGTAGATACGTTACCTTTGTTGAATTATTTTAACTATCTAATCCTTCATTTTTCTCAGGTATAAAATTAGGAGCCATTGGATCAGGACATCTCTGACCTGCATTATAGTTTTAGATATATTTATTTTATATTAATAACACTACATTAAGAATATACTTTCACACCATATCATATTTCCATGATATGGAATGAAGAACCAGCAAAGGAGACTGAGAAGGAACAGTCAGACAGGAGGAGAACTAGGAAAGAGTTGTATTGCAGATAGCTGGAGTTGGAGAGGACAGTTCCAGTTGAATGTGTGTTCATTTTTGAATGGTTTTTATAAAGAGGTCTTCTAAACTGTAAAAAGAAAAAGTGACCTGGTCTGGACTTGGATAAATGTTATAAATACAAGAGGAGTTAAAATTATAATGAATAAGAATGAAAAGCTTTATTCTTTGAAATAAAAGAACTGAATTGTGCAAATCAAGGGAATCAGTTGTTTCAAAGAAATGAGAGTAAACAAGAGACAAAAATGGCTCAGTGTGTTTTATACCTGGGATACTCTAGTTCTCAATGAATGCGTATTAGTGAACTGATTCTAGTCATATTTCTATTTATAACTCATATAGTCTGAGGAAAGTCAATGAACCTCTGATTTTTTTTAAATCTCCAAGCCTTTCTTATTTCCTATTCACCAGAACAGGATAGGATGTTCATACTAGGCATTTTATGAGTATTAGTTGTATGATATTTTTGAAAACTGTGGCATAGTACAGTACAGAAAATACCAAATCTGAAACAAGAGATCCTGGATTTGAATTCTGCCTCTGCTACTTATGACTAGTATGCCCTTGGACAAGTAACTTCTATTTAAATCTTTAATTTCTCATATCCAAAATTAAATGTTTAGGCTTAATGCCCAGCTCTAAGGTGAGGGTCCTGAGATCCAGATCTGAATTGTATAAACTGATACAGTGTCCTAATTTTATTTATTTGTACAGGTAGAAATGTCTTGGCCCAAAGATCAAAAGGTATAAATTTGAAGACCTACTCATGGCTCACAAAATAATGGTTTCACATCTCCCACATACAGCGGCTATGAATATGTTGGTGTAGTTTTGAATCACAAAATATACCAGACTCTCCACATGGAAGACAGAGCCAAAACATTTATTCCAACACCAGAAAGCCAAATCTATCACAGCAACAAAGAAATCCATATGCAATAACAAGGCAGGGGGCACCACCATCCCCATGCCTTCCCCTTGCTAATGCTTTCTCCACTAACAAACACTCACAACATGCTGCCTGCTTCCTCTCTCCCTCAGCCCTAAGTGTTCTCACCAACTTCCTCCGGGCTCTGCTCCTGCTCCATCCTTTCCCTCCCGCAACAGGCTTCATGTGACTCAAACTCATGTAACTTAGTTTACCATGTGATTTAAGCAGGTCATATAGGCCTATTAATGGGTGGCAAAGATATTCCCATTGAGGAAAAAATACACAAGCAATACATGAGCAGTGATCTTTAAGCATCATGATGTAGTAGAAAGAGTTCTGACTTTAAAATCAGTGGGCCTGCTTTATACCCTAGTTCTGCCATTTGTTAGCTGTTTTACCTTGGCCAAGTCCCTTCTTTTCTTCTCTATGTCTCTATTTTCTCATCTGAAAAATGTGAGGACTAGACTAGATCATTTATCTCTAAGCTTCCTTCTAGTTCTAAATCTATGTTGCTATCAATGAAAGGGGACTCTCAATACTAAGATTTTAGCATGAAAATTAGCACTCGGTGTGATCCAGATGTTAATTAGAATGCAAGAAACTTTGCTTGTAGAATGAGGAACTCTGAACACAATGACTCTCTGAGGCTGTAAGTTTCAGGGTAAGCACTGATCTACATTGGCAGAAGGGTTTCCTTATTGGGGATTCCTTATACCATGAAATCAAAGGCCCATTTTTTAGAGGGATGTAGATATTCTTCCCGTGATGTTCTATGACTTTGAGTTATGAAGGGGAGCAGAGACAATCATGATGGGCATGAATAGCCTGAAGCATCAAGCAAGAATTGTACAAAGAAATGGTATAAATTGTTATCAGAAATATGTATGACCAGAAAAGAAGGTTGACTGCCCATGTTTAGAAAACAAAGGATAATAAAAGATAATTCATATGTTCCATTGGCATCCACAAATATCAGGAGAACCACAGGACGGCCTCCATGATGTTGAGTGGTATCATCACGGAGAATTTGTGGGAGGCTATAATTCAGTTACTCAGGATGGAGGATATGGAGGGAATCAGATTTGAATCAAGGAAAAGTATATGTACATCTCAGATTGTAGAACAATTAAAGAAGTCAAATGACAAGATTCAAATCCATTACCTGTGAGAGTCAAGAATACCAAAACTCTATTTATGTTTAAGTATTTGTTCATAGTCAAATTTTTATAATCTAGATAATCAAACCAATTTTTATATAAATTAGTTGATTAGCACTGATTTAAACAATCTATTTCAGCAACTTAAGCAATCAGTCTTTTTCTCTCATATTTTGAAGCAGTCACAGTTTTGGTTAATAGAGGGAATACGAGTACTATCTGCCCCTCACTTTTCAGTTATGTCCTCTATTGACTGTCTCAATACCCCATTTCTTGCCATTTGCTGTCTAGACTATTAGGAACTTTGTTAATTTTTCCTAGATTCCCATCGAGGTTAATAAAGGTCAAAGTACCTTATTACCTCTATCTTCATAGACACTACAAGCTTGAAAGACCAGCACCTACGGATAGGAAAATAAAATGTGTTCTGGGAAGAAACCTAGGGAATTAAACCGATATCAGGACTCCTGGGGCTAGCACAGCAGCAAGGCTACTAATGCCATCAGCTACCCACAGAACCATCTGCTTGATTGCTGTTCTGTTGATTTGCCACCATACAGACATGCTGGGGGGAAATTACTTGGGACCAAAAAATGTAATACATCACCAAATGTTTCTGGAATAGAGATACAGCTCACTTAAAAAAATCTATATTAAAATTATCCTTATAAGAAACGTAGAATCCAAGAGTTCCAATGGATCTTAGCAGACATCTAGTCAAATCTTCTCAGATTACAGTAGAGAAAAGTGAAACTATAAGAGGTTAAATAATAAACACAATGACTTCCCAAATAGGTTATCACTTGACTTTGGACAATGGCTGTATTTAGGCGGGAAAGAGATGTTAACTGTATCTTCTTCATAGCATAACAACTATCTGTTGATATGCATTACCTTGTTGATATTTGGAAAGGGATATATAAAACCCAATCCCTAGATTTACCAGTCTCTGTAAAGGATGCAATGATGAGATGTGTTTGGTGAAATGGGACACATCTTTTTTTGTTATTTAGAGGATACCACTCTCAAAAATTGTCATAGACACTGAAGTGCAGAAGATATAATTTTTCTTCCACCTCGCAAGAAGAGTCTGAGAGAGGAGTAAAGGTACTGAATTATCCTTCACTTACCTGGATTTAAATTTCTGAAGTAGAATAATAGAAAGACAAATGCAGGACTTCCACTCTTCCTTTCCTTTGGGCTGACTCATAGGAGATGTCATCTCTTTCACAGCCACATGTGGCTCACACTCTATGCCACAGATCTCTGTCTCTCTGCCTTTCTAATTCTCAATATCTCTCTTTTTCCCTGCTTTCTGCCTCTTTCATCCCATCCTCTTCACAAATCTCTTGAATCTTGTATGATGTCTTTTCAAATAAACCTAACCTTAGAGAAATTCCTGGTTTACAATATGACCATTTCTTTCCTATTTGTGATAATGATTATGTATCTGAATCCTTAGGGAATCTTTGAAGAATTAAATTTTCAACTTAAATTCATATAATTTTTCATACACAATTCATTTATATTGAGCTAGAAATTTTCTCCACGATCCATATACTTATAAAGTCTAATTAAATGCTACCTCCAATAGCAAGTTGCTTGTGTTCTATTGAACAAGGTTTAGTCCAGCACTATCTGGTTCACTACCTGAACTATCCACTCGAAAAAAATATATGTTAAATTAAATTAAAATAAATTTAAATTAAATTGCATTAATTTAATTTAATTAAAATAAATTACATTAATTTAATTTAATTAAAATAAATAATAAAATAAAATATAAATTAAATTTAAAAAATATTAAATGATATCTGAAAGGAATTCCTTTTCAGAATAGTTATAGTAAATTTGAAGATAATGTGGATCAGTATGGATCAGCAGTGTATAGATGGGAAAGTCCTTCTTGACTCAATATACCTGTGAAGTCTACATAATGGTTGGAAAAGACAACACCAGATCATAAAACTGGCTTGTACCCCACTATTCAAGAAGTAACCAAAAGTCCTTGTACTTGGACTGTCATTCATAACTAGTAGTAAGGAGTCTGGTAAAAAAAAAACTGACAATGTTACAGGATTATTAAATTTGTGAAAGATTAATATGCACCTACTTTTGTGCATAAAAAGTGAATTGGGAAATATTAGAATTTAGCCAAAAAAAAGTAAAAAGAAAAATGTCTTTCATTTATATTTTGAGCAAAAAAGGATTTAAACCCATTTTTTCTCAGAAAATGCTTTGATTTTCTTTTTTTGTTTTGCATGTATGTATATGGCACAAACTAGGGGAATGTTTTAGATAAAGTTAGATAATATTACTTTTTTACATCAGTTCCTCAGATTCAATTTCTCAGATTATCTAATTACCTTTATAATCTTTAATTCTAAAATTTAAGGTAAGAAATAGAAGGGAAAGTAGAATGCATTTTTACCATGTCCATATATAGTAGATAAACCAAACTACAGCCTAGTCTATTGACTTCGGCCAACCTCACAATTTATGCCAATCATTTTGTCCTAATTAATCACCTCTTTCCATTAGACTCTGATATTATTCACATTAGTGCAAGCGAAATGAATGGATTGGATTGCTATGGTTCATTCACTTTACAATTTACAAGCTATCTTTGGGTCCATTTTCCTGAAGCCATTAGTTCATATCCTATGTGAAAAACTAAAAAAACAGTGGGGAACAAAGAAGTTAATCTAATTGGGGCTTTTTTATTCTTTCATTTTTTCTTTGTCACTAGGTTGCAGTTTCACAAAGACATTTTACTAAACTGCTTGTCACATATGTTCTTTTCCTGAACCCATCAAGATGATAAAAAAAAAATCAGATTTTGGATCAGCTTAACTAAGGCAGCAGATGTAGAATCATTTGAAGAGGGAGCTGATTCTTTCTCAAAAGCAAGTTGAAAGAAAGAAATTAGCTAGGACACCTACTCTCTAGATTTTGAAGGGTAAATGGTGATATAGAGACAGACAGACAGACAGACAGACAGACAGACAGATAGATATAGATAGATAGATAGATAGATAGATAGATAGATAGATAGATAGATAGATAGACAGATAGGCAGATAGATAGATAGAAGGTCCTAATTCTCTTCCTTTCTTAAATGTGTTGAATCAGTTCCCTCTTCAACTGATTGTACTCCTGCTTTGGACAGAGTGTTCAAATTGTAAAGGCCTCTTGTCTAAAGAAATTCTTCAAGCTCATCTGCTCCTTATCTTCAACACAATCACCAGTTAAGTTAGTTATTATCTCTGCCTGATTTTTCACATTATTCTGTTCTTTTCTTATCCCTAACTACACCCTTATTTGCTTTAGTTTTGATCCTGGAGACCCAAATCTATCTTCCTTTTCCTATTTCCCTATATATCCAGAACAGAATGCTTACATTAGATATATAAATAAATAGATTTTAGTGTATCTGACCTATTGCATGCTACAATGAAATATCTTACATGATATTTCATACAATATGCTGAGGTTGTCTACATTACTTTTATTATTTCACAGTTATGTTTTTTGTTTTTTTCTGAATGTACCTTTTTTGGGACAGCATTCACATCATTGTGATATACTTTCTTCATCCAATTAAAAGAATAAGAGTGTATAGTGAATAGAGCACTGGCTCTGGATTCAGGAGGACCTGAGTTCAAACCAGGCCTCAGACACTTGACACACTTATTAGCTGTGTGACCTGGGCAAATCACTTAACCTCAATTGCTCTGCCTTCCCCCTTCCAAAAAAAGAAGTTCCATTTTGAAATGCTGTTGCAGTGAAGTATGTGCACAGGAATGGTAACTTCTCTGCCACCTCCATATATAAAATGAAGATTATCCCTGTGTGGCTTCTGGTAAGTATTTAGAAAATGCTTTTTATTGACATATTGAGTCATATAGTTCTCTCCTTTCATACTATACATTCCCAGAGAGTAAATATGGGGTCCACATCAGGGATTTCATGTTAAAGTTTATATTGTGATATTGCTATTATTTCATACTCGACACTCAAAATTAGAGAAATTCTAGCATAACAAGCTAAAGTACAAATTCAAGATAATCTCAGAGATAAAGGCAGTATAGCTACCTTCCTTCATGAGAAAATCCAAAAACCTGAGCATCTCTGCTATTTATTATCTTTATAATCTCAGGAAAGCTACCTAACCTCTCTAGAACTCAGTTTCTCCACCTCTAAAATGAAGGAATTGGGTGAGATGATCTTCTCCAGCTTTAAATTTTGCTTGCATTTGTCTTTTGTTTTCAAAGAGAACCATCACATCAGGGAAATGATGACTTGACTTGCAGTTGACTTTGATTTGAGTGAGGGAGGGCTATGCAAGATCACCAGCTTCAATTTCTCCTCCAGAACCATCTGGATCCAGTGACCAGATATTTCTCAGAATGACTAGGGATCTTTCTGACTAGGAAGAGGTCATCATCTACCTCCCGCAGTATAATTTAAACATTTCAACAATCAGAAGATATGAACAGTAAAGTATTATTTGTAGTAAAGTATTATTTGATATTTCACTCTCAAAACTCAATTTCTTATTTCTTCATCTCACTTGACTTAAATCCTTCAAAAAAGTAGATTTTTCCCTGCTTTCATGGACTATCTCAGAATTTTGTATCTATTTTATATCTGTTGGACTCTGCTGATGTTTTTCTCCATTGTGTAAGTCTTTCCACCTAACTTTCATGGACTTTTTCCTTGGATTTGCCTTCATTCAAACTACAATTATGAATTCCTCTCCATTTGTAAGTCTAATCCAATAATTCATAAAATTCAAATATGCTTAATCCTGTGAGGATCCTAGATTTGAATGACCCAAAGTATTAGAATGAGAAATAATTTTCATAGCTGCTTATATTGGGGGCAAAACCTACTTTTGGTTTCATTAAATAATATCCCTACCCCAAATAAGTCTGTAATATTTGTCCCCTGTCGTTAGCACTGGTAGTGAAAATGCATTTCATGTGACATGTCACCTGCCAAAATTTGAACACTTATTTGCAAAATATCATATGATAATAACACTGTCCCCAAGGGATTGATGTGAATCTGAATGTCAATGGCAAAATTCTACAGTGACATCTATAAAAAAGTCTCTTGTTCCCCAAATGGATTAGTCTCTTTTCCAAAGTAATTTATCAGATACATCAATTGCAGGCTATTCATTCAGGATCTAATACACTGAATTTCTCTAATAAAATCATAATCATCTTAGTCATTCCTGCAATGTTATATTTATTCCCAATTTAAAATTTTTGCAATACCTTAAGGAAAATTATTAACGGATAGTGAACAATAATATTATTAAATTAAGGAAGACAGCTCATCACCTAACACCACTAACGGGAGCTGAAGTCTTTCTTGCTCATAAACCTAGGCGTTTCAATAACAATCAAGTTAAATCCCAGTTTTATTTATTATGTCATTATTATTAATAACCCTCCAGTTTGGCAATCACTTGAAACTCAAATGAATCATTCATCAATGACATGATTTGAAATCTTTTTTAAAATTACAGAGGCATTTTAAATTTTAAACCAAACATTTATATTTTCTAAGTCAAGTCAACTATGTTTTGCTAGATGTGTAAAGAGTACAATATATTTGAGAGAGATACAGAGAGATGATTAAAATGGCAGATCAAGGATATATAGAACATATGGAAGAGGGAGAAAGTGTATTGAATAAATATATATGCATACACACATATACATGTATTTCATTTGAGGGGAGCATAGTCCATTTCAACTGATACTTGCATTTCCATACAATCCAACAAACATTTATCAAATATAAAATACATGACATTTTATCAAAGTTACATAGACAAATATGTACATAGGTATCGAAGTTGCAAAATGAAAAACAGATCCCATGAAGCATACAGTCTCTTTTGGGAGAAGGCGAAAGCATACTATACAGATATATTTATACAAAATAACTTAAGGAGAGAGAACTAATAACTATGAGCATCAGGAAAGGCTGCCCAAAGGAAGTGAGAATATTTCATTTAATTTCATTTCTTGATTTTGAAACTACAATGTGCCCAAATCATCAATTAAAATTCTATTTTGAGGTTTCTTGTAGTGAACTGGACCCCGGGTTTTCAAAAGCTCTAGGAGGTATAACCAAGTTGGGAATATTCAAGTATGGGCTACATTGTGGCCTATAAAACTATGCTTCAAGAAATAGACTAATTAAATTTTGATGAGCTAATCATATGGAAGTTGGCTATCAACACCAGATAATAAAGTTATTTTAGCCAAATAAAATTTATGAAAACCATTTACTAAACTATGTAGAAGGTTAGATTTATTTTCATTGGGGAATACCTGCACCAATGAAAGCACAAATCTTTGAAGAACTGAACTATAGAACAGATTAAATCCAGATAGATTGAGTACATTGTGAGAACTTGGGAGCATGTTAATTCAGTGTGGAACAGGTATAGTTTATACCTATAATAGTTTAAGCCTAGAGTGTAGTCCTGGCTCTGTAATTCACAAAATGTGTAATTTATGAAGAGGTTCCCAAAGTACACAATGGAGTAAGGTTATAAAATCTCTAAGGAACCTTTTAGGTCTAGCCATGAATGATACTACAATTCTTTTCCATTCATTTAGCAACAATCATTTCTGGCAGCAACTTTTTGGAATAATTTTCACAATATTTTAAAACCATTAAAAAAGAGAGAGAGTTTAAGTTAACCCCTATCTTATGTAGCAATCTAAGTCCTCATCTTTGTAGGAATACTATAATGTGTTCTATAAACATTAGTAATTCATCCATCCATTATTAGTAGAAATAATAATCATGAATAAAGTTGCTTTCATGTCATCTCACCCATTAGACTGTCAGCTTCTTGAAAACAGAAACAGCCTTTTTTGCCCCACTGCTTTATTTGGCACAAAGCACATAATAGCTGTTTAATAAATATCCATTGACTGACTGACTACTCAGGGTATAGGACGCGATGGTGGGAAACACACTTTAAACTGATAAAATTAGCTACACAAAAGAACAAAACAAAATAAACAGGAAGAGGATAAACAATGCACTCATGGAGAATATGTGTTTATGTGTAGTTTTGTGTGCATTTATGCATTTTGCAATGCAATATAATATATAGTAGGGTAACACACTATTACATAATTTGGTACATACTGGAGGCAATTGACTACTTAGGCAAGTGATAATTGAAGACAGTTCCTCAACTATGAATATTTTCCATTTTGAAAATATCCCATTTTTTGGTTATTTAGATTATTAGACCACAGAGTCAGTTTTATTTTTTGCAAGTTCTACAAATAAACAAACACATAGAGGAAGCACAGTCCTACCTCAGTAACAACAAAAAGTAGAGAATTTTACTCCTTTAGGGACTTCATGTTTCTTCATCCAATTCAGAAGGATAGTCATTAAAAGACAATTCAATGTAGAAGCTTCATTTCAAAGCACATTTCACATTCAATCATTTTGTTAATTTTTTTTAAGAAAAAGAAATGTTATATTCTCCAGTGTCTTCTTGGACAGTTAAGAGTCAGGAGTCAGTGACTGAAAATATAGGGAGGATGAACTGCCCTCTCTCTTTAAAGACATACTTCTGTGTCCAAATTGCAGTTCATTGACTGAACAGCATGGAAGGGGTCAATTAGGAATACGAGGGTTACATCTGTTGAGAAACTGTATGAATCCTCATTGCTTAGAATTTTCTCACAAAGAAAAATTTCCTCTCCTAGCAGCTCTTACTGGTATGAGACAGAAAGCTATGAGGAAGTTTAGAAATGATCTCTTGAGAGACATAAATAAATGTTACAGGAACAATCCTGTTTCTTATTCAGGTTCTTTCCTTAAACATGAGGCCAAAATAGACTTTACTTTATAGATTTGTGTGTAGAGAGACTTTGTTTGTTGCAGTAACCATATGGAATAAAATATTAAAATCACATTCTTGTTCTAAGACATACCATTCAGTCTCAGTAAGGCACTTGATATTACATATAAAGTGCTTAGCAAATCTCAAAGCATGATATCGATGTAAGCTATTGTAAAGAGGCACTCCATTATTGATATTGTTATGTCTTCCCATTATCCTTATCCTTTCAATAACTAAAGAGGAAAGGCAGTGTGAATAGTGTTGCAGAAGAAAAGAAATGCTTTTTAAGATTTCTTGAAATATGACATCAAGGTTCTCTTTTTTGGTCATGGCTTTCACTTAGTCAGTGATGCACAGACATACATACACATGTGTATATACATATATTTATATAACATACCTGTATCTACATATATGCATGTATATGCACATACATACATATATGTGTGTATGTGCATGTTTCCCATCAATCTGTTTTCTAGTTCAGTTGATTTTGTTATGAAATATCCTACATTTTCTTCAATTGTTTTCAGTCTTTTGAATTTCTTTTAATATTTCTTGTTGTGTCATGGAGTCATTGGCTCCTCTTCAGTCCATTCTGAGTTTCATGAAGTTTGTTGCTCAGACCAAGAATTTTTGCTTTGAGATTTCGGTTGTTTCAATTTTCATATTGTTGTCTTCTTCTGAGTTTGTGTCTTGGTCTTTCCTGACACCATGGTAGCTTTTTAATGCATAGTTCTTTTAGTTTTTTTTTGTTGTCATTTTTCATTCCATTTCTTGGTTTTGAACTTTATGTTAAAGTTAAGTTCTACCAACCTGTGGGTGGGGAGGCATTGTCCTAAACTTCAGGCTTTTTCTTTTTACTATTTTCAGAGATAGTTCTGGGGCTCTACAAGTCTTTGGTGCTTCTGAGGAAGTGTGATCCAGGGAAAGATGTGGTCACTGCTTTCCTGGGCTACGCCCTGGTCTTTCCCCAGAAAGGGCCCCTGCTTCCCTGAAGTCACAAGGACTAGCATTTGTCTTGACCCTGAGGCTGTAACCAGGACCTTTGCTTTCCTGTAGTCTTAAGAGCTCATGCTCCTCACTGCATCGAATCTGGAAAGAGGGCTCTTGGTTCTTTGTGACTGACCACAGGCACTTTTCTCCTCCCTACAACTACAACCCACAACTATTATGGGCAATAGAATTGCCAAACAGTTCCAAGTCTGGTATTTTCCTATTATATTTTCATATATTATATTATTATATATTATAGCTACTGTCCTGACCAGTAACGTTCCTCTACTGCACAAATTTCAATGTATTTTATTTCTTATTTAATAACTTTGATTTTTTTTAAAGAGTTATCCTTTGGCAATTTCTGGTACCTATGAGGTAGCATCTTTTAGTCAGGAATTGACTTTTTTCAGTATTTTTTTTAATATCATGGCTCATTTAATATCATACCGTTTAAACAGCTTCTGTTCAATAAGCATTCATTAATCTCAGAAAAACAAAGTTTTCATAAGAGGTGATCTGAAGACATGTAAAATTTTTATCGCAATTACTCATAAAGAGAAAGAAGATCATTTTTATGAGAACTCAAGATAGCAAAATCCATTTCTTACTCAAATTAATTGGCATGTAGTTTAAAAGGATGTCTTATCTTGTGTTTTGTTCAGAAACTGTGTTAATTTCCAAACTACAGCATTTCTATTTAATTGGGGCAACACCTACACTTGTTTAGTGTAGCTCAAGTAGCCCTTTTCTTGTTATGACAATGATAGGTGATTACTATCCAGTCAAGATCTGTAATTTGCAAAATGACCAACAACGTTGAAAATGGATAGGAAAGTCCATTTTATGGTAGACTGGTTACTCATGGTATGAGGGATTTACTCTTCCCCCTTGAAGGTCTTGTTTTATTTCAGTCTTTACACTGCATTTGACATTTAGGATGAGAAGGTATAACTCAGATTTAAGGTTTAGAATTTTAAAATAAATTATTCATTTTACAGAGCAATAAAAATTTCGTTTTTCAGAGGACAGCTGAGACATAATTTCAGTGTGCTATTTTTCTTCTCATTTTCCTCATTTGTATCATTTGGTATTAGATGTAGAACTACATTTCATTGTATTTTACATTTAGTAGTTTTTTAGGGGTTGCTCATTTTTGTTAATATAATATGTTTTCCCTCCCAATATTATGATAAACATTTTTAAAGCAGTTTTTAAAATTGAGTTTCAAATTCTATCCCTCCCTTTCCTCCCTTTTGCCTAAGGAATCTGATATAATTTGTACATGTACAAGTTCATCTAAAGAGAGGGAAACTCACTTGTGGTTGAGAAGCAATTATTCATTAATTCAATGCTTTTTTTCAAAAGTAACTACTGTTTTTCTAACACTACAGTGTCTTCTCTCACCCATCCCCACATCAAAATATTCATCTTTCAAACTCCAATTCATCTCCTTTTTTCCATAAAGATTTCCTTGGATCTCTCAAACTAAAAGTGCCTTCATCATCTTCTCCGTTCTTAGAGAAACTTTATCCATACCCCTCATTTTCCATTTAATTATATCATTATCTTGTGTTTGCAAGCCTAGTGCTCAAATTCCACATCTGATACTTGATACATTTTTGACATCGGACTAGTCACTATCTCTGTCTCAGTTTCATCAGTAAAATGGAACAGATTGGACTAAATGTGCTCTAAGTTCCCTGCCAAGGAAGCCAGCTAGATGGGGAGGGGTATAGAGCATTGACCATGGAGTAAGATTAAATTAAAAATTGGCTTTGTATAGTTATTAGCTGTGATATCCTGGGAAAATTTAGCCTTAATCTGCCTTGATTTCCTCAACTGTAAAATGGAAATAACCAAAGCACCTGGTGCTTAAATACATACTGTTTTCTTTCAGTATTACATTTAGAATCTTCTCTTTTACATCTGTCTGCCACAGTATACTGTCTTTATACTGGGAAAATAGTGTCTTTCATATGGTAGTTATACAGTAAATGCTATCTTTTGGTCTTTCATTCATTAAATAACAATTTATTAAATGCTTTTCATGTGTATAACACAATACTAGGGGTTGGGAAAGTTACTAGGTAGCAAGATATATTGTGGTATGGTGGATAAAATGGTCATCAGAAATGCTGGCTTCATATTTACTTCCCATGTTTACTGCTTGTGTGATCCTAGGAAAGTCACTCAGCCTCTGGAGTGCATTTTTGTAAGATTTTTTAAAACCTGGATTCATTTTGTTTTGATGTCATATTTATTTCTCAATATTTATGTAATAACCCTTCTGGCAAAGTGTGAGAGGGCCCAAGATACTAACAACCCTGGGATTTTTTTTCTTCCGGGAAGAAAGAAAAGAACTTTAATTTATATCAATACTGGAGGACAGACTTTTCTGGTACATTGAGAGTTTTAATTTGTTTTCCTTTTTGGAAAGGTCTGGGTAGGTCTAGAACCTGGTGCTATCATATCAACCCCACAAATTTAATAAATTTATTTTATTGAATACATACATACATATACACATATGTATATCTATATCCATCTATCTATCAATATATTTGATTATTTTCATGTTGTTTCTCCTTTTAGATTATTGTAAGCTTCTTGACAGCAGGAAATCTTTCTCCTCTTCCTTTTTTTTTTTTTGGCATCCTCAGCACTTAACACAGTATACATAGTAGGCTCCTATTAAATGTTTATTGTTCTGTTGATTGCTCATATAGGTTCTCAAGAACCCATTGTTAAATTTTAAATATGAGCACGTTTTGAAAATAGACAAGTGAGACAAACCAAGGCTTCATTGTTTTGATTTTCTATACTTAAAATGAGAAATGGAAAAAAATGATAATGTAGATTAAACTTAAAAGTGTGTCATGTTTACATCTCTCTCCCCCTTCCCCCCCCCCAAAAGAACAAAACAAAACATTTTCTTGCACCCTCTTAGAGGAAGAAAAGTTGGAGAGAGGATGATAACAAGGACCTTAAGTAGATAGCGATGTCAGTAGAACAATGTTTCTTCTCAAGAATCTGACACTGTCTTCTAGTAGCTGGAGACTTTTCCTTTCTCAGGCTCATAGTTTGACTTATGAAAGGTAGAGACATTGTGAATACTACCCTCCTGCTACGCCCACTCTCACCCAGTTGCTTTGCAGGGTACTTTCTCCCCACCACCAAGTTCTTGTTAAGTCATTCCCATGTAGTTGACGTCCTATTTGTGTTTTTGTGAAGCAGTTAATGGTGCAGTGGAAGGAATGCTGAGCCTAAAGTTTGGAAGTCCTGAGTTCAAATCTAGTCTAAGACACTAACCAGCTATGTGATCCAGGCCAAGTCACAACCTCTGACTGACTTAGTTTTTGCCACTGTAGAATGAGGATAATAACAGCATGTAGTTTGCAGGGTTTTTTGTAAGGATAAAGTGATTTAATATTTTTGAAAACCTTTAGTACAGTAGCTGGCCCATAGTAGTAATATTATAAAATGCTTATTCACTCCTCTTGCTTTTATCAAATCTAGGTTTTTGCAAGTGAAATTGATTTCAGTTCTTGCTTATTTAGTATTTTTCAATGATCTCCATTTTTTATTTGCAATTAGTACCTGATAATTCTGACAACTGTTGCTTTCAAATATAATTTGAGGTCTAAAAGTGCTTTTCTCCTGTTAATAATAGTTTGTTTGGGTTTTGTTTGTGTATTTGTTTTTTGCCTTTTTTTGGAGGGGAAAATGCAGGGCAATTGGGGTTAAGTGACTTGCCCAAGGTCACATGGCTACTGTGTTAAGGATTAAGTGTCATAGGCCGGATTTGAACTCAGGTCCCCATGACTCCATGGCTGGTGCACTATTCACTCACCTAGCTGCCCCATAATAGTTTTTTTTTTAATTTTGTTTGAGATTCTAGACATTTTGCTCCTTCAAATATATTTTGTTATTCATTTATTTTCACTTTGTGATAAAGCCCCTTGTAGCTTGATTTGTATAGCACTATTTTTAAAATTAGTTTTGATAGTTAATCATTTTTATATTGATATTGACCAATCATGAGCCATTAACATCTTTTAGTGTTTTGCAGTGGTATTTATCTGTCTTGAGTGTGATTTACTAGATTTTCTCCCAAATATTTTAGACAATTTGAAGATGTTTTCAATGAGATTTGCCTTTCCATTATTCTCTCTTGGCTTTTGTATCACTATTTATAAATGCAGTTCATTTTTGTGGTATTATTTTCTATTGTGTTACTTCTGCTGAAGCTATTAATTGCATCAATTAGTTTACTTTTAGATTCACTTGAGTTTTCTTTTGAAATTAATTTTCTTGCTATCTTCTGTTTTATGTGGCCTACATTCTCCAATTTTAAGCATTTTCTTGGTAATTACACTTATTTATCTTTCCCATAGTTCTGTTGGTGGGCATAGAAAAGTGGCAGGACAATTAAAATATTCTGCTTACCTCCAGTTCATTTTTGGTGGTGGTAGTGTTGGTGGTAATTATTTGGGTTTTTTGTTGTTGTTGTTCATTTGAAGAAATGCCTTAACTGCCTCACTTTTTTGAGTGGCCCTTTTTAAATTTTATTTATTTTTAATTTTCAGTATTCACTTACATAAGATTTTGAGTTCCAGATTTTCTTCCCATCTCTCCCCTTCCCCCACACCAAGACCACATGTATTTTGATATAGTCTCTGAATATATAGTCCTATTGAACCTATTTTCAGGTTAGTTGTTTTGTTTTGTTTTTTATATGTCATTTTGTAAAAAAAATTAGAAACAATGGGAGAAACCATGAGAAAGAAGAAACAAAATTTTTAAAAGAAAAAAAAAAAGATGGAGAGAGGAAATACTATGCTCCGATCTGTATTGGCTCCATAGTTCTTTTTTTTTTTTCCTGGATATAGACAGCATTTTCCACCATGAGTCCTTTGGAGTTGTCTTGGATCCTTGCATTGCTAAGAAGGGCTAAGTCTATCAAGGTCAGTCATCACACATTGTGGCTGTTACTGTGTACAATGTTCTACTGGTTCTGCTCACTGCTCACTTCACTGAGCATCATTTCATTCAAGCTGTATTCATGGCCATTATAACAAATTGTTCTCATCTGCCCATTCCATGAAGAAAGCTGAAGCAGGTACTGTGGAATATTTAGAGCTTGGTTAGACATGGAAGACACCAAGGTCATCCACTGCATCTTGAGGCACCACCAACCGTCTTGATTCTCTCCTGCCGCTGGACTGTGATGACGCTGGAGGAGAGAATGAGACTGATGATTTCATGCAACTTTACCTCACTTAAATCTAATTTACACATGAATAAAAAAATCACTCATGCCATTTTACCATTGTACCCATCTCCAAGTCCTGTGGCAACAGCCAAGTGAGGAAGCAGCAGGTGTGGATACATTGGCAGCTGTAGCCACAACTCTGCATATAGTGGGCCCAGACCATAGGGTCATTTCTCACTGGAAGCAGCAGTGGGATTTCAGCAACCTGTGGGTGTCTGAGCAGCTTTTTAAGGACCACACTGCTCACCTCCTGATATGAATAAAGGGCTAGGAAAAGTGCCCTAAAAATTGCCTGCTTACCCAATCCTAGCCAGATTACCAAGACTGGAGAGGGGGATATGAGGGAATCCCACCATGTGGTTGAAACACAAATAAAATGCACAAAAAAATGGCTGCAATGACTATTCTACTTGCCCCCAGAACATGGAATATACACACACTTATATCCAACACAGAACCTAGTATCCACCACAAATATTCACATGGACTATATGTACCCAAACTATGGTAGAGCATTCTAAACTTGTATTGGTTTGATCAGGCACAATCAGACACATTGAAACTTGACTCTGGCATAGTGCTGTTATTTTATTCCTCTTGGAGAATGAAAGACAACAACCAACCAACCACTTTGGTATGCAGTGTAAAATGTTGGTCTGTGCTTAGTTTCTGCCATTCTATTTTCTAGTTTTCCCAGCAGTTTTTGTCAAATAGTGAGTTCTTATCTCAGAATCTGGGATGTTTGGGTTTATCAAACAGTAGATTACTCTAGTCATTGACTACTGTGTCTTATGTACCTAACCTATTCCACTGATTCACCACTCTATTCCTTAACTAGTACCAACTGGTTTTGATGATTGCTGCCTGATAATACAATTTAAGATCTGATATGGCTGCATAGGATGTTGTGCAGAGAATAAGAGCCAGTGGAGACCTGGGTTCAAGATAAATTTAGGTGTGGATTTATTGATTAAGTGCGACTGCCAGAGTTCTCACTCACATTGGCAGTCCTTATTGGATCTCACAGACTTGATTATATAGGCCAAAATTGCAAACCACATTACAGAAGCTAAAAGAGCTGGTGATTGGTTAGCTACATAGTTCAGGGCTCATTTGGGAATATGGCGCAAGGGTACAAGGACGCAACTCCCCAATGACATAGGGGTCCCTCCCAGAATAGGGTGGAGGGCACAGGGTGGAGGGCCATAGTCAGCACTTTCCAGAGCAGGGTGCAGGGTCATGGGGAAAGGGGACTGGAAAGTCCCAGAATAGACCAGGGTCATGTTCTGGGCAGAGGGTGCCGAGACCCTGCTTGGTCAGCAGGACAGGACAGGGTGGATCCTAGTCTGGACCAGGACAGGGTGGTCTCTAGTCCTGCACTATAACCCCAGGCTGATCTTTCTACATACACCATAAGGAAAAATATGCAGAGTGCTAATTTGAGGAAGTAGGGGGCAGGGGACTATGCCTTGGGTGACCTGCCCAGACTTGCCTTAAGCAGTTTCAGGCTATGGCAGAATGTTGGATAGAGATAAAAGCAAGAATAAAAAGGGCCCTAATAGTGGGCCATGGGTGGGCCACAAATCAGGTGGTAGGCAGGTGACCTAGAACTTGAATTTGGGCACAACAAGGGCTTCCCATTGACCATCCAGGTTGTCTTGGGCTGGAAGTCAGCCTCACTCTGTCTCTTTGTGGGTTCTGCTACTCTAGAATTTGCTCAGAATCACTTTTTAAAGGTATTTGAAGGTGTTTGGGGGAGTGCTTGGGTGAATCTCTGCTTTCACTCTGCCATCTTGGTTCCACCCTTCAAATGTCCATTTAAAAAAAAAATAGTAATTAGACTCAATTTTCCAGGTTGTGTTATTTTGTCTTACAGCCTGACTGCCTTTCCTTTTTAGAATGTTATATTTCATTCTATTCTGAAAATTTTGATGATTATTTTCTATTTTCTTTTGAAATTTTACTTCTTTCTCATGTTTTTGAGATTTTTAATTTATCTTTTTGTGGAACAGATCAGTTTTGTTTTTTATTTACATAAGCTTCTTTGCTTGGTCTTTTGGTTTATAACTCTTTCTCTTATATTCCTACTTGCTTGTTTCTGGTATACTTATTTCCTTATTCTTTGACCTCTTCCTGTTTTACTGATACACGAATCCTGAATCTGAATATTCTTATCTTTTGGGGTTTGAGGGACCTAACCTCAGTCCCTAAACAAACTAGCAAATTCTCAAGGGCTCTTGAGGCCTCCATTCCCAGAAAGTTTTCCATGTCTTTCCCCCTCAGGCTCAAAAGCTCTTTTTCCTCGATATTTTGCTCTGGGTAATAGTCTTCAGGATCTTTCATCTTCTGTGTCACCCTCTCGGCCCGATCCTTTCCTGGTCTCTCTCCCTTTCTTTCTTTTAACTGGACAGAATGGATATTTCTCTACTTTGGTGGGTCAAGGGTAGTTTGGATGGAGTCACTGCTATAGGAAGGGGAGGGGTGGTGGGAAATTAGCAGGCATTTTCATAGCTAGTCCCTAAAGCACACAAGTTTCTTGACTTCACTATATCTGACTTACAGATTGATTTGGGACAAAAAGAATGCTGAGTTGGAACTCCAAGTGTTTTAGTTCTCAAATGGTCTTCTTTATACATTTGCAATATTTTAACCTTCTAATTGTTTTTAATTTCAGCTATACTTCATCTGAATATGATACAGAATATTTTATTATTTTTAAGGAAACATCTACTCCACAACTTTTTGGTTATATTGGCATCATTTTTGATAGATTGTTATGTCCATTAGTGAGTCAAGTATTCCCCTCTACTAAGTATTCAGGTGATGCTCATTAAGATGCTTTCTCTAAAGCAAAATTATTGTAATTATGTTGGGTTCAGTTTTGAAGGTGCCCTAAGACCAAAGTTAAAAAATTTTAAGGGGGGGTGGAGCTAAGATGGCCACATAGAAGCAGAAAAACGCTGCAGCTGGCATATAGCCACCTCAAATACCCATAAAATATGACTCTAAACAAATTTTAGGGCTCCAAAACTCACAAAAAGACAGAAAACACATCTCTTGCTGTAGGCAGCTTGGCAGGTGGGGCTCATCACAGCAGGCTGGAAGCCGAGGCCAGCCGAGCCCAAAACCATGGCCTGGCCCCATGGTAGTTGGGAGGAGCCTCAGCTGGAGTCTACAGTAGAGTAGACCAGCAGAACCTGGGCCAGTCTCTACATTTATCAAGTCAGAAGAAATAAAGCTAAGAGAAAGGTCAGTGGAATTCAAGCTAAATTTTTGGGGAAAAAAAGCAGTCTGGTGAAACTGCCCCCAGGGCAAGGAAGCAGCCCAACCCGGCTGCTTCAGAGCTCCTGGCCTGTGGATAGCAGGGGGGCAAAAGCAATTGATCAAAGGCCAAGGACTTCTGTGTTGAGTGGCCTGGATCCAGTTCATGGTCTTGAGTGGTGGTCCTGGGGTGTACTTTCAGCAAGCCAAAGCTGGTGGGGGCTCTAGCACCTCCCAATAGCTCCAGCAGCAGTAAAAACCCAAACAATTTGGGACAGAGCTTTTCCCCTGGGAAGCAGAGTTACACAGAGCTAAAATATCAAGCAATTAATTGACTGGCCAATATGAGGAAAAGGAAGCAAACTAAGAACAGCAATAAAACTCTAGAATCCATTTTTGGAGACGAAAAGGATCAAAGCATGGAGCGGAAGGAAGACAACACAGTCAGAAATCCCACACCAAATGCTTCCAAGAAACATGAAGATTGCCTACAAGCTACAGATGAACTTTAAAAGGACTTTGAAAGCAAAATAAGAGAAGTGGGGGGAAAATTGGGAAGAGAAATGAGAATGATGTGAGAAAATCATGAAAAGAGAGTCAACAACCTGAGTGAAGAAAACAACACTTTAAAGAACAAATTAACTCAAATGGCAAAAGAGACCCAAAAAGCCAATGAGGGCAAGAATGCCTTAAAAGGTCGAATTTGACAGATGGAAAAAGAATCTCAAAAGCTTTCTGAAGAGAATAATTCCCTCAGAATTAGACTGTAGTAAATGGAAGCAATTGACTTTATGAGAAATCAAGATACTATCAAACAGATCCAAACAAATGAAAAAAATAGAAGGCAATGTGAAATATCTCCTTCAAAAAAACCACTGACCTGGAAAATAGATCCAGGAGAGACAATTTAAAAATCATTGGACTACCTGAAAGCCGTGATCAAAAAAAGAACTTAGAAAGCATCCTTCAAGAAATTCTCAAGGAAAATTGCCCTGATATTTTAGAACTAGAGGGTAAAATAGAACTTGAAAGAATTAACCAATCACCTCTTGAAAAAGATCCCCAAAAGAAAACT
>CM053600.1:128139605-128169936 GCA_028646575.1 Pseudocheirus occidentalis | reverse complement strand
TTTTTCATAGCTTATAACTAACACATCTGTGAGAATACAAATGAGAAAGCAGATTTTAGTAGCTAAGAGACATTATGTTAAACCAGCAATGAATAACCTTGAAAATACACATGAAAATCATCCTCATTAAATGTTTTTTTTTCCCCTACAGAAACAAGAGTTTTAGATTGGTATAGACTAAACTATGATCACTCTTGCATTGTAACAATATTTACCTAACACTTATCAAAATGGTATTTTGAAAATCACAACAGTTTTTCCTATACTTATTATGTTAAAAAACCATTGAGACTTCATTTCCAATCACTGTTTTTATTATGTTATACAAATACAAAGGGTTCCACATGAGTATATTATAGAGAGACAAGATCATGGCCACATCATCACAAGATCATAGATTTAGAAGGGGACTATGGAGGCCATAGATCTTAGCTGTAGTGCTGAAATTGATCTCCAAGGACATTTATGAATGAGGAAACTGAGGTAGACAGAAGTTTACTGGTTGACCTAGAGTTTAACAAGCAATGAGTGACAGGGCTAGAATTCAAACTCAGTTCTAAATTTAGTGTTCTTTCTAATGCATATAATGAGATTAGCCACTTTAAAAAAAACATGCTCCAATGTTCAAGTAGTTTATATTAAGGAAATATTAGAAGGAGCATCACAGGTCTACCTGCTACCAAAATTATCTATGAAATGTTTCAGCACCCGGGAAAAGGAGTCCTGTATGCCACCTGACTTCAAGTATAGGTCTCTTGCTATTCGCCATGAAGTAAGGTCAAACATTCCAGAGTGGTCCCCAACCTGTTAGTACCATCCATGCTCTCTAAGATCCAGC
Organism: Pseudocheirus occidentalis; assembly: GCA_028646575.1. NCBI lineage: Eukaryota > Metazoa > Chordata > Mammalia > Diprotodontia > Pseudocheiridae > Pseudocheirus > Pseudocheirus occidentalis. The sequence goes on along the minus strand of CM053600.1, from coordinate 128,169,098 downwards.
TTGGCTAAGCAATATCTCCCCCCTACCCCCACCTCCTGCAACTATGTGACACATTTTTCTTTTTCTGGGGTTTTGCTCAGTCTTGATTAAAAAAAAATATCCTCTCTTCTATTTATGGAGTTGTCTTAATTTCAACCTCTGATTTAAAGTCCAGTGCAATGATCATCTGCTCTGGAGAATTTGTCCTTGATCCCTCCACGGTTGGTAATAACCTTTGACCTCCCACTTTACACAGATCTGTGCTTTTTGGTTCTTTAATCAATTTAATCATATTACATTGAGGATTTTTAGCTATTAGTATTTGCATCTTATCACTCTACTAGACTGAAATATTCCTAAGGGCAGGGACTGATTTATTTAATGTTTGTATCTCTTCAAATGTCTAAGTGCATAGCAGGCGATGAGTTGTACAAGTAGGGTGGAGGGATAAAATATAGGCTTAGTACTTGGAATATTATTCAGGAGACTGATCAATAGTCCCCATCATGCTATCCGTCTCCAGGTGGGTCTGCCTACATGCAGACACGTCCACATACAACTGTTAAAGGGTAGCAGCATTAGGAAGGCTGAGAACTACTGGATTAGATATTGTTATAGAAGCAGGTGCTGGAGTGATGGAAAGGAGAGAAGGTCACTTTGATATCTTTAAAGAACCTGGAATTGAAACTTATCCACAGTAGCAAGCTGTGACTGCTGATTCCCCTACTGCTTTAATGGGTGACCTTGAACAATATTCCCAGCTTTCCTAGTCCACAAGAAATGTCTAATAACAGCTATCTGCCTCAGAGTGTTGAGGTAAAGAGCAGCTTCTACAAATTGGTTGCAAGAGCATTTTGTCAATTGCAAATGCCATGCAAATGACAAATAGTAGTTCACTTTCAATATGTAAAATATTTCATTTATCTTTGCAAAGAGAGTCTCAAAATATCAGGAGAAGGGGGCTTGTGCATGTATTTGATCAGACTATTTATTTTCAGACCCAAGTAATCTAAATCCTCTTTATGCTAAATGCTGCTTCAGCTAAAAATATGTAACATATTACTCCTCCTCAGGAATGGGGAATACAAATACCACCTGCTTTCTGTATATTTTTCTATAAAAATGATTTATTAAATGTGGAATATGCTTTCCTTTTCATTACTGTACATTAGTCTGGGAAGCAATCCTTGAAAGGGAAAAGGAACCATATGACAACCAGCAATTTACAAAAAAAAGTGTTTCAGTGAGCAGTGGCATTAACAAAGATAGTCTTGAAGTCCAATAATAATAAGCACATGGGTCAAACAATATAGACCTCCTTCATACACACACAAAACAGAACATCTTCTATCCACAACACTGAGGTTAAGCATGTAAGTAATAAAGCCCTAGGATTATTACCTTGCTGAATGAATCGACAGAGGGGAAGAAAAAGGCAGGCTGGATACACAGATAAATATATACTGAATGAGAAAGATTATATGGTGTAATGAAAGGAAAATAATCACCAACAACTTGATAGGATTTGCTTAATTATGGCAATTTTGTACTGACATCTATAGCAGGACTGAATTGTTTATCATTTTTTCCCCTAATAGTAATATGAGTGTGTGTGTGTAAATTATGTATATATGTGTGTATATATATATATATATATATATATATATATATATGAGGCAATTTGAGAATATGAGTTTCTCAAATGAAAGACACTGTTAAACACAAACAGGGAATAGAGTTATAATACTCATATTCATAAGGGTTGTACACTGATAATTTGGTGGATCATTGATTTCATTGGTGTGGGTTCTCCTACTTCATCTGTGCCTTTTCATCTTGTAAGAATTGTGTTAGTAGTTTTCATTACATGTTAACTATCTATAGAACACAATGGAAGCATTCCTTTTATTCTTTTAGCGTCTCAGAGGCACAAATATACAACTCAGGGCATTCATATGTTTTGTTTTCTCCTTCCTCTATGACTGGGCAATCTTCTTTTCTGATCCTATACTTCCAAGATAAGATCTCTTTTGTATTTCCTCTGGTGCAAGTGCCATGAGTATTATGACACAATTCTGCTGTTCTTTTCCATATACATATCCATTCTACTTTGAATTACTGGCCATTTTAATTTTTGAGAGCTTATATGCTCACTAGCATAGAGCATAACCAGGAGAAAGAATTTCAGTGTGAAAGAGACAAGCCTTTGGAGTAGTGGACAGTTTATGATTAGAGCTATTTAGAAAGTGCTGTGAAATGTCCTAAATTAGATCCAACTCAATCTCTCCCTCCTATTGAATTCCAGTTATTCAAAAGAAGACTTATTATATTTGTGTGCATAAGGACTATACTTGGGATTTCATTGGTATAGACAGCTCTGTTAATTCCCTCTCCCAACTGAAATCTTAACTTGCTTAGCAACTAATAAGTTCAATAAGAACTATAAATTCTAAAAAGAACTGAAAAGTCAAGTGACTTAAGAAGAGTCAAATAATCAAGATGTGTTAAAGGCAAAATTTGAATCCGTATTTCCCTAACGCAGAATCTTTTTGTTCACTTTCCACTACACAAATCTTTCCTTTCTCTCTTTAAATAGCTACCACAATGGTGAAGAGAAACCACAAGAGAAAAAGAGTCATATAAAGAGTGGACAAAGGCTGTTCAAAGAGAACAGAACTCAGGAGGGAAATACAGCTCTTTTTAACTGTTATAGGGACGGATACGAAGAAGTATGATTAGACTTGATTTTTTTCTGATCCATGAGGGTAGAACTAACAACAATTGGTAGATAGTTCAGAGGTCAATTTAATTTTGACATGAGGGAAAACAAAAACTTTCTTACAATTAGAGATGTTCAAAAGTAGAATGGGCTGCTTTGGGAGATCATGACTTCCCACCCTCCTCTACCCCCACTCCTTGTTTAAGATCTTTAACCAGGTGTTGGATGGCCAATTGTTGTGTATGTTAAAGTGAAATTTTCTTCTGAGGTAAGACTTTATGACTATTCAAGACTCTATCAGCATTAAAATTTTGCTCTTACTTATTTCATGCAAGTCTATCCATGCTTTTCTAAGATCATCGAGCTCATCATTTCTTATAGCATATTAGTAATCTATCACAATCATATACCACAACTTTTTCAGTTATTCCTACAGTACCAACTCTTGTTGTAAGAAAAACTTTGACGAAGTCATTTTTATTATTACAAATACCTAAATTAACTAAAAAGGTTTTATGAAGGAAGATGCTATCTGCATCCAAAGAACCGATAAATAGGAATATGTGAAGAATGGAAATAGGAATATGTGAAGAATGGTTTATATATGTATGTGTGTGTGTGTGTGTGTGTATCAGCAAGCACCCTAGCATACCCAGAATGGCTGCTAGCACAGGTTCTTAGATCTGCTTTTCTAAAGGAAAGCAACTCAAAATGGGTTAACAGTCTCACATTAATCAATCATATACATATCATTTACCTAGTTCAGGGGAAAAAGTCAGCACCCTGAACTTCAGAGAATACAAACACAAGTTACAAGCACAAGTTACAAGCAGACAGAGAAACAGATCAGCAGATGGGCTTCCAACCATCTGACCATCACATCCATACCTAGTCAAGTTACCAGAGAGGGAAGCTCCTGGGTCAGAGTATGTCACAGCCCTCTTGACCCACTGTCCAATTACAAAGTAACAAGGCATGGGCATTCCCTAAAAACAAGCCTCCTGCCACATGTTCCACATGACCACATTCAGTCTATTGCGGGGCAAAATATACTTTCAAATCAGGGAAGATTCTCAGAGCCACATAAGCCTATTAAAGGGGTTAGGGGCAGGGAAGATCTTTAGATTCCCATTACAGTGTGTGTATTTGTATGTATATGTACACTAACATATGTGTGTATATGTGTGTGTGCATGTGTATGCACACACATGCATATTTGTATCTAATGGTAGCCATCTCTATGGCAAGGGGAGAAGGAGGAGAGGAAAAAAGAAAAAAAAGGTACATGATAATTTTATTATATATTTTTAAAGGGATAGCAAGTTGTTCATAGTAGATTTGCAGTTTCGTACACAATAGTTGTTTCAATATTAATGTATTTATGTAAAAAAGTTATTCAGTGCTGTATTCTGTTCTACTGATGTATATACTTAACCTCACCTAAAGAATAAGCATGAGAACATCTGATATCTTTTCCATGGCTTTTCATGCCATCTGGATTTAATATGTATTACAACATAATCAAGACACTTTAGGGTTCTATATTTGTGGCTGGTATTTGAGGAATAAAAATGCAATGTAGATAAGTGAAAGAATATTGTGTCTACAGCTTTCAAAAGTGATTTAAAAAAATTGTGAATGTATTTTGGGTGATGATTATCTCAGGATAAAAGAAGGCCATTTATTCTCTTTAAGGGACTAAATTTGTCACCAGGATATTGAGAAATTGTGGTTGTAAATAATGAAAACCCATGACTTTGAAATGTACAGGTAAAGGTGTTTATTATTTCCTTATTTATTCCATACTTTTCTATACAATACCCTACACAGAAGATTAAAACCCTAAATTGTCAATTAAGTTAAACAAATATTGATTCAGAGCCTACAATATGTAAAAGATATGGTTCTAAGTGCTGGAAATATACATAACAAAACTAAACAATAAAGTAACTTTCATTTTACTAGGAAGAAAGAACATAATAAATGAGAGCTTATTACTGATGAAAATAAAATACCAAAGTTAAGGAGGGTATTACAAATAGATATAAATAATAAAGCTGTAAATATAGATCAAGTGGGTGGAAGACAATAACATTGCTTTCTTGCTCAGTTTTTGTTCTGGCTCAGATTAATTTAAATGTCAAAATTAGATCAACTGATTCAGTGTCAGAAGTAGAGAGGTAAATAAAGGACAACCTTAGTCTAGGGCTAGTTGGGCTAACTTATTGTTTCAAGTCTCTTTAGATGAGTAAAGTGGTTTAGAGATTCTGGCTACCATTGAGTTTTTATCAGCTTTTCCTTATCACAGAGAGGCTTTCTAGTCATTGCAGCAGAGCAAATAAGAGTTGGGATGATCAGTAGGCAATAGTAATATGATAAAATCCAAGAGCTGGCAAGCAACAAGAGCTAATAGTGACCAGCAAAGAAATGTATCTAATAGAGAGCAGAGACACTTAGGGTAGCAAAAGGGAAGGAGAGAGGGAAGGGGCAGAGAATGGGGAAGAGACAACAAGAGAATATCAGGAAGTAGGAGAGATGTGACACCCAGTAGAAAGATAACAGAGATATAATTCCAAGAATGCAGGAGCAGATGAGAATAAGATTCAGTGACATCATTAGAAGATATAAGTGGCCTCAAGGGCATGAGTTGCTCCTATACCATGTCTCTCCAGCCTTTTGTATACTTTAAGTGTTTTCTCTATCATACCCTTTTACCCTGATCATACACATGATTTCTGTGTGAGCCTTTCTATATGTGTTTCCTGGAGTTCTCTGTATGTATGGCTCCATGTCTGATCCCTGTGTGTGTCTACTCTTTCCGCTGGAGTTGTGTATATTTATGGGAGACTGAGCATTTGTGCTTGTTTATCAATCATTTTAGTCATGTCTAACTCTTCATGACACACAGCTACTAGGTATCTGAGACCAGATTTTAATCATGAAGAAGAGTCTTTTTGACTCTAGGCCCACCACTCTATCCATTGGGTCACCCAGCTTCCCCAGTATATTTGTGGGGGTGGTATTTTACTGTCAGAAGTGGATATTTTACTGTAACTTTTTGTAATATGTTATTTCAAGGCAACTAAGGTATAGCATTTTACTTGGAGTTTTAAGGGCTGAGTTCAAATCATGCTTTAGAAGCTTTTCCTTGTGACCTTAGTCAAGTCATCACCTCCATCTGCCTCAGTTTCCGCATTTGTAAAATGGAAATAATAATGACATATACCTTCCAAAGTTGTCATAAGAATAAAATAAGATTAAATTGTTGTATAGTGTCTTACAATTCTTAAATTCTATATAAATATTATCTATTATTTCACTAAATGTTTTTGTTTTGAACTAATTATGTCCTCTAGGTAACCAAAAAGAATCAACATATTTTGTAGAGTTTGCAAGGGTTTGTAAATGGATATGGAACTACAGATTACCTTAACTCTTGGGTAGTTTTCCTCCCACAGTTCGACATGGAAGGGTGTGGTACTTTTAAGTAAATATAAGTTGTCTAAGTTGATGTATTAAAACAAAAGCTTAATTGATAATGCTATAAATCCCAGTCCCTTGTTTCTTTCATACCCTCACATGTAATCCTTTCACTTAAAGAGCTGAAGATTAAGCAGCTCTCATGAAGGTTGGGTTTTTACCCTTCACATCTTAGTGGCAAAGCAATTTTAAATGCTGCATTCTGAAGTGCTATTTGTTTAAACCTGGGACAGTCACAGTTTTATCTCAAGCGGTTTTTTAAAATCCTAGCAGTGAGGCAGCCAGGGTGTTCTTTTGAGGAAATCCAAAGATCTATAGATCCTTCTAGTGTAAATGAAGACCATTTTCATTCTACATGTAGGAAATATTTTTTTCTCAAACTTCAGTAACTCTTTTTTATCTCTTTTTGAAGGACACTTTACACCACCTTCTCTAACAACTCATATGCTAGGGGGAAGTTGTTTTTATCTGATGTCTTTTATTCATATTTCCCTAAACATTTTACCTTAAACACTATAATAAATACTTTGTAATACAACGTTTTATCCTGCAAGTCAGAGTGAGAGGAAAGGTAGATGCTGTCTCTTACATAATTACTGGGAGAATATTCATGAAGCAAATGGCACTCTAGGAACTATAGAACTGAAGAAAGAGTGAGAGCTTAGCAGGGTGATGCAGAGAGGACATTCTAAATCAAGGGTATCAAATATAAGGCCCAATTTCTAAGTGTAAAAGGAAACACATTTAAAAGTAATTGGGAAAATTTAACAAAATAAAAATGCAATAAGACAGCAATAACATTGCATTTTCAAACTAAGTCAATGTATTACCATCAAGCATCCTGTTATATGACTTTGCTTATATTCCAGTTTGATACCGCAGTGTATCTTAAAGTAGCTTAAAGCACTTAACACAAGTCCCAGAAACAACATTCCCTATAATTTGTTTAAATTGTGAGAGGTTGACTTTGCTAAATGGACAGATGCCCATGAGACATGAGCAACAAATTATGAAGTTTACTGTTGTGGTAATAAAAATGGAATTTACAAGAAACTCAATCTGACATGTATTTAATGATATAAACAATACCATGCTGCATGATAATTAGGCTGAAGTGGTGAACAACTCAAAGAAATTAATTTAACTATTTTTATTTTAATGTAGTTTAATCAGTTTAAAGTTATTTTATTTTCACTTCATGAGTTTTTAAATATTATACTCAGCATCAAAAGCACCAGTTTTTCCCTCAGATTCCTTTCACCATTTTGTCATCATTTACACACAGATAGCCACAGTTTCACAAACATCAATCAATCAGTCTGTCAAGGAGCATTTATTAAGGGCTAACTATAAGCCACTGTGCTAAGTACTGGGAATGCATACATAAGCAGAAAGGCAATCTTGTTCTTAGGGAGTTTCTATTTTAATAGGGAAAGACAAGAACAACAATAAAAGAAGATGCAAAGGGGGGAGGCTGAGGAACAAGGTAGAGAAATTCCTGTAGAGATTAATCAGTGGTTCAGTTTGGAGAGGAATGAAGATATATATGGCCTATGCCTTCTCAATAATGAGAGGTTTTGGGAAAAAAAAACAACCAACAAGAAAGTAGGGCCTGGGGTGGGTTTAATGGGGGCACAGTGGGTACTTCAAATATCAGTCGTCCAAGGGCAAGAGTGAGCTTCAAGGGTGAAGAGATTTCTGTGGAGTTATAAAGTCCTGTGGAAGAGAAATAGAGGTTTTATATGTCCTTTATTTTCAATTTGTGAGTGTATAGAAGAATTTTACACAACCACACACATACACACACACATATATACATATACATACACACATATAAATACATATAGATATATTTGTATCTAATGGTAACCATTTCTGGTAGGGGGAGAAAAAAAGGAAAACTTATACATGATAGCTATACTGTATATTTGGAAGGAATAGCAAGTTATGCATGGTAGTTTTGCAATTGTACGTGCAATCATCATTTTTATTATACTGTGTTTTGGAAATGTTTGTTTTGTTCCGTGAATTGAAAATAAATCAAACAAACAAGCAAAAAAAAAAGTCAGAAGCACAGCCTGGGTGGTATGTATACATTGTAAGATGGATATCTGGGCCTAAACCACTACTTAAAAAGTCATGATTAGTCCACAACTACCATTCATGTTTTATTTTCTCATCCTTTGCCTCAGACATGCACAAGCAAATATCCTATGATCTCTGTCTCTTGCCCTCTGCCCCTTTCATGAGTGTTCTGAGTGTTGAAGGATTTGAGGTAGCAAAAAGCTACCTGGTATGTAAAGCTGGAAATTGCCTATCTGATTAGGTAAATGTGGCTGCCATTAAGCAGAGGGTCAAGAATCAGGTATGGTATGGCAACAAAAGGGATGAAAGAAAGTATAAACTGATTTCCAGTTCCTGGGAACTGGGGTTTTTGAGGTTGAAGAATGAAACAGGAGGAGTTAGATTAGGATGAAAAGAAAGAAGGGAAGATGGGGTAAAAAAAAAATCATTCTAAATTACATGCCAACATAGCATGACATATTTTAAGATCAGAAGGGGACATTTAAGTCATTTAATAAAGCCCTTTCTTTTTACAGATCATGAAATGCAAACTCAGGTCTCAGATGCAATAAGCAGAATTTGAACCCTGGTCCAAACTGACATGCAGCTTCTCTTTACCGCTTTTAAATCCTGTCATGCAACAAATGCTTATAATCTGATTGATAACTACATCCTATCAACTCTGTTGAAAGTAGGGGAAACAAGGTAGGTAAGTGAGATTCTGACCCTATTCCTGATAAATAAATAGGAATTCACTGTTGAAGAAGAAATGATGAGCTCCTTGAAAGGATGTGATCATGTCACCCTAATTTTTTTAAAAGGTAAAAGAACAGGGATGTGGGAATAGACTGACAGACAGACCATACTTCTGGAGAGCAAATTTCATTGAGTTCAGAGAATGAACAGGTAGGCCTCTGGCCTAAGGATTACAGATAATTTTAGCACAAAAGTACTAGAATGCTCTCAAAAACAAAATTCTGATGACTCAGACACAAATAATTCAGTGAAAAAGAAAAAAAAAGAATGTAGTAGTTAAAGAAAATAGCATAGCTGTACTTATTGTATTATACTTATTGACTAAGTTGGTTTAAAAACATGTATAAGAGATATGAGCAGGGATTTAAGTTACTTAAGAGGAATACAAAAGAATGGAATGATGTTAGAAAAATAGTATTAGAAACACTAAATTGAAGGTTGGAATGTCCTAATACAAGTAATAATCACAAAGATCTTTACCCCTTTTTAAAAAACGTATTGTGAAAAAAAGAAGACAAAAAAATGGGTTAAGACCTTGCTCTTGGTGGACGGAACAATCGGTGGTGGTGGTGGTGGTGTTTCTCAACTTTGCTCTCAAGGAGGACCATGAAATTGGGGAGGTGATTCCAGAACATGCAAGTGAATTTGATTTAAGTAAGGAAGGATGGTGCAAAGTCACCAGCCTCACTTTCTCCTCCAGAGCCATCTGGGTCAGGTGGCAAGATGACTTTTCATAACCCTGGATAGAGTGGGAGACTGCAGCTAAGGTCTTTCCCAGGTCTCAGTTTGACTGAGGCAATGTCAATTCACTGAACTGTATAGCTTATTACTTTCTCTTTCCCCTAAAATTCACTCCTTTGTAAATTTCCTTATTTTTTGCTGAGAGTTTCATCATTTGTCGAATTCACAACCTAGGTGTCACCTTTCATTCCTTAGTCTCCCTTATCCCATATATTTGAAAAGTTGCCAGCTCATATAATTTCTTTTTCCATAGAACCTCACAATTTTACCTTTCCCCCTATCTGTATAGCTGCTATCTTGGTTTAGGCTCTCATCATCTATTCCTGGATTATTTTAATAGCCTCCAAATAGGTTCCCATGCCTCAGCACCCTATTCTAACCCATCCTTCACTCAGATACTAATTACTTTTCTTAAAATGCATGTCTGACTATATCACTACTTATTTATATGCACACAATACACACACATACACACACAAACACAGAGTAAAGTCTTATAGTTCTCTATTGACTCTAATGTGAATTCCTTGATTGGCATTTAAAACCTTTCACAACATTGCCCAAACTGTTCTCAAGCCTTATTATATGTTCCTTCCCTTCTTGCGTTCCTTGGTTCAGCCGAACTGGTCTTTTGCTATTCAACACACATTTAAATACATTTATATAAAAATCCAGATATAAATAAAATATTAATGCAACTATTAAATAGAGCCACACAAAGGAAGAAAAATAGATTTATATTAATTTTCTGCTAAGTTGAAATCAGAGACAATTCATTTTTGCTTTTTTTCTGAATGACAAATCATGAATAAGTAACAATAGATACATGTTTACCACTGAAAAGTCATGTTTGATGGCTGTTATAACTTATTATATTATTGATTAATTTTCAATGAAAGGTACTTAAAATAAAACTCACCTGCTTGGTTAGCTGCAGTGATCAAATTAACTGAATAAATAATTGTTAACAGTTATTACTTATAGGTATGCACTCTCCCCCAGGACATATGCAAGATGGAAATAGTAATATTTAATCATACTTCTCTTACTAAAAGTTATTTTTACTATTTATTATAAAAGGGTAAAAACTGCTTTGAATCTCATTAATCAATACACAGTCAAACAATCTGTACAGACATAGTGAACTCTGAGTAACTCTAAAGCTAAACTCTGCCTCCTTTATGGTCTACCTTCCTCAAAGTCAATAGAAAGGACCCCAGGTTCTAGATTCGTAACTTTTCCTTTAAACCATTCATCAATTACCTCTGCATTATTTTACTCCTATGTCTCCCAAAACCATTGGCCTTTGATTCACACCCCTCCCCATCTCAGGATGCTTAAAGATGACTATTTTCTTTCTGATTAATGCTAGGCTCAGCAAGGAGCTCTTCTGATGACACTCTAGGGAGAAGTCAGGGAAGCTTCATGTGAATAGACAGGTTGGTTAGATGGGAAAACTAAATATGTTTCCAATTCTGTGAAACTTGGAATTTTCTTGTTCTCTTGATACCTGACACCTCAAACTGACCTTAAACCACATCTTTTTACTCAAACTCTTTGGATTCAATGTAATGAATTCACACTTCTGATCTGAACCCCATCTCATTCTGTCCTGGTCCCTCTGCTTAGCACTCCATGTCCCTGGCACATATTTCTTATATGCAGACCTGACATTCTGGCTGTGACCTACTCCTTCTCCCTGATTCATGAAACCTTCCCTTGAAATTCCATGTTCAAATGGTTAATCCACTGAAGACTATTTCTCCAGCTCTTTCCTTTGACAGAGAAAGGAGAAATATTCTGCTTTGGAGCAAATCTACGCAGTGTTCTCCAATAGACCACTACATTCCTGACTGAGAAAAGTTCCCAGTAGTTAACTATACTCATAGTATATGAAGCACCTTTGCTTATAACATTGATTTGTTTGTGAAAGTGTGAAGATAAACAGGGATAGTCTGTGGCCAAACTGTGAAGGTGGTAAATGTTTTCTTCTATTTTCTGTCCTATTTTTCTCCCAGTAGTATACCATCCTAGGAATTTAGAAATGCAGTTCCTTCTTCATTTTTTTACCACCCTGTATCAAAACAGGAAAGGGTCTGCTATCATCACTTACATTTTGGCTAAAATTCCTTTGTCTTACTGTTAACTGTCTGGTCTAGTAGCATTTTTAAGCTTTTATCTTTAATTATGTAATAAAGGGTTATGCATTCTATTAAACATGGGCAGTTAGGTGGTGCAGTAAACAGAGCACTAAGCCTGGACTCAGGAATACCTGAGTTCTAATCCAACCTCAGACACTTAATAGCTGTGCGAACCTGGGCAAGTCACTTAACTTTGTTTGTCTCAGTTTCCACATCTATAAAATGAGCTGGAGGAGGAAATAGCAAACCACTCCAATATCTTTGCCAGGAAATCCCCAATGAGAATTATGAAGAGTCAAACATGACTAAAATAACTGAGAAAGAACATATAGATAAGAGTGGGAACTTCCTTCTATCTACTTTTTGTGGGGACATCTCTTTGTCCCAGAAATAATACTCTAAGATTGGACTTGATGTTAAATGTTTTTTAGTCATTTTATAATGACTATAGCAAAGGGACAGTTGCACCAAATTGGGAGAACTTGACCAAGACCTTATAATTCAACTAAAATTTTCATCATGTATATATTATAAAGTTCAATTCATGCAACAGTTATTATGAACCTACTACATGCAAGGTATTTATTTTCCTAGGCAGTGTTAAAAAATATGATTGCCCCAATCTTCAAGGAGTTTAATATCTAATAAAAAAACATTACAATGTCATATAGTACAATGTGTAAATGAATAGAAATCCCTTCTCTATTATTCCTAATAACCAGCCAACTAGTCTACACTTTAACACCTTTAATTAAGGGGGAACACACTACCTCCATGACAGCTCATTTGATTTAATAATACAATCTAAAACATTTACATGAATAAAGTCAACCTCATGGACCCATAATTTGAAGACATAAACGTCTCTCTTTTAAAATGAAATGCAAGATTTACTTATTCTCTTCATTCCTGTAGACCACCTCCTGTTCATTTGATTTCAAAAATCACTTGCAGTAGATAAGTGATCACACATACACATTGATCCACTGCCTAAAGATTTAATTTGTTTGGCTCCTGAAATTGAGAGCAGATAAGTGCTTTCTTACCATCTTGTCACTCAACTTCAGTTTCAGTTCTTTTTGTTTTCCATTTCCTGGTCTGAGAATCATTTCCTTTCCCAGAGTTGGTAGGATGAGATTAGGGTAGGCTGAAGCAAAATAGGAGTTAAGTAGTTCTACCTTCAATTAAGTGTTCCTTTACCTAGATTGTGTACCTAGTAATTGGATAAATAGTAAACCCTTGGCAAAAATGGAAGTTTTACAATAGAATGAATTGTAGGGGAAAGAAAAAGCTGTAGGATATACAATGCAGATGGGAACACATACATTGTTGCTAGGATGTGCAACTCTTGCTATCTCACCAAAAAAACAAAAAGGGAGGTGGGGCAAGGATCTTACTTGGCAGGATAGGATTCTCCCTCTGAGGATACTTGCTATAGTCAGGAGGTCATTTAGGATATATTTGGGCATTCTTGGATCTAGAGGAATTTCCCTAATGACATCTGAATAGCAACTGTTAAGTATGCCTGAGCCACTTTAATGTATTAATTATAGCCACTATTAATTAACTTTACCTGATAATAGGGAAGAAACCAAGAGTTTGAATAGTACTTAGAGAGGGCAAAGTGAGTAATTGTTGGGATAAACACTGATGAATAGGTGTAACTGTGTTGGAGACAAATCCTAGAACTGTGGTAAGCAGGTGGTATAGTGCAGAGAGTGGTAGGCCTCCAGTCAAGAAGACCTGAATTAAAATTTAGCTTCATTCCTGTAGACCGCCTTCTGTTCATTTGATTTCAAAAATCACTCACAGTAGATAAGTGTAGATAGTTTGTGTGACCCTAGGCAAGTCACTTAATCTGTTCCCCTCTGTTTCCTCATCGGTAAAATGGGAATAATAATAGCACCTGTCTCCACAGGTTGTTGTGAGATTCAAATGAGTTAATATCTGTAAGATATTAGCACAGCCCTTGTCTATTTGGGAGAATAGGGGCTAATATTTATCTTTCTACTCTCTAATTATTAATCACACACACACACACACACACACACACACACACATTGGCATAGCCTTTCTTCTTTTAAGCAACAACTTCCAAAAAGTTTGGGACACCTACTTTGGAGGGTACTACTCTAGAGATTTTTGTTTTTGCTATTGTTGCTCTTTAAAAAAAAATGACTGTTGTTCCAGTTGACAAACCAGGCTGCTGCAGGTTTTAAATAATTGGATTTTCCCAAGGCCACAAGCTACAACCATGGGGTAGCTTTGGTCCTTGAAGAAGCTAGCCCAACATGTCAGAGATAAAGTGAAGGACTGGACAACTAAAATAATCTTCCATTCTGGAGGCCAGATTATTCTCCTATAATGGCAAAATTCTAATTTAAATAGCAAAATAGAAGTTGGAGAGATGCACTCTGCCACTCTCTGAGTAATTACTCTCGTTACTAATGGAGGAGAACTGCATCCCGTTATCCTGAGTTGGCATTACAATACGTGGCAGCCCCTAACTAAATCAGAAAGGGACAGTAATAGGATATAAAACAATGTGATATATTGACTCTAGCAACACTATTGTACCTGAGGATGCCAATAAATAATATTTTGAAAGGTAAGGGTAGGTATAATTAAACTTAACTGAAAAGATAAAAAAAAAACAGTCCTCATACTGCTACACCTAAACTTCTGAGCTTACTTATATAAATATGGAGCAGAGTCTAGATGTTTATGCAGGTGTCAGAGATTCCTGAAGGATAGATTTTAGTTATTAATAAATGATAAAATAGGAGAGGGTTATAATATAAAATCTAGGCTATGAAATGCTTGGAACCAAAAGAGGAACTCTCATCCTACAAAGAAAGTAAATAACACTTTGTAACCATTCAAGGCCAAAAGGATTCAAGTCATTCTTTGCTCATTGTGCTACTTTGGAAGTTTGTCAGTACATGTTCATTTTCTTTGCTTTTTGTAAACTTTTTTGGTTCTATTTTCTCTTTATCAAAGGACATGCTTTCTTTGTTTTCTACCTCTTCACATCAACTTATCTTGCTTAATATCCATGGGACATTCAACTAATATTAATTCAAGACAAATGTTAATTCAAATTGTTTAGTCTTGGGTACCAACACTCTATGGCAATCCTGAATTACTGATCACAATGCTGTTTTCTCCACCTAGTTTCTTTGATACAGTTATCAGCAAAAGCATTTGTAGTTACTAAATTTGAATTGGGAACAAGTTTATTAACTATTTCCTAATAGTCCCTTACTGTGCTGGATAAGCCAGTATCTTTGATAAGCCCTTTTTGCAGGTTGCATACTGTTCTAAATCCACCCTAATTCCAATGCTTCCCTACTTTTATATAAATGAACTCTGACCACCTAAACAAAGCTTTCTCTACTCTATGAAAGATAATTCTTCTTTCCCTTTCCTCAGCTATAAATGACAATACGAATTCATTCATTTGTTAATGGATTATATTAGAATCTTTTTCACTAATCTGTTAGCCAGTTTCCTTATTCAATGTTTATACCATCTCTCATTTTTCTTTTTTTTTTAACCTACTGACAATAGTGGTTTTCCCTTGAATTGTAAATAACTTACATGAACAAACTGGTCTGCAACTGATTTTTGCCAACAAGGAGAAGCTGGTATCTGGAGTAGAAATCATGGAAATCTCAGAAGGAAGGGTACATTCCATCTTGATCTGATATGTACTTGAAATTTTAGGGCAACAGATTACTGAGTCCATAGTAAGGAGAGATAAAAAATCTCATGGCCTAAAAATCTAAGAGGGGAGTCAGTCCAGAAGATTTAGGAAGCATTAAAGAATGAAATTTCAAAGGTACAATAAGAGATAATTCTAATAAAAAGGATTTAATTTTTTTTCTTTCAAAGCTGGCAACAGATGTACAATGGATGTACAATGAACAATTCAAACCAAGAACGGGAGCATAGCCTCATTGACAAAGTGCTGACTTTGGAGCCAAGAAAAACTGTTAAAACCTGCCTTTATTATTAGTTCTGAGTCCACACTCAAGTCATCTAACCTCCATGAGATTTAGTTTCTACATCTCTAAAATAAAAGGAATTGGACTCAAATACCTATATGTTTCCTTCTAGATCTAAATATGTCATTGAAGAATTGTACGTGCAAAAGATGGAAACATAGGCAGCTACTGGGGGATAAATACAGAAAAACGGCATGATCCTTTACAATAGGGTGAAAGCTCAGAATGAGTTGAATTTGGAAAGTAAGGGTAGGTATGATTAAACAACTGAAAAGATAATCAGTCCTTATATTGCTACTACACACACACAAAAAGCTTTCTTTCTTTCTTTCTTTCTTTCTTTCTTCATTTATTCATTCATCCATTCATTTATTTATTTATTTATTTATCTATCTATCATCTATTTATTTATTTGTTTATTTGTTTGTTTATGGTAGATTAACCAAAAGGAGGGCTAGAACAAGGATCTCAGGTTAGATGACAGATCCATATTTTATTTCTACATTTACCTGCTATGTAGAATGACTATTACACTGGGAAGAACATAATGATAATAGCTAATATAATAGCTGTTCTAGACAAGTTCAAGTCCCTGGCCAAGAAGAACTATATCGTAGGGGATTGAAAAATGAAGGCCAATGTGATTTGTCAGTGATACAGTACTTGAAGGATCATAGAGAACTGAATCTACAACCAATTAGGTAAGTGTATTTAGTTTGTGATTAATAATCTCATTCATTAAGCTAGGATACAGAACATTATTACCTCAAAATCTAGGACTAAGATGATCTCAGAAGTCACAACAAGTATAATGTGAGTTAAAGGCAGAGGACTTACCTAAGATAAGGCAACAAAGAGATCCTGTCCCATATCTTTAAATATTTTCGAATATTTCTATGGGTTTTTTTTCCTTTTTTTTCATGAGGCCACAACTATATTTCTTTCCACTGAGTAAAAGAATTGGGGAGGAGTCTATGGTATGACTGGCATTTTATAGAAGAAAGCTGATATACTATATGATGTCTCTAGACTAGAAGATGTGTTTTGCACATTCTCATGGTTCTCAAAAAGATCTATCTTCACTTACCCACAGTTCATGTTAAATTCGGTACCAAGCATACTAGGAATTTCAACTTTCAGAAGGACTTTTTAAGCCTAAACTTCTAAAACTCTTTCTTCAATAAAAAATGAACTAGGCCCAGCATAACAGAGGATGTCAACTTCTCCTGATTTTCACTCTATGTTCTGATACATTGTTATAATTGGCAACTCACTAAGTCCTTTACAAATTTGGGGATATAAATTCCTAATTGATCATAAATTTTTTGGAAAGTCTTAGGGAAAGTTCTTCATAATTGTAAGGAAAACTGTACTCTGCATTGACTCCAGGGTATTCTTAAAAAAGAGAGAGAGCAAAAGTGAGGGGGAAAGAGAGAAATCAACCCTCTTTATGGGGGAAAAAAAAGTATTTTATTCTCCTTGAGACCAGAAGCATGATAAAGTTTCTTAACTTTTTTAAAGAAAAAAGACTAGGTACTATAAGATGAGTGCCTTTTGAAAACAAAATATCTAGAAAAATAAAATGAATTTTATTACAGATCGTAAAGGCTATCAACTCTTATTAGGCTATCTGCTTTACTTCCTTGGCAGTATAGACTTTTTCACTAGTTGTTACTGTCTAGGTCTCCCTTGTGGGTTACTTGACTCTTCCATTACCCTTGTTTATCAATTTTTTACTTCTTCTCCCCATATGAGGCCAACTTCCCATATAAAGTCCTTTTAGTAGGACTAGAAGCAAACAAAACTGCTTATCTACAACTCCCATTCACTGCCCATACTTTACCTATAAAGTTTTTCTGATTTCTTTCCAGAAAAATTGCTGATCTAGATTCATCAATTCACTCTTCTCTTACTAAATTTCTATTAGCTCCTCATTAAAAAAAAATCCACATTCCTTATATTAGAATTCAAGAATTTCCACAATCTGGTCTCAATCTACCTTTCTAATTTTATCTCCCACTCTTCCCTTTTACAGATCCTATTCTCTAACCAGATTAATCTATTCACTGCCCCCAGAATATATTTCTGTTTTTTTGTTCATATCTTTCCTCATATTATCATTACAAATAATTAAGAATATTAGTTCACAATTATGTAGTGTCTTGAGTTTAATGAAAAATTTATCACAACTTCCCTGTAAGGTAGGTTTGGATTAATATCTTCAATTTACAGATGCCACTCTTGCCCTAAGAAATGTTATATGCTTTCCTTTTCACTTGTTTATAATATACCTACACTTCAAAGGGAAATTTAAGGTCCTCCTTCTCCAAGAAATATCACTGACCATGTTAGCTCATAATGATATCCTTTTCTCTAAATAAGTAGTACTTCTTGTCTTGGCATAATAATTATTGCATAGAAGATGCAATTCTGGCCGTGGAGTAAGAAAGAACTGGTTTCACATGTGTACCATATGGATTGAAGGCATTTCTTATGTCAATTTTTTATATATCTGC
Organism: Pseudocheirus occidentalis; assembly: GCA_028646575.1. Lineage (NCBI taxonomy): Eukaryota > Metazoa > Chordata > Mammalia > Diprotodontia > Pseudocheiridae > Pseudocheirus > Pseudocheirus occidentalis. The sequence goes on along the minus strand of CM053600.1, from coordinate 128,150,695 downwards.
ATTGTAATATTTCATATATTCAAGAATTTCATTTTTGTTTCCAAAATTTTGAGGATATATATATATATAAAAAACTTTTTCTGGGCAAGGACCATAGTAATCCTTTATTTTGTGTCCTTCTACACTCTGCCTAAGTTCTCCATGTGTAACATGAAATAAGCTCAAGGACTCATTTATAAAATTTTATTGGTTTCACTGAGCCAATAAAAAAAGATGGACAAAGTTGATATATTATTTTATCTATGTATTATATAATGAACAAAAGGTCTTATTCTAAGTATTTTATTATCAAATGTAAAATCTTTAAATTAAGGGACTCTATTCCATAGTTCTGCATTCTCACAGACTAATCCTTTGATGGGAACAATATTTTATTTTCATTTCTACCATTCATAAGAAGAATGTCTTTAACTTCCTACAATATCCCTCATGTCAAATATTTATTCTAAATATAATAAAAGCTGGCTTAAAGAGACTACTGAAGAGAATAGTATTAAGCACACATATATGAACATATGTACACACAGAAACATAAAATTACATGGTGATTGCAGTAAATATGTTCCATATAACAATTTGGAAATCTGTTAGAGAAATTAAAAAGTATTCAAGCCAGTCACATTTGTCACTGTTGAGTATCTTCTCCTCTGGGATACTTTCTTCCATCTGGTCATTGATTAGATTTCTGTGACACTATTTTCTTCAGGTTCTTCTGCCCTCCTCAGTCTCCTTTACAAGACCATCTTGCACATCATGCCCTTTAACTGTGGGTGTACCTCAAACCTTTGTCTTGGGATCTCTTTTCTTCTCTTTCAACTCACTCTGTAACCTTATCAGTTCCCATAAGCTTAAATATCATCTCTCTGAAGAAAACTCTCAAATTTACTTATCTTGCTTTAGTCTTTCTCCTAAGCTCTAGTCCTACATCACCAACTACTTATTTGGTATTTCAAATTTAAGCTCAAAATTATCTTTCTTAAAAACCTTCACTTCTAATGAAATCTTTTATTTCTTTTTAGGGAACTACCATTGCTCCTATGTCCCAGGTTCAATACTTCAGTATTATACTAAAATTCTCATTGTCTCTCAATTCATAGATCAGATTAGTTGCCAGATCATTCTATTTTGATTTCCACATCACTCCATCTTTCTACTCACACAGAAATGACCCCAGTTCAATCTCTCATTATCTCTCACTTGGACTCTTGCAAAGACCTCCCCAATTGGTCCTACTGATTCAATTTTCACTGCATTCCAATTCATGTTCCATATAAATGCTGATTATTTTTTCTTTAAACATGTCAAGCAGTGATCTGACCAATCCTTTATTCAATGGATTCCTTCTTGCTTGTCAGACAAAATGAGAACCCCTTAGTTAAGTTTTCAAGGGCCTTCACAATGTGTCTTCAACCTAAGTTTATAGACTCCCTGTCCTCTGATCTAGATGAACTAAGTACTACCACACTTGCTACAGAATCATTGTTATTGTTCAGGCATTTTCCGTCATATCTGACTGTGATTACTTTTAGAGTTATCTTAGCAAAGATACTAGAGTTGTTTTCCATTTCCTTCTCCACCTCCTTTTAAAGATGTGGAAACTTAGGCAAACAGGGTTAAATGACTTGCCCAGAGTCACTTAGCTCGTAAGTGTCTGAGACCAGATTTGAACTTAGGAATATAAGTTTTCCTTTCCTTTCACACCTGGCATTCTAGCCACTGCACCACCTACTTGCCCTATAGAATCATGGGGGTGTGCTTTATGGATGACAGAATCAAATGTACTTGGAGTGGCTTCTGACTTATGGTAGTACTAGGTTACATTTCTTCAGTTACCTTGCCTGTGATTTTTGTGTGCTTACCTGTGGTTTCTATCTTTTTTTTTTTTACTGAAAGTTTTTCTAAGATAGTTATGGCAAACTCCAATAGAAAAGGTGTCATTAAACCATACATAAGGACTACTGCAGTCCTCATATTGACTAAGAAAAAAATATATGTCTATGTATTTCTTTAAAAAATCAAACATCAACACATTAAAATCAGATAGGAACTACATTTTAATCTGCTTTAGGCCCCATGCAGCATTTGATAACCTTCATATCATACCAGAGAGTGATAGCAGGAGGAGCGAAAGAATCTGGGGGCAGGAGGGGGGCACGCATTACAGAATCAAAAGCAGTTCTCTAAATTTGAGAGATGTCATGCATGCTCGGCCACAAAAAAGGTTTGTTCTCATTACTACAACACTACCCAGAGAATAACAACTTTCTTTTCTACTCTCATTCTCTCTTCCTTTTCTCCAGTAACTTTTACAGAATCTCTTATAACCCTCTACTTTCATCAGATCTGGAGAAATGGGTTTGTTTTCTCTTCTCTCTTTTCTTGAGGGGAAAAATGTTGGAATTTTTATGAATCTAGATTTCAGGTAGTTCTGCTGGAACTTAGACCTCATTCTTCACTTGATCCAGAGTGTAGCTTCTTTCTCAAATTTCTCTCCCACCCCATCAGAGCCTAGTAAAGATACTGATTTTTCATAATATTTCATCTTTGCTTGAATGTATGTATAGCAAGAAATTTAGGCTAAAGTATGTGCAAGGACATTTCAAAATTATAGATTCTTATAGGAATTACAATTAGAAGTAACATTAGAAAATATCTAGTTCAGCATGTTCAGATGAAACCCCCAAGAAGTTAAATAACTTGCTCAAAATAACAGTACTGGTTAATAGTAGATTTGGGATTCAAGCTTGGACTTCTTCGAAAATCCAGATCCATTGTATTTTTTAAATTGAAGGGATCATGGGATCTAGAGCTGGAAGGGACCTGAGGTCATCTAGTTAAATTCCTTCATTTTGCAATAGAGAAAATAAAGGGCAAGGAGACTAAATCACTTGTCTGATGAAAAGGGTTATAGGAAACATTTGAACCTAGTTCCTTTGACGCCAAACTTTAAAGTCAAAATAAAGACTTAAATCATGTGCTTAATAGTTACTGGGGAAATAGCACTGGGGTATAAGAGGATCCAACTTCTGCCACAGCTCTACTGAATTAGACACCTGCTTGCTTAGCTCTTCTCAGTAGCATCATAATGATTAGTGGTCACTGCAAAAAAGATGACTTTTTGTTGTTGTTGCTCATTCATTTCACTTGGGTCTTATTCTTCATGGCCCCATTTTTGTTTGTTTGTTTTGTTTTTGAGAAAGATACTAGAGTGGTTTTCCATTTCCTTCTCCACCTCATTTTAAAGATGAGGAAACTGAGGCAAGCAGGGTTAAGTGACTTGCCCAGGGTCACACAGCTAGTAAGTATCTAAGGCCAGATTTGAACTCAGGTAATCCTGATTCCAGGCCAGTTGCTCTATCCACTGTGCCATCTAGCTGGCCCTAAAGATGACTTAGAATGGGGTTAATAAAGGTAATATGGTACATAATAGAGGTGGAAGACAGGTCCCGAGTCTGAGTTCCAATTCTGCCACTTATTAGTTGTGTCATGTGGTTGATCATTTCTCCTTTCTTAGTTCTCATTTCCCTCATCTATAACATTAAGACACTGAACTAGGTGAACTTTCCAGTTCTGTAATTATAATACTTTCCCAATAATTCCCCTTCCCACCTCAATTCAGCTCTAGTCAGAATGACAGGTCTCTTAAAAGGACACAACAATGCATTTAGGATGTGGCTTTCTATTATTTTAGTTTTGGGTCAGCACTGACTTATTCCTTATAAAGAGTCAATAATGATTCAATGACCATTAAATCTGGCTTGGAATTTGCTATTGGTAGGTAGTTGTGCCTAAAGCCCTGGGGGGATGCTAAAGATAAGGCTCTATCAAGGACTCCAGCCAAGAGAAGGATAATTGTGCATTACTGGAAGTATAAGAAAGAATTTAAGTGCTTACCAGTCAAGTGCTCTCTCTCTCTCTCTCTCTCTCTGTCTCTCTCTCTCTCTCTCTCTCTCTCTCTCTTTCTCTCTCTCTCTCTCTCCCTCTCTCTTTCTCTCTCCCTCTCTCTCTCTTCCCCAGTTCTCACCCCCTCAGCCCCCCCCCCCGCCACCAAACAGTTCTCCTGAGTTCTTCCAATTGTCTTCCCTCTTGATTTAGTTTAAATTCTTTCTCTCCCTGGCACTCATCCAAACCCTCTTCTCCCTCTTTCTTTCACTGCCTGGCAGAGCAATAATAGCTGGCAGGAACAATCTTCCTCTCACCCATTCCCTGGCAGCCACATCTTCTGACTTGGCTGGACCTTGGACAAGTATTGATAAGAAATGCAGACAAGAAATGGTTTGCATTTTGAAGATTACTTCTATGAATTATATTGTCAATTTACATATGATATTTTTGATGGATTACATGTTTCTATTGAGCTAGAAATTTCTTGGAAGTACACGAGCTTATTAATTCTCACTAAATATCTCTTGTTCTTTCTTGACAAAATTACCTCAGTGTCTTCAGCAGAATTTAGGCAAAGCTACTGTCCTCTTGCTCACCATTTAAACACAAGTTATTAGCTGGGGAAGGGGGATCTGTTTTACTTCCAAATCCCTTTCTAAAACATTGACTTCAACTGATACTACATGACCATTCATGGAAAAATTATGTAACCTCTCTGGCTTTCACATTCGGGAGCTATGTAGATATAAATATATGTAGATAGATAAATATATAAAAATACATATATACACACATATATAGACATTTTATATAGATATACATGTAAACTATTAAATAAAATATCTTTAAATATAAGATTAATATCACTAAGTTTCTTACAGCTTTAAATGTATATGATTATATATAAATGTAATTTAATTGATATTTGATGGGAACTTTTAACATAATGAGGTAGTGCCATAATTTCATATGCTCTTGATTAAAGTTTCAGCTATGAGACTTCATGGTCTAGTGGAAAATGTTCAGTATAGCAAGGAGAAGACTCAAACATTAACTACCTGGATAAAATTAGTCAAGTCACTCAACCACCTATTTTCTTATGTGTGTATAGAGCATTGGACCTGGCATTAGGAAGATTTGAGTTCAGATCTTACCTCAAACACTTACGCGTTATGTGACCCCAGGTAAGTTACAACCTCTTCTGCCTCAGCTGCTTCCTCATCTGTAACATGCAAATAATAACAGCACCTACTTTCCAGGTGTTATGAAGATTAAATTAGATAGCATTTATAAGTATTTTGCAAGCCTTAAAGTGATATATAAATATATATATATAAACATATATATATATAAACATACATATATGTGCTAGTTTTTACTATTCTCATCTATAATACAAGTTGTAATAAACCACTTAGTTCCATTCTGATTATAAAATTCTGCCACTTTTATTCATGTGTACATTCTTTGATTTCCTGAAATTACTAACTATGAAGATAGAGTAGATATCATCCAAACCACCTCATTAGAACTCTGATGTCCTAAATCATGAAAATGTGCCTCAATCCATCAAAATACCTTCGACTACGTGTGAAAAATCTTAAACTAGAGTTGTGTAAGGAAAGACAGAGGAAAACTGACAAGATCCCAGGGACCCAAGAGGCACAGATGAAAGAATATGATTCTTAGAATCAGGAAGACAGGCATTTGAATTCTGCCTCCTATACTTTGTAGATGGAAAGTCACTTAATGCTTTCTGTGCCTCAGTTTCCTCTCCTATAATATGAAGACAATAACCTAACTTCCAGGGTTATTGTGAAGATTAAATAAGATAAAATATTTCAAGTGCTTCACAAAACCTTAAAGTATTAAATAGGAAATATTTAGTATTATTAATAGTGTCATTATCATGTGTAATGGCAATGGGAATTTGAAGATCTTCCCTGCTCCTTAATAAGCTTAAGGGAATTTGAAGACTGCCCCTGCTTTGAAGATTTTCCCTATCCCCTAATAAACTGAATATAATCACATGCAACCTGTGGTGGGAGTGGTTTGCTGAAGAATGGAGCAGAGTTCCCAGAGCAGCTAGATGGTGGGAGAGAAAGGATGGACCCAGAGACACAGTTAGGCGTGACTGTTGGTTTCTGAGAAGACTAAGGGATGGAGCAACTTCATGCTCTACTATGGTGTATTAAATTCTTTGCTACTGTGATAGATTTGACTTTCTGGGATTTGGTTTTCTGGGGTCTGAAGAAATGTTTTTGCTTCTGTCTTATATATGGAGAGTCTGTTATATTTTGTGATTGAGAACTCTACCAGCATACTTACAATCACCATCAGTGCTGTGAATATTACATTGGTCCTATATCATCATCTACAAATTATCAATCAAGGGAAGAGGGATTCCAGAAGTTGTAGTGAATATGGAATTCTAGCAGATACCCCTGAGAGGAATTACATGGACAGGAAAAGAATGAAGAGGAGGAAAAGAAATCTTGACTTCAGCCTTTGCCAAATCTGCCCTCCAGACCAAAGAAGAATTTGCAAGTTTCTAATGGCTTGGGCAATGTTGGAGAATATGAAAATATTCTCAATAATATACTTCCATCACATGCTGATGATAAAAGTAGCCCCAATCCTGATATCAGTGTCCTAAATCTGGCTTCCCCACGTGAGCTGGCGGTAAGAATGGACTGGACTTATGACTCTACAAAGAGACCAGCAATGCCCAATAAGAACTTCTTGACCATCCTAAGAAAGGAAGAAATGAGACTGCAGTTACCTAGAGCCGTGAATTACCATTTGTGCTTTCTAAACTTGAGTCCGCCTTTCCCCTAGTGTCCCTATATACTTGTTGGAGTGTCTGTCTTATACTTTTTTTCCCCTTGGGGGGGGGAGAAGAGGGAAGGGATATTTTGTACTCACTATTACTTATTTATTGCTTTAGTAAATAACCCTTTTAAAAAGCTTCTTAAGGCTGACTCACTAATTCTTGGATGGGAGCAGAGAGGTGAAGCATACAAGTAAATACTTGAGCCAATGACATTAGGTAATCATCCCTAACACACTTCAGGGATACCCCTAGTATCCTGAATGAAGAGATGTAGCAAGCCTAGCTCTGAGAATGACAGATCCTCAGAGTTAGAAGAGCTACATAAGAATTTATTATACTTCCTTAAGAAATTAGGTGTACTGCTTGGTGACCTTCATATGATATCTCTTTTATTCTTTATTTTCTTATACACATCCTTGCCAGTCTAGCTTTAATCTCTATTCTTTCCTTTTCCTTTCCTTTTCCTCTATTCTATTCTTTCCTTCCTATGCATTTTTTTTCTGTTGTCACTCTTATCCGCTGTATTTAGAATTGGTTCCCTATTATTATTTGCCACTTTCAATAATGAAAAGTTCCTTGACAACTCTATTTTCCTCTTCATGTAACCATGAGGACCTAAAATTCTTTTTGAATCTAAATAAAATTGACTGGCAGATTCTGCTGTTCAGTACATTGTGACTTATTGCAAGTGCCCTACAAGTCATGGGGGATATATTTCTAGATTTCTGAAACAAACCAGCATCACATACTGCATCCTTCAGTCACATCTATTTCTGTCATTTGAGAATAGATACAGAATATGTCTGCATGATTAAATTTGACTAAAAACTCTCATTTTCAGATGGAAACATGTATGGTGGTCTATGAATCATTGCTATTCGTGATAATAATAACGCTACCACCCGATGATAAAGTAGCAGTAATGGTCTCAATTTATTCTTTACAACTTACAATGACTCATTCTGTTCTCAGAATAACTAATAAATACTTGTAAAATACTTGGTAATTTATTCTGCTAATAGAAAGTGAAATATAAACGGAAAATAATCATGTAACACCAAGTTTTTCACCAGTTACTGAATGAAAGACTTTAAAATAACTGGCCTTGATCCTAATTCAAGACACTAGTATTAAAGTTTTAAATTTGCAAAAGATAAAATTTTTAAATAGTTTCACACATTAAGAAATGGAATTTTCACACTAGGAAATTCTAAACTTAATTCTTCTTGCAAACACAAATATAAGCATGGAATACTGAAAAACAAAATTCCTTAATTTCAGACTTTTCTTCCTTTTGTGTTTAGCTTTTATAATTCATGGCTCTAAAGATAATTGTATGGAACTCTATCCATATTGATGGAAATCAATTACTCAATGCTCTTCATCTGCATGGGGGCAAGCCTGTATAGGTGAGAGCTGGATAGAAGAGACATTCATGCTTTGCTGTCTACCAGTTCTGAGACAGAAAATACATGATTACAAACTGTCTTCAGGTCTTTGAAGGGAGAGAAACTGCGAAGAAGTTAGCTTACATCAGGAGCTGGAAGTTTCTATTGTGACTCTAAGGCCAGTCTCTCATTCTCATTTGAAATGAGATAATTCACTCCCAATGGAAGAACTCATTCAGTCTGTATTGTCTGGCATATATGGTCCTATGTGTACTTTCTCTGATTTCTGTTTTGCTATCAACTTGGATAAATGAGTTTCTTTACTATTTATTGTGTCTGGTTTTTGTGAAACTGGTATTGGTAAGGACAATGGATATATAGCTTGAAGCATTGTTTCCCCACTAAGGAATAATGATTAGAAGTTCAGTTTCAACTTGAAAATTATATCCCCTAGACTACCAATATTTAAGGGAGCATAGGGATATAATTCTAGGCCAGTACTGAGAGAGAGACAGAGAGAGAGAAAGAGAGAGAGAGAGAGAGAGAGAGAGAGACAGAGAGAGAGAGAGACAGAGAGAGAGAGACAGAGAGACAGAGAGAGAGAAAGAATCATGGGTTCCTGGCTCCATCCTCCTGCTTCCCTCCATGTCAGGAAACAGTCACTGTTGGAGAAAGTTGGGGAAAGGAGATGCTAGAGATGTCTAATGTTGCCTCTCTGTGAGTTACTTCTAGAAAGGTCCATGGACACATATATTACTTATATTGGAAAAAAAATACAGAAGCCTATACTCCACCTATTCTTACAACTTTTTTTTGTTTCTTTAACACTTTTTTCCCTATAATCTGTTTTCAAGAGAACATTCTGAAAGTAAAAAAGTCAGCAATTACTGAAATAATCCAAACATTCAGTTTTGCCCTAATCCAAAGGCAAAAATTACAGCCAAGTCAGTTTCATTTTTTTTTATTTTGACCTTGACACCTAAATTTGCAACTAGATTGTCCAATAGCCTTTTCTTCAAAAATGGGCACTTCTTCCAAGTCTTTCCCAGTGCATCCTAGTGCTAGATTTTTTTTTAAAAATAGCATTTTTCTCTGTTAGGGAGGCATCAGTATCCCTGGATCAATAGATAAGACTCTTTTCTGGCTATATCTACCTTAGAAAATGATCAGTCAATTTCTGATATAGCCTCATGTGTATTATAACAGTTATTAAAGAAAGAAGAATACAATATGGAAAATGAGTATATAGTAGCATAATGTCTCAGGTAAAAATTGCAAATATTGAGAGAATTGTGGCTTTCAGGTCAGTGAACTGAAAAAGAAATTGAATCATTCATGAATGGCAGAAAGAGGTTATTATGACAAAAGATATTTCAGACTGTCTAGGACAAACAGTCTTCTATTGAGGTTTGAGTCAAGTCAGTGATGACTTAGAAATGGAAGACCTAAAAATAAGGTGGCTCCTTACATATTATTTAAGTTAGGAAAACAGATTTATACTACAACCAAAGCAGGCTTTCACCACCATGGTAAAGTACAGAACTCCAAATATGTTATGAGAAGAAAGACATTTCTACAGGACTATTTTTAAATCTTAGGAAATTTAAAAGACAAACAGTCTTCTATTGAGTTTTGAGTCAAGTCAGTGATGACTTAGAAATGGAAGACCTAAAAACAAGGTTGCTCCTTACATATTATTTAAGTTAGGAAAACAGATTTATACTACAACCAAAGCAGGCTTTCACCACCATGGTAAAGTACAGAACTCCAAATATGTTATGAGAAGAAAGACATTTCTATAGGACTATTTTTAAATCTTAGGAAATTATCAAAGGACAAAAACAGCATATATAGTTTAAAGGCCTTGATTCTACCAAAAAACAAACTTATAGCCCTCCCAATAAATAAGGAATATTTCCTTAAGTAGAGGAGGAAGAGTTAACAATGTCTTCATTTAGGTAAAATTCACATATATTTTCAAGGAAATAATTATTCTTCAAGCTGACAAAAATATTCTTATTGGTAAGATTCTGCTAAAACAAATGAGGTTCATTTTGACTGTCTTTAGCAGGTTTCTAAGGAGTAGATAATCAACAAAAAAGGTTGGTACTGGACAGAGTTATGTTTTAATTTTTCCCACTGAAATTTGGGTAGAATCAAGAGATACCAAATGACAGATATTAGAAATAACTTAAGGCTATCCAGAGACAGAGTCAAGATGGCGGTATAGAAGCAGTAAAGTTCCACAGCACCCACACAGTCACCTTAAATACCCATAAAATACAACTCCAAACAAATTTTAGGGCTCCAAAACTCACAAGAAGACAGAAAACACATCTCTTGCTGAAGGCAGCTCAGCACAAAGGGCTCATCACAGCAGGCTGGGATCTGAAACCAGCCCACCCTGAAACTGCGGCCTTGCCCCAAGGTCATCGGGACAAAGTGCAGCTGGAGTCTTCAGGAGAGTGGATTGGTGGCAGCTGGGGCAGTTTCCAGATTTATAATTCCAGGAGAAATAAGGCTAAGAGAAAGGTCAGTGGAATTCAGCTAAATTTGGGAGAGAAAAGTGGTAGGGCCAAACTACCACCAGGGCAAAGAAGCAGCAGAAGTGGCAGTACTGGCACATTAAGAACAGCAATCAAACCCTAGAATCCTTTTTTGGGGACAAAAAGGATCAAAGCATGGAATGGGAGGAAGACAGCACAGTCAGAACTCCCACACCAAATACTTCCAAGAAACATGAAGATTACCTACAAGCCATAGATCAGCATACAAAGAACTTTGAAAACCAAATAAGAGAAGTGGAAGAAAAATTGGGAAGAGAAATGAGGATGCAAGAAAATCATGAAAAGAGAGTCAACAACCTGACTGAAGAAAAAACATCTTAAAGAACACATTAACTCAAATGGCAAAAGAGGCCCAAAAAGCCAATGAGGAGAAGAATGTCTTAAAAAGTTGAATTTGCCAGATAGAAAAAGAATCCC
>CM053600.1:128116523-128139105 GCA_028646575.1 Pseudocheirus occidentalis | reverse complement strand
TTAGTTGTTTTATTCTGTTTCTTTTAATGCACTGACCAGTTTTTATTAAATATCTACTTGTCCCAGGCACTGTACTGGACACCAAACATCCAAAGATAAAATGGGACTGTCCTTGATCTCAAGGAATTTGCATGCTGTATTGGGAGAAAAGACATACATATATATAAATTAATATAGCTACATCTTCCCTTGTGACTTTTGACAACCTCTCCTGCATCCATTTCTTTATCTGCAAGATAAAGGGATGGAGTAGATGGCCTCTGAGGACTAGATAGATATGAGCAAAATCATTTGGGGAGCAAGGCCATTAGGAGCTGAAAACAATCAGGGAATTCTTCATATAGATTATGAAATTTGAGTTGAATTCTGAAAGATACAAAGGATTACACAAGGTGGAAGAAATCAGTGAATGCCTTCCAGGAGTTAGGGACAGCCTGTACAAAACATGGAGTTACAAGATAGAGTATTGTTTGCAAGGAATAGTAAGAAAGCTTAACCACAGCGTTTGGAAAGGGAGTGATATTAGAATAAGGTAGAAAGGTAGGCTAGAGTCAGTTTGTGAAGGACTTCAAAAACCAAACAAATAAGTTAAAAGGTTCTTCTGGAGGCAAAAGGGAACAACTGGAATTGATTGAGCAGGGAAGTGGCATGGTGAGAGCTTCACTTAAGGAAAATTACTTTGCTAGCTCTGTGGAAAATGAATTTGGGGAGGAAGAGACTTGAGGCAGAGAGAGCTGTTCTTAGGCAAATGCAATTGTCTAGGTGAGAATAGATGAAGGTCTGAATACAAGTTGGGGTTATGTGAGTAATGAGAAGGAGATTAATGTAAGAAATGTTGTGAAGGTAGAAATGACAGAATTTGATAATTGATTGAATATGTAGGATGAGGAAGAGTAAAGAGTTTCAAGCATAACAGTGAAGTTGTAAGCCAAGGAGACTAGAAGGTAGTATCCCTAAAAGAAATAGGGAAGTTGGAAGAGGGGACTATTTGAAGGAAAAGATAATGTGTTTGGTTCTTGATAGGTTGCATCTGAGTTGCTTAGGGATTACCCAGTTTGAAATAAAACATAGAATTGAATTCAGGAGAGAGACTGGGGTTGAGCTCGTGGATGTTGGAGTCATCTGTAAAGAACTGGTGAAGTCACCCCTTGAGAGAATATTGAGGGATAAAAGAAGAGAATCCAGGACTGAGCCTTGAATACATACAGAGTTTGTGGACATAGAACTGACGAGCCAGCAACAGAAGTCTCATAACATTTCATGCATTAATCTCCATGTCCTCCAATGTATTGCCACCATTCCAGTGCAGTTCCTCATTACTTTTTTATTTGAATTATTTCAGCATCCTTCTCTCAGTTCACCTGCCTTCACTTTCTCCCCTTTATAATGCATTCTTCACACAGATGCCAAATGCACAGGTCTGATCATGTTATTCTGCTTTTCAAATACACATTTTCCTATTCTCTATAGAGGGGAATACCAGACCCTTAAACATTGAACTCCTCTATGATTGGTCTCCAATTTGTCTCCCCAGCCTTATTTCATGTTATTTCTCTGTATCTACTTTACATTTTAAAATATACTGGACCTCAGTCTGTTTTTTTATTTTATTAAATCCTTATATAATTTCATTTCATGCACACATCATTTCTTTCCCTGGAACAAACTTTTCTTACTGTGTACCTGCTGAAATCCTCCTATTGGAAGGCCTAGCTTTGATGCTGCCTCCCATATAGAATCCTCTTATTCTCAGATTTTCTTACAGTTCTTTATGTAGATCTCCTCTTCTTTGCATGAATCATAGCCTAACTTAGAGATAGGCATTGGGCCCAGAACTGTGATTCCATTGAAAGAGGGAGCTCCCAGGTGAGAAAACTCTCTCTATTAATGCAGGTTGCCAGCTTCTTTTCAATTTGTTATTTTGGAAAGTTACTTAGAGCAGCCATGTCAAAAATACAACACTCCAAAATACAGGCCAAATCAGATTAAAATGTAATTGAGAAATACTTAAAAAAAACTAAACTAAAACACAGATAGCAGTATGTCATTTTCTAAGCCAATGTGTGGCTCAGCTGGGATTCTTGTGTAAAGTTAACTTTAGTGGACCCAACTTCTATTCGAGTTTGACAACACTGGTTTAGAACAGAGAAGCTAAGTTAGTGCCCAGGTTTTAAGACAGTCAGAATAAGTGAGAGGTGGGATTGAACCAAGGTCTTCCTGACTTTGACAACTGCCCCAGTCATTCTGCCACAGTGCATCTGTGCACCATATTTAATGGAGTACATGTGGTTATCTCCAGTAAGGTTCTGCAAATTCTCTGAGGACAGATACTGTGTTTTTTTTTCTTTGTGTCCCCAGCACCTATCACAGAGTAAATTTCAAATTAACAAAAGCATGCCAGCAGGATCCCTAGTTCTATTCAAATGAACTTGAAGAAAACAATTCAATTCATTAGAATTTTTTTGATTACCTATTTTGCCCTAGGAAATCTGTTAAGTGCTATAGATACAAAAGAGAAAACTTGTACACATATAAGCATATGCAAAAATATCCCAATGTCACTTGAGATATGAGATATCAAAAGAGTCAAATATAGAGGCTTACAAACCATTTGTGGGTACCTGTAGACATTATGAATTTGAAGAGACGGGCTAAAAATACTACTGTCAGGGGGCAGCTAGGTGGTGCAGTGAATAGAGCACTGGCCCTGAAGTCAGGAGGACCTGAGTTCAAATTCGGCCTCAGACACTTAATACAAAACTAGCCATGTGACCTTGGGCAAGTCACTTAACCCCAACTGTCCTACCTTCACCCCCCCCACACACAAAAAAAGCAAAAACAAAGCAAAAAAACTACTGTGGACTATTGTGAAGATTCTTAGTTAATAGAAAGCATATGATAGAGATAAAGAATAGTATATGGACTTCAATCATATGCATATGCAACAATTCATCAGAAGACAGGAAAAAATGCATCCTTGACTTACCAAAACATTTAGTTCCTCTATTTTGAATGGAGTAAGCTAACTCTCATTGCATTTTCTACTGTATGAAGGATGTGAGTGATTCCAGATTGATTAACTGTGAGGCCCAAACTGGAAAGTGAAGATCCATTCAGTGATAGAAACCATAAATGAATTAGGCTTCTTTCTTAAAAGCATAAACGCCATCTGGTCACTAATCAAAACTGAGTCTGGTTCAGATAGGTAAAGATTTCAGATGCCAGTTTCACATGAGATTTGCTACCAATGCATTTTATCAGTCATAAAAGAAATGTCAAATATTCTAAATGCTACCTCACTGTACTGTGTCAGACGAATCCAGGAATTTGTGCTTTGTTCAAGGAGAGAAGAATAAATACAAGGAAAAGATTATGTTATTGGATTTGAAAGCTAATTAAAAGATATATTTGACTCTCAAGCTTTTATTGAAAAAAGGGGCAAAAGAACTTTCCAAAGTTTAAATAAGATACTTAGTGGAGAGGTTTTATTATCAAAACACATACGAGGTGAGAAATGAAGCTTCACAGTCCATATTAAATGAGTTTTGTGTTTTTACTAACATTGATATTCCTTTTGACCTCACCATGGCAACCTTTGTTCGGTTTCCAATCATTTCTAAAGTCTTGTTAAAATTTTCCTGTTTGCATTTTATCTTTTCTTTGACTTTGTTGCATTAATTAATTTATTTAGAATCTATTATGGAATCATTGACATTGCTATTGATCTGTTAAAAAACAAAATAGAAGAACCTGCCAGTGATGCAATACAAGCAACTTTTCTCAAGGCACAATTGATTGAGAGTGTCCCCTGTATAAAAATGAAATGCATTTCTGTGGATGCACTGACGCTTCACCATCTGTCCAATGTCTCAGATTTACTCTCCCAGATAACTTCATATTTCACCCGGCAGTCCCTAAAGGAACATCACTTTAAATAGGGCCACATGGAAAAATGCACTTCAATAACATTTGAAGGTCTTGCATTTAGCTGCAAGGGCCTCAAATCTAAATGAGCAATGTGTCAAGAGAGTAAGCTCTACTTGGGAGTTATGAAAATGGGGAGGAGTAAATGCAAAAGATACTATATATAAAAAACAGGGGTGGGGGTTTCAAAATAGGATGGTAGCAGTGAAAGACACTAGGATTTAAAGATAAAGTCAAAAGAAGCTGGCAGTCATCTATCAGTCTGCCTTGATGAAATAGGTATTGGAAATTAACTCAGGAACCCTATGAATTACATTCAATCCATGCTCTGGGCTAAGCACTTGTCAATTTCAGCTGCTATTGCAACCTATTACTTACAGACTACATGCCTGGCAAGTTAATAGGAGTGGATAGTGTTAAAGAAAATAGAAGAATAAACACCATAGAGTAATGCTTGTCACTGACAGAGCATACCTTCCTAAAGTCCAGGACAAACACTCAAAGTCCAGACTGTTCACTATCTCCCAGGTGAACACTTAACCTCACACATCATCATTTTGTCTAAGGAGAAGAGTATTCTTGAAGAATTATTCACCATTCAGCCAGACTTTTGAAAGCTTTTACTGATTTTTCTTGTTCTTAAAAAAAAATTTCTTGGGATTTAACGTTTTGGGAATGTTCTATTTGTTTTTGAGGAGTTAAATTCGTATGGCCCCACAATTGTCAGCCCAGTCTTGCAGCTATAGAGTTTGATACTTTCTTGAAATAGATTGTGAAGGCTCCTTAAAACACAATTGTTCAATTTGTTTCCCATTTCTCATAAGGAGAAAGTTAGAGGAAAGTTCTATTGTGTGTATGCGTGTGCATGTGCTCTGAAATGTCTTTCTTTGGACTATGCTTGGCACCTATCAGAGTCTCTTGGTACATGCATTACTAACACTAAGAAAAGCACATTAATGCAGCAGAACCATGCTTTAAGAAATATTCAGCCAATACTCAGGAGCTATATTGTATTTTTGAACTGATAAGCTTGTCTAACATTGAAATATTTTAATAAGCAAGCTCATTCAAAGTAAATGTCAGCCAGTGCAATCCTGTGACTAACAGATGCTGGTGGGCATGCAGGGGGGGAGAGAGAAAAGGGAAAATGCTGAAAAATCAAGCAAGGCCAAATTAGAACAAATGTTTGTCAAGTAAAAAGGGCAGCTCTTCATCTGATGGAAGGGATTTAATTAGAAAAGTCACTGAGAGAAGCTGTCTCAAAAGTACCAGTCCCATTTTCTTCAGATAAGCTAATGAACCTCATTGAACTTTGTAAAGAATTGCTGAACCAATAATACAACCCAAGAAAGAATCCATAAAATGTGCTGCCGGAGCCCTTAGACTAGAGAAGACCAATTGTTTATGCCACTCTCACTCATAATAGAAGAATATGGTAGTATCTCTTCTGATTTTTTTTTCTTCCATTTAGGTAAGTAGATGGACAAATGGGTCATGAGAAGGAATTGGTTTTTAATATGTCCCTCTCATACAGTAGTCTATAAATTTTAAGAAATTCAGCCATGTGTAGTATGTACTGTGTCACCTACATGGCATATTATCTAACAAGTTCATTGACTAGCTTTATAAAGGTTGGTGATATGGTTTTTTATTCCCCACTACACTCCGCCCCAAGTGACTGCATAACAAAAACCTATTAAGGTACATGATGCTTTGCATTAGACTAGGACATCTAGAATGCATTAAAGAACATAATAAACATAATTCTTTTTTTTAAATGACACCGCAGTAATGATTCAAAACCCCAGAGGAAGTTTGTTATGGGGAAATCTGAAGTAACTTTCAAATTACAATAAAACAAAGAAGATTCTAAACTCTTGTGAGTGTGTAATGCTTCATTGCCTTGCTTTGTCGGTTTTATTTTCTTTATTGGTTAGCCTTTTGCAGAAAATTGATGTCTTGTGTAGCACTCCTTGAGAGAGTAATAAAGTACCTATAGTATAGAGTATATGGAATTAGATTGCAAAGTACTTTTAGCAGTGTTGTCTGATGTGGCATATCTACCAACTATCCATTAGCAAGTTTCAGTTGTTCTTTGGCAAGAAGCAAACAAATGCATTGGGCATAAAATGAATTAATCAAAGTCCTTCCTAATCCACTTGATACCTCATAGTACAGACCTACAGACTGGACAAGAAAAAAATGTTGTTGTAACTGGATACAGTGAAGAATGTGAAAGGATTGGGGATGTTTAACATAGATAAAAAAGGCATGAGGATATGCTAATTGTCTTCCAGTAATTGAAGGACTATAATACAAAAGAAAAATTGCACCAGCTCTACTTAGTCTCAGATGGCCAACTGAAAGCAATAGGTGGAAGTTGTGGAGGAGTAAATTCAGGCTCAATGTATAAAACTACTGACATGTACGCCTTATTTCTAACTATATACAATTTGTATGGGAATGATAGAATCACATGTTGAGGACATCAATAAAAAAGTATATTGATAGATAACAGGTCAACCATTTATAGTTGAATAGCAATAGTCCACAATATATCATATTTTTTACTATCACACAATCTACTTATTTAGAAAATATGAACCAATTGAGGTTCTATTTGTTGAGTTAAAAAAAAAAAACCTTTGTTGAAGTAAAGCTAAACTCTGTTTTAAAGACTCTCTCCCTTAAAGGCTCACAACATTATCTCCCAAGCATGTATAACCCTTCCCCCCCCAGCCCCAAGATTCAAGATTTTTCATGAGATCAAATAACAGTGATCCTAAATATTATGTCACACGTAATTCAAAAAGAGGTTTTCTCACCTAATGTGTTTGTTGCTATCATTGAGAAATTCAAGAACAGTTTTAGTTTAAGAGAAATTCCTTGGATGATTGTGATCTCCAGATGATCCTATTTAGAGACAGCAGTATGCTAGTCTACTGGTGGCATAAAAGATACCCAATCCTCTCTGCTGTCTCTTATTTTTTAGGAAGAGGTAGGGGTGAATCTCACCCAGGTTTCACCTATCTCACCTAGGTCTCCCTGTTTCTACCTGCCTCATTTCCTTTTCCCCATCAAAGGACAGATATTTGATTAGAAAGATCTTATTACAACAAATATTTCACTTTTAGCCTAAAGGCACTATCAAGGCCTTCACGTTATTATACACCTATTCTTTGCCATTTTGTTGGGTGTATATTAGATGCAAAGTTATTAGTATAATCACTCAACTCAGCACCTTCTGTGAGGAAATTTCTTAACAGTCAATTCAGCAAGTATTTACTAAGGGCTTACTATGTACAAATTCTCTGGATACAAGCAAAGGTTAAAATAGTCCCTGCCTTCAAGGAGCATCCATTCTAGTGAGTGAAATGACATGCAAAGATTTAATGACAAAGACCATATATGCAGGATAGAATGGAGAAAAGGTGCCAGTATTTAAAGGGACAGGTAAAGTTTTTTGTGAGACCTGAAAGAAACCAAAAAAACCAAGTGCAGAAAGGAGTGAGAATTCTAGGCATGGTAGATATCCAGAAATGCCTGGAACTGGGACGTAGAATGTCTCGTGTGAGGAATGTCCTTAAGAGCTCTGCTCTTGGTTCTGATTTAAAGTTTTATACATCACTAGCTGACCTTGACCTTTTTATTTTTTGAAACCAAATTCAGCATACATGAAATATTTAGTTTAAGTAAGTGAGCAGGCTATATTACAGTTTCTATTACTAAATGGACATAGTAAAGAGATGTTGGGGAAAGAATGGGCCTTTTAGGGGGAACTGCCTTCAGTCCTTGATGAAACAAGTATTACTAATAGCTTCAATTTTAGTCTTCTTCTCCATGATGATTTTAGGGTCCATGGGCCCTATTTCAATATCTTCCTTCTCTGCTACAGTTCTTCCCTCCTTATAGTTTCTCCTTTTGGTTGTTGTTACTAGCTAGTACTAGCCCTTTTCCTCCCTGGTTCAGTTCATTAAGCCCTGGGCAGGTCTCGGGATTGCATCTCAACTAAGCCGCTGCTACTTCTCTGGTCTTACAGCCTGCTTCTACTTGTTACGACTCTCAAAGACTGTGCATGTACTATTTTCAAACTCCCAGGCATGCTCCATCTGCCTTCAGGTTAAAGGTCTCTATAGTCCACAATAGTTGTTCTACTGAACTCCAAATCCCAGGACACCATTCAGTTCTCATACCCCTATAAAGCAACTTATACAAAATCTCAGATTTTCTCAGATTCTCCTGGAAAATCTCCAGTTCAAAGAGTTTGTCCTTCTTTTTCCCTCCCCCTATACGAAAAACCAATAGGTTCAAATATGCCTATTATCCTATTGAAGGTATGAACAAATACGGAGCTTGTTCTTGAGTACATACATCTAAGACAGAAAATACGGATGGACACTGAGTTCAGTCCATAACAAAACAAGTAGGGAGTCAGCAGAATTGTCTTCAGAAAATCACAGAGCCATTATGATGATATCAAACTTTTTCTAGAATTGAAGACCTATATTTTAATACCAATATCATAGCTGTGTTATCTATGTAGCGTATGGACAAATGTGACATATGGAACACTAAAGAATTTAAAAGGAGTAATAGATATAAGGCAATGGCATAATACACCATTGTCACCATTGGTGACAGCATGTTATATCATATAATGAATAACTTCAAAGGCTTGAATAAAGTTAATGGAGAGGAATGTGATCCAAAACGCTGCACAATTCATGCAGCAAGAGCAATGGATATCCAGTGGTCTGCATGTCCCTTTGGTGTCCTCAGGGTCAAGAGGAAACAAGGAAAATCTCTAGCATATTGTGTGGATGCCCAGGAGTAAACCAATGGAAGATGAATTGGATGGCCATTGTTTCTTCTGGATCAAACTCTATCATCCTTACGAAAGTAGACAAGAAGCATACAGGATGGGCAAGCATAGATCATACTGATATTCATCATTGGAGGGAATAGCATCACAGATATATTTAAGTATTCAGGTATAGAGAAGGCACATGGTATAACAGACATAGTGTTAGGCCTGGACTCAGAAAGACCTGTGTTCACATTCTAGCTCTGATACTTATTACAATATGTGACCATGGGTGAGTAAGAAACTCACTAAACCTCAGTTTACCCATCTGCCAAAGGGAATAATAATAATATCTGCATTATACATAAGACTCAGTGAACTATTTATGAGGATCATATGAGATAAGTATATGTAAAATGTCTTGTATAATTTAAAATCTAACATAAAATACAGTTGCTGTTTTTTTTTCAATTTGGGTAGATCTTTCTGGTCACATACACATTACCTACTACATTAGAGGCATCAAATATGCAGTCCATGGGTTATTATGATGACTGCAAAACTTCTAAGAGTCTCATGATCTAAATTAAAATATAGTTGAGAAATAGTTAACAAAATAGGTTTTAAAATACAATAAAATATGGATAACATTGCATTTTAAAACTAAGTCAATATGTAACCTACAGAATTTTTATTTACAGATTAGTAGATTTGTTTCCTTTTAATAAAGTGTAACAGCCAAAAATATTATTGCAACATATCTATCAAAACATGATACTAGTAGTCTTAACACCATATGACTTTGTCCAAGACATTCCAACTCTCCTAATCTTCATTTTTTATTATAAAATTATGATACTAGAGTTCATGATACCTAAGGTCTCTTCCAGAGAAAATATGTTATGAACTGTAAAACATTTATGCCAATGTATACATATATTTCCTTTTGCTTGATGGATGGGATAAATTATGTTTTTCTCACATACATCTTACTTTATACATAATGTTAAATATATCTTTAGTTAACCATTTTTATAAAATGAACATTTTCGTAAGCCTAGAGTAGGAAGCAATCTCTCAGGTTATTTTTTCCAACTCCATCACTTTATAGAGATGGTCCAAAGATTTTAAATGATTTGTCAAAAACCACACTTTTAGTAAGTAGAGCATAGATTCATTGCCTTCCTGGAACTCACAAGAGTTGTTGACCTACTCATCTGCAGCATGCTATTCATTCATTAATGTTGGTACTAGTTGGAGTGATGGAAATTAAGTTCTCCAATCTCACATTTCTTGGCTAATTAACAGACCTCAACCCCATCCTCATACTGGCAATGTTATTTTGGATCAATGCTAGGGCTTTCTTGAAAAGGAAAGGAGGAAAAATTACTTGATATTTGATAAGAAGCAAGCATGAAACAAAACTACATGAATTAGAATTCATTATATGTATTTATTTGCAGAATGAAGAGTAGCATTCTATAACATAACATACATGACATGAACTGACCCAACATGGCATGACGTGACATAGCAGACATAACCTAAAATTGGTTTAAATTGCTTGAGAGATTAATATTTTAAACCTCATCAGAATATATAGCAATTGTCTAATAATGTTAATTCAGCATTTGCCATTTCACTTCAGAACTCAGAGCTATGAATGAAGGAATGAATGAATATCCAACCTCGATCTTCCTAATGGATTCTCTCCCGTGGTAACTAAGATGTCTAATGTGAAAACTTCTTCTCTTGATGTCACCCACTGTTGCTCTGGTGAACTCCACTGTGCCCACCATGACGGTGAATAGCATTAGCTCTACAGCCAAAGACCTCTCTAGCCAGTTTGCTTAGATAATTTCATCTCAGGATATGTGTTCACTTAAGATTGGGGGTGGGGGAAAGGAAAGGGGAGCAAGATAAGGAGAGGCAAAGGCAGTCAGGGGCTTGATACAAAATCTTCTTATTCAGTACTCTAGTAACAGCTGCCATCTGAATGGTATCGTCATCACACTGTCATTAGGACCTTATCTTTCCCTTCCATTCACAGAAGAGACCCAATGGACAGAGCACTGGATCTAAATTAAATTTGGCCTCAGACTAGCTGTATAAACCTTGGCAAATCATTTAAACTCTTATCAGTCTCATTTTCTTTATCTGTAAAATGGAAAACAATCACACCTACCTCCCACCTTTGTTTTAAGGGTAAATGAGATAATATACTTAAAGAAATCTCTAACACTTAACATATTATATAAATGGTAGCTGTCATCATTACTTTGTTGCGTGAAGACCTCAGCCAGAAGCTATATCCTGTATTCAAGGGTTCACTGAGTTCTCAGCTCTTCCACTTCAAAAGCTACAAGATTCAGGGATTTTTCATCATGGTACAATGTAAGATCCTGCACATGGTTCAAAGTAGGGAACTCAAAACTTTTACATGGTGGACTGGAAGCAGGCTGAAATATGAGCACATGCTCCATACAGCCAAAGGGAAACAGAAATATGGGCATGTTCCACACCCCTTCTTGGAAAAGCCCAAGGGTTCTAACCTTTTGGTAAAGAAAATTCTCATCTCATAATTTCTATACATTTGGATTTCTGCATAACAGTGCTAATCACATAGGGCATACAACCATGGCTTTTTGTGTTACTTTCTGTTAGTTTTACCAGAATGCTGATATTCAATAATAGAGGGGAGTAGATTTAATAAAATGACAAACATTTTGACTCTACGACCATTACCCAAAGGAAGGTATTATTCATCCCACAACTGCTGTGATAAAGACCTTGGCCCACTTATGACTATCTATTATCCCTACTTCCTTGTGTTCATGAACAGGCTTATCTGTGCTTTTCTTTCACTCTCTTCCACATAATTAGTGACACATCCCTGGCCAAAATAAATCTGTTCAAAGTCTTGTTTTCTTCTCTTTGTCTTCAAAATACCCTACTGATCATTTGAGGTTTTATCCCTTTGGCTGGCTAATCACATCTTGGCACCAGATGCCATATATGCTTTCTGTAGTCAACTCGGTTCAGATCTTTTACAGTCCTGTGTGTATTCCCCTCAGTTCCAGTGCCTGCCAAGAGGTTACCTGTACAGGGAGCTGCAGGCCCAGCTTTGTTTGTTCCATTCATTTCTTGACACTCATTGAATAGTGCTCCTGGGCTTCTCACACATCTTTTTGCACAATGCAGAACACACAGAAATAGCAGCAAACTCCAAAAGAAGGTACATTGTTAATACCAGGTGTGTTATTTTGTGGTGGTTGCCAAAAGTCCACATATCTATGTATCCTTATCACTGAAATTCTAGCTAAACTTTACATTGTCAAGATGCTGTTGTTCAGTCATTTAGTCTTGTCAGACTCTTATGCATTTGTCTGTGGGGTTTTCTTGGCAAAGATAATAGAGAGGCTGGCCATTTTCCTCTTCAGTTTGATGCCATTTTGTGGCCAGGTCACACAGTTAGTAAATACCTGAGACTCAATTTGAACTCTGATCTTCCTGACTCAAGGCCCAGTGTTCTACGCACTGCACCACCTAGCTGCCCTGAAGGTGCCACTAGGCTGCTTAAAATCTAGTACATATTTGAAATGAAGGTAAATTGAAATTAGACTTAGAAGTTTTACCAATCAATGACTCAAGCTAAGTGAATCATAAAGCTACATTAAGAATAGTGTGCTCCTTCCCTTATAGCCACCAGTCATCTTGAAAGTAGAATTGGTAACTGTTCACTGGAACCCTTTCATTAAAGTCCTCTTGAGATAAGTATCCATTTATCACTCAAATTTATGTGGAGAGTTTATTGATATATTAGATTTTGATATGTGGCCCTGTTTTATGGGATGATATAAAAATGGAAGCAATGAGAAATAAGGTGGCTCTTTTGTGGCCAATAACAGTTGACAAATATTCAGATCTGTCATCAGTGACAAGCCCTAAAACAATAAAATTAAATAAGAGTTGCAAAGCAAGAGAGTTAGTACATTTTCTTTCTGGAAATTATTTTTTTTCCTAGGGAAGAAGGGAAGAGTGGTGAAAACTTGTGATTCCAAATCCTAGGGAAACTCTCTTCACCCTGTAGAGTAGTAACCTGTCTCTAACTTTTATCTCTAGAAAGTAATTGGGGACACAAAGATAAAGTTACTTGTACATCATCACATGTAGTAGGTGCTAGCTGTAGAATTTGAAACCTGACTTGCCCAGGATAACAGCTTTTGTTGTTGTTGTTTTTTCTTCTTGAATTCAAGCCCAGTTTATGCCACGCTGCCTCTTGAATCAAATATTTTGTATTTATTTAATCTGCATATATATGATACCCTTATGAAAGCTCCTTGGGGACAAGAACAGTTTCATTATCTTCTTGTCCTTATATGATGCCTTGCATGCTTTCATTGAAATAAAGAGTCTCTAGTACAGAACTTTCTCTCCTAATGTGTATCTGGCACCTTTTCAGCAACCAACATTCTGAATGTACTGCCTCAGGCTATGTGGACCTGGGCTTTGCACTTTGGAGATGCTCAATAGGTATTTATTGAATTGATTTGAATTGGAGTTTTTAATGGATCCAAACCTCTTAGGTATGCCAATTGCAGAAAATAAAAGACAAGAAGGAATCAACATTTCATCATAAATCAACTGAAAGGAAATCTAAAGAAATGGAACATTGATTTAGAACTGGAGTCTTGGGTTTCATCAGATTCAATTCTCTTCCTTTACAAGTGAGCAAACTGAAACCTAGAAAGAATCATTTACTTGATCAAGGTAAAACAGGTAATGCATAGCTGAATCAGAATTCAGACATATATCCTCTGGCTTCAGAGACAGAATTCTTGCCATTTAGCCATGCTGCCTCTAATGGCATGTATGTATTGTGTATGTGTGTGTGTATATGTACACAAATACACATATATGCCATATATGCAGCTATAGGGAGACATATTGTAATGGTAATTTGAAGATCTTCCTTGCCCCTAAATAGGCCTAAAGGAATTTTAAGATCTTTCTTACTTTGAAGATCTTCCCTGCCCATTAATAAGCTAAGTGTAAATCACATGAAGCCTATGGTAGGATGAGTTTCCTGAATGGGTGGAACAGATCCCAGAGGAAACTGAGTGTTAGAACAGTTAGAAAGGAGGGAGGAGAGCTAGGTATGGTGTTGTTCCCTATGGTAATAAGATGTATTAACTTCTTTGTTGCTATGATGGGTTTGACTTTCTGGTGTTGGGATTTGACTTTCTGTGTCTAAATAAATGGTTTGCTTCTGTCTTCTACATGGAGAGTCTGTTATATTTTTAATTCAGAACTATGCCAGCATATTCATAGTGTCTATCATTGCTGTGAATATTGCCATGGTGATACACATGTATGCATATAAATACATATACAAACACATATAAACACATGCTAGAGAAACTGAGAGAGTACTTACATATTCTTGAGAAACATATTTTGTTATACTAATTTCTATAATACTGATCAAACTTACATTGGTTCTTAAATAACATTTTGATCCCCTCTCATTCATCCCCTTGAAACTGTGTGCCAAATTGTTGAGAGAACTATACCAAACGTGCATACTCTATGATTGCAAAATAAGGTGCTCTTAGAACTCTGTTTAGAATTAAATACCCCTTGGAAGTAAGACTATGAATTGTTGAGTTTTGTTTTTGTTTTTGCCTGTCCTTGTACCAGCAGCACTTAGCATAGTTCCTGGAAAAATTATTTAATAAATGCCCCCTACCTCTGTCTTGTTGAATGACAAGTATAGAAGGAGAAAGACTCAACAATCTGAATCTCATTAAATATTATATAGTTCTTCTTTCTTCATTCTAAGTTAAATTTTGAATCTAAATATGATTTTCCAAGTAAATATATAGTTATAGCTGTAGCTCTAGTAACATGTAGGAATATTATTACATATATAACTATACTATCACCATATGATATATTCTGCACACATATATGCATAGTTGTTTTTATCAAAAACTCACTTGTCTAGAAGGATGAAATCTTTTTTTTCTTAATATTATTAGTATGTGATCTAGTTTGGTAAGTTTCCAGGCACAGCACCCTGAAAAGTGTGACCTTGGCTGTAGTCTTATTTGGAGAGAAAGGTCCACCAAGATTGGAGAAACCTTGGTGTTGACTACATTCCAAACCTCCACAGTACTTCTAGCAGAGGCATGGAGAGGGTAGCACTACCGATATTGTGATTATCATGAAGATAATAGTAAAAAAGTATGGAAACATGTCCTCTAAGAAGTAATTAACCTTTCTGTTAATGTTGGCACCTAAAACAAAGCCCCATTAACCCAAACCTTGCCATAACTCAGTTTGATACTTTTGAGTGCTAGGCATAAGTCAGGATAGACCTGGGTTTTGATATCGTCTCACCATTTGCCTCAGGCACTAGATTTTGTTCAAAGTTGGGGCGGTTTTATTGAGAGAAACATGATAACTGAGCTGAAATAATTCTTTTCCAATCTTATTGCTAGCTTAAAACTCTTCTCTCTGTTCCTCTGTGTTCCTGGAAACAATGACTGTACCAACAGAAGCAACAACAAAAATAACAAATCACAAGGTATAAGCAACTTTGGCTGCTACGTTTTCATCATTTCTGTGCTGAGACACCTTCTCTCTTTTCTACAGGATCTTAAATTTATGGCATCACTCATTTTAAGAAGCTTCCTAAGT
The DNA here is from genome assembly GCA_028646575.1 of Pseudocheirus occidentalis. Lineage (NCBI taxonomy): Eukaryota > Metazoa > Chordata > Mammalia > Diprotodontia > Pseudocheiridae > Pseudocheirus > Pseudocheirus occidentalis. Next base: position 128,123,675 of record CM053600.1, on the reverse strand, counting down.
GGAAGAGTCTGTTATAGCAGTATATGAGTACATCAACTCTCTCTTCCTTCTGTTGCCTAGTGCAGTAGGGATTTGTCTTTGTTTCTGTTCTATTCACTATTTCTTATCCATGATTAACAAATTTGTTTTTCTCAAAAAGTTAGAAGGAATGGTTAAAACATTGTGCAATAGAAACACAATCCAAAAATATTTCAAGGATGTAACGGATCTAATCAGATTAAATTTCATAAGGATGAATGCAAAGTCCAACACTTTTTTTTTCAAAAAAAATACAAATTCTTAAGGACGTGACAGAAATGGGTAGATATTTTTCAGGTTAAAAAGGCCTAGATATCTTTGTGAAAGACTAGCTCAATATAAGTCCATAGTGTGGCATGACAACTGAAAGAAACCAAAACAAACAAACAAACAAAACCCACTTGAACTTAGATTGCATTCCCTAAGGCAGAGTGTTCTGAACAAACAAAGAAAAAGCAATAGTCCTATTTTTTTCTCTTTCCTTGCTGAACCACTTCAGGGGAGAGTCCACAGCAAGGTAACACAATGAATTGGAATTTTAGTTGTCATGAGGGGACAAAAGAAGGCCAACCTTAAAAGTTGTAGATTACCACTCAACAGAGAGGGAAAAAAATCAACAATTTTTTCCCAAACTTAGAGATGTCTAAAAATAGAATTACTGCCTTATGTATTAATTGGAGACAGACTTATTATGAACATTACAGAGTGACTACTGTTCAGGAGTAGACAGGACTACATGCCTTTAAGTCGTCTCATTGTGAGACTGTATACTTCTAGAGGAAGACGATTGTTATTCTTAACTTACATGTTGAGAAATTGATCAAATGCAAATAAAAATTCAGTGTTATGTAAGAAGTAAGTTTTTAAAAAAAATATGATGCCTAAGTATCAAGCATAATTTCAAAAAGCATACAGCCTTTTAAAAACCAAGTTTCTACTGGGTGCACAGAAAAAATTTCTGTAGACTTAATGAGACAATGTAGACTTCCATGAGACTTAAAAAACAAACAAGACAAACATTTAAATTACTTTCCCATAAGCTGAACATCTATCTTTTACTATCAATTCACCCATTATTTTAGTACTACTTAACACTCTTGGCCACAATTTGTTTATCTGTAAAATTTGATGACCTCTAACGAGCCTCCTTTTCATTGCTAAAAATTGGTGCTATGAACTACTAAGGGATAAGAGAAAACAGATACCATTTGGTCTTCATGAAAATACTAAAGTTATATGTTGCTCAGTTTGAGAGAGAATGAAGAAAATATTTTGAATGATAGCAGAATATCATCAGAAAAACACCTGACTTCCCAAGGTAGCTTCTAGACAATCAGTGTGTGGAAGCATACTAGGCTTAGCCACTGCCTGAACCATAATAACTACTTAATAAATCTTTGTAGACTAACCAACTGACAGTCAGGAAAATATGAATTCAAATCTCATCTAAAATTCTTACTAATCCGGTGACACTGAATCATTTAACCTCTTTTTTGCCTCTCTACATTGGATTTAGTGGACTCTAAAATCTCCCTTAGCTGTAAATCTGGGACTCTATGACTTTGCTGAAGGGCAACACTCACTTGAACATGTGTGTGTGTGTGTGTGTGTGTGTGTGTGTGTGTGTGGCAGCTATACAGTATAGGAGATAAATCACCATGCCTGCTGTCAGGAAGATCTGAGTTCAAAAACAAGAAGTAATTTAGCCCCTATTTGCCTCAGTTCTTCATCCTTATATTAGGAAACACTGGAGAAGTCACTAAAGTATCTGCCAAGAATACTCCATGGACAATGCCCATGACTGTATGCTTTTCTGAATTATCTTGCCCCATCCAGTTGGACATGATTAAATGAATGAATGACATATCTATGTGTGCATGCATACACACTTGTATGAACACAAGTGCATGCCATGCATGCCTGTCACATCTCACATGTGCATGTACGAACACATGTGTTTTGTGTTGTGCATGTGTGCTGCATGTATACAACACACAGCATGGTACAATTGCTGAAAATATCATTAACATTGTTTTTATACTTATGTTTTATTTTTCTCCTCGCCAAAAAAAAAAAAGATACAAACCTTACATTGAATAATGAGAATGGAGTTGGGGCTAGTCTCAATCTGCTTGGAACACAGTTTTCTTAATTGTAAAGCAGAGATAATGACACTTGCCACCAACCTTGGAGAAATGCTAAGTAGTAATTGGATGTGTATGAAGTGTTTTGAGCTCCTTAGTGAAAGCAGTTGTAATAAATACTACTCTAACTAGAAAGATATATGTATTTGGCATCATTTGCCTTTCTGTTGTTTGTAGAAGTGAAACTCCTACAAAGATATTTCCTTTGTGTCTCTCAGAATCTGTGTTCAGGAAGCATCCATTTTAAATGTCCTGAATATGTCTTAGAAAAATTAATTTACATTTACACAGAGAGAAAAGGTATTTATTTCACAGTATTTATTAGCTTACAGTAATAGGATTTTTTTTACCTTTTTCATAATTAAAAAGATTGACTTCTATGAAGATTTCAAGCTAAAAGAATTCTCCATTTTAATTAGCTTTTTCATTGATACATATTTTCTTGCTAGTAAATATTTGTGATGCTACCAGATTCTCAGTGGGGGTAACGAAAGTTAAATAATGAAAATAACTAATTTTTTTTTAAAAATCCCTTAGTGTCATAGTATTTACTTATACTTTACTTATACTAAGCACATGTACTGCCAGAAAAATTCACAGAATCTGCAATGTTTGCATTCTTTGAATTCTTCCATTCCTTGTCATCATCCCTCTTCTACCTACCAGGGTCATGATACCTGGCTGTCCAGCGGCTCTTTATCTTCATACGGCCCCCAAAGTTTCAAGTTAGATCCCTTTATTTTAAATCATTCTAGCCACTTTCTCCTACCAGCACTAAGTGCTGTCCTCTACAATTTCCAAATAATTTTATACTTAAAGATGTGAAAATGATAAGGCTTAATTAAGATTAGAAAATTTGGCAGCTTTCAAAAGATAGGCCATTACCAGGTAAGAAAATGGAAAACCATATGGGGAAAAATTGAAGGGGTAGGAGATGTTGAACTGGAAAGAGAGTTGATTTTAATGAAATATAGTATCTTGAGGAAGTATGTTTAGATTTGTTATATTAGACACCAGAGAGAAAAACTAGAAACAAATAGGCAGAAGTTGCTTAGTGGTAGTTTTTCCTTCATACAAGAAAAATCTTCCTAGTAATTAGATATGTGCAAAATGTGATATTTCTGTAATAGATGTCCTTCCAATAAAGATGACTTTGACTTTAAATTTCTTAAATTTTAGTGGTGTCTGGATGGACTATTTAAGCATTTTGCAGATGGATTACAATCTCTGTACAATATGTATGTGGGCTCTAAGAATCTAACCAAGATTCTATGGATTCATAACTCAGCTCTATCAGCAGCAAGGTGTGTGAACTTGGATCTTAATTTCTCTGGGCCTCTCTACAATTATTAAACAGGGAAGAACATTAGTCATAAGATTGACTTTATAGGATTATTATGAGACTCAAATAGATAATACATGTGGAATTGGTTTTACTATAAAGTACTAATACGAATGTAAGCTATTCTTCTCATTTTAACAGAGTACTCTTGAAGAAAAGCTTTAACCAGAAGCTTTAATCTCTTAAATTGAATGTTTCATTGAATTCAAAGGGAATATATATTTCTTAAATCTATGGTATATGGAAGGTATATTGCTGTAATTTTATGCACTGCAGCAAGTAAGACATTATGATATGCATATTTATCTACAATGGGAGAGATCTGTGGGTTGGAAGTCTTCACAGCACTCCTCAAATTTGACCAAAAATTTGGCAAAATTAAAGAACTGAGCATGAGGATCCCCCAAGGAAAATAGACAGGTATGTGTTAGGAGTGAACAGGTTATCATGTATTAAAATTTATGCAAAAGAAGTGATGTAAAGAATTCCATAAGAGAACTGTGCAATCAAAAAAGGTGGGTTAGACACCTGGCAAGACTAAGAGATGATGGATGGAGAGCCCTCTATTCCACTGACATACTCAGAAAGTTAGGAAGCTCAAAGGTCCTCAACATTTTGGATGGACATTTTGTGGAGAATTTATGGGAAGAAAAGAAACAGACTCACAAAGAATGGGCCGGCATGGATGGGCTATTATGTGCACGACTAAGTGGAAGACCTAGATTGTTAAGACCACAGATAAATTAGAGTGTTGAAGTTTGTAAGTAGGATAGTAAATGTGTAAGCCTGGCTTGACAATCATGACCTCTGCATCTATTTCTTCTCTCTCCCACGTATGGCTAAATGGCAAATGGATATACTTTATATCTGTATATTGATTTGATACAATTTTGACTATGTTTATATGTTTTCAAGAAATTTATAGTATGGGTATTTTAGTATCTTCAGTCACTTTCTTTATGTACAGTATGCCAGTAAATTGCATTAATTGTGTGCTTTGCTTTTCAATTAAGCCATTAAAATGGATGAAAAGAAGGCTCTGTACCATAGGCCTATTCTTTTACTTTGGTTTTCTCCACTTTGGCATTACTTTACCTCTGTAAGTATAAGAGAATAACATTCATACATACATGCATGTGTATATATTGTATGTATGCATACATATATGTGCATTGTTTTACAAATTGCTCAGATGTCATGACTGATGAAGTGTCATTTGAAAGCATAATGTCAGGAGTTTCAAATATTTGCTTGAAAGAACAAGAGATTATTAAAGCCTAGATTAATTAAAGAGAAGCCAATTAAATGAGAAATTTGTTACACATTCAGAACAATCACCTTTTTGATGAATAAGGCATGCAGACTTTCTAATAAGTAGCATATTAGGAGTTGACCAAAAAGCACAATAGACAAGTAATTAAAGAAAATATAATTAAAATAAAACTTTACAGAACATACTGTAATGAGATCAAGTGGTTGTTATGCATGCAGTTCTATTCTCTCCTTATTCACAGGGGTAATGGACCATTGTATAAATCTATGTACAGTGTCCCTAGGTAACAAGATCATCAAAATGACTTTAATGAGCCAATCCATAATTGAGTAGAGTACTATGTCTGTTAGTGCACAAAGAAAAATGTGCAGTTGCCCATTTTTGCCCTCAAATAACTTACATTCTAAGGTTTCTGTCTTAAAATCAAAGAAAATGAATAGAATAGCTCATTTGAACAAAAGCGAAGGAAGTGTAATAAAAGGTAGTTTCTTTGGTGAAAATATAGAAGAGGAAGTTTGCTCAGTGCTTAGCACAGAGTAGTCACTTAACACGTATTTGATTTATTGAAAAAATAATGAAACTTTTTTATCAGAGTTTCATTCCTTTGGACTTCAAATGATTTTTTTGTTCTTTAACTGCTTAATAAATGATTAGAAAGCTTCTGAAGGCAGGGGGTGTCTGCTTATGATTTGTGCATCTTTAAGGGGGAAAGAACAATATAATACTCATATTAATTGATCCTCCAAGACTACATATGATATAAAAAGTCAAAAGCCATCCTTGACAACAGATTATGACAAATAACTAAGAACAAACCCTATCCAAGATACTAAAAATCAGTGATCTGAACAATATATGTCTTTATGTCTTTCATAAGGTTTTTTTTTCTGTTGGGGTTAGGGTGATGATTAGGAAAGTATTTGCATTGCTATCTGTGTAAATGAGAAGGTTTTTTCAGGTTATGGAACCACATAAATTTAGTACAATGTCATGTGCATTTATGGTCATTTAAAACACTTTGATTTTAGTAAAGAACTTTGTCATGTTTTTGTTTTATTTGTTTTAGTAATTTTTTTTTCAGATGAGTCCAACTTTTTGTGAACCCATTTGGGGTTTTGTTGGCAAAGGGACTGGAGTGGTTTGACATTTCCTTTTCCAGCTCATTTTGGAGACAGGTGAGAAACCTGAGGCAAACAAGATTAAGTGACTTTTCCAGAGTCACACAACTAGTAAATGTCTGAAGTTGGATTTGAACTCATGAAAAAGAGTATTCCTGACTCCAGATCCAGAAATCTATTCATTGTACCACCTTGATGCCCTTTTTGTTTAATCACTGTGAAAAGCATGCAACTGGTGGCCACTGCATGTCAACATATATCACCCTCTGTATGCATGTAGAAAAAAAATACTGAAACTTTTTCATTGGGTTAGAAAAGTTTGTGTATGCTTGAAGAAATGCTTGCATGTAGCCAAATGAATTAATATTCAATATCAATAATAATATTAATATTAATAATAATGAATGGATTAATTAATGAAATTAATAATTAATACAATATTAATATTCAATATCAATCCAAATCAATTAATATTCAGTAATTAATATTTATTCAGCAAAAAATGAATTAATATTGATTCTGAATATATATTTACTGAATGACTTGTCATTTGAATTCTTGGGGGAAAAGTTAAAGGAGCTATACGAGGAAGTAGAAAATGAAACTATAATAGTGGGGAAACTTCAATTTATTCTTTTCATACCTAGATAAATGTAATCATAAAATAAGCAAGACGTTAAGAGCAGAAAAGTTATATATCTCTGGAGAATATTGAATGGTAATAGAAAGGACCATATCTCTTTCTCAGTTATACATAGAAGCTTCACAAAAATTGACCAGGCATTAGGATATATACCTTATTTGTCAAGTGTATTAGCAAGCACACTAGCATACCCAGGATGGCTGCTAGCACAGGTTCTTAGATCTGCTTTTCTAAAAGAAAGCAACTCAAAATGGGTTAACTATCTTACTTTAATCAATCAAACATATTTCATTTACCTAATTCAGGGAGAAAAGTCAGCACCCTGAATTTCAGAGAATGGAAACAGAATACAAACAGAAGTTATACGTAGAAGTTACAAGCAGTCAAATAAAAAGGTCAGCAGATGGGCCTCCAGCCATCTGACCATTACATTCATACCCAGTCAATTACCAGAGAGGGAGACACCAACATCTGGGCTTTTCAAAGCCAGGGGGCTCAATGGCTTCCTAGAGTCTTGTCTGGTGAAATCATACAAATCTTTTCAAAATGAGCCCCAAAGCAAAAACCTCACATCAGGGTATATATAGCCTTCTCCTGGATCAGAGAATGTCACA